>NC_069404.1:54533519-54591019 GCF_026875155.1 Cherax quadricarinatus
AAAGAGGCGAGGGTCATCTTATGAATCAGTATATTGACATTAAGAGGGACATTAAAAAGGGGATAAGAAAAGCTAAAAGGGACTATGAAATTAAAGTTGCTAGGGATTCTAAAACTAACCCAAAAAGTTTTTTCCAGGTCTATAGAACAAAAGTCAGAGATAAGATAGGTCCCCTTAAATATAACTATGGGCATCTTACTGACAAAGAGAATGAAATGTGCTCGATTTTAAATAATTATTTTCTCTCGGTTTTTACGCAGGAAGACACTAATAATATTCCGGTAATTAATTTTTATAGTGGATCAGAAGAAGATAAATTATGTAACATCACAGTCACTAGTGAAATGGTTGTGAAGCAGATAGACAGACTGAAGCAAAATAAGTCACCGGGTCCTGATGAGGTTTTTTCAAGGGTTCTAAAGGAATGCAAAATGGAAGTCTGTGAACCATTAACTAATATTTTTAATTTATCTCTTCAAACAGGTGCAGTGTCTGATATGTGGAAGATGGCTAATGTAATTCCTATTTTTAAAACAGGGGACAAGTCTTTACCGTCAAATTACCGCCCAATAAGCCTGACCTCAATTGTAGGCAAATTACTAGAGTCAATTATAGCTGAGATTATAAGAAGCCATCTCGATAAGCATAGCTTGATTAATGATACTCAGCATGGATTCACAAGAGGCCGGTCTTGTCTAACTAATTTATTAACTTTCTTCAGTAAAGCTTTTGAGGCTGTTGACCACAATAAAGAATTTGATATTATTTACTTAGATTTTAGTAAGGCATTTGATAGAGTTCCGCACCAAAGACTGTTTGAAGAAAGTAGCAGCTCATGGCATTGGGGGAAGGGTGCTCTCGTGGATCGAATCATGGCTCACAGACAGGAAGCAAAGAGTGTCCATAAATGGGGTTAAATCCGAGTGGGGATCAGTAACAAGTGGCGTTCCACAGGGATCAGTCTTGGGCCCGTTGCTGTTTATAATATATATCAATGATCTTGATGAAGGAATTACTAGTGATATGAGCAAATTCGCCGATGACACGAAGATAGGTAGGATAATTGATTCAAACGTAGATGTTAGGGAACTTCAGGAGGATTTAGACAAACTCTACTCTTGGTCAGAAAAGTGGCAGATGCAGTTCAATGTAGATAAATGCAAGGTTCTGAAGCTCGGGAGTTGTCCATAACCCTAGCACCTATAAGTTAAATAATGTAGAACTTAACCATACAGATTGCGAAAAGGACTTGGGGGTTATGGTAAGCAGCAACCTTAAACCAAGACAACAATGCCTAAGCGTACGTAATAAGGCAAATAGATTACTGGGATTTATATCAAGAAGTGTAAGCAACAGAAGTCCAGAGGTCATACTGCAGCTTTATACATCATTAGTAAGGCCTCACCTAGATTATGCAGCTCAATTCTGGTCTCCATATTACAGAATGGACATAAATTCGTTAGAAAACATTCAGCGTAGGATGACTAAATTAATACATAGCATTAGAAATCTTCCTTATGAAGAAAGATTGAAGACTCTTAAGTTACATTCACTTGTTAGACGAAGAATGAGGGGAGACCTGATCGAAGTGTATAAGTGGAAGATAGGTATTAATTAAAGGGGATATTAACAAGGTCTTGAGGATATCTCTCCAAGAGAGAACCCGCAGTAATGGATTTAAATTAGATAAGTTTAGATTTAGAAAGGACATAGGAAAGTATTGGTTTGGAAATAGGGTAGTAGATGAGTGGAACAGTCTACCTAGTTGGGTTATTGAGGCTAGGACTTTGGGTAGTTTCAAATTTAGGTTGGATAAATACATGAGTGGGATGGGTTGGATTTGAGTGGGACTTGCACATCAGAGCTTATTTCTTGGGTAGCATTGAAAATTGGGTAGGTCAAATGTTTGTTAGTGGGATGAATTGTAAAGGACCTGCCTAGTATGGGCCAACAGGCCTGCTGCAGTGTTCCTCCTTTCTTATGTTCTTATGTTCTTATGTATGTACCTACCTATATGTACCTACCTGTATGTACCTACCTGTATGTACCTACCTGTATGTACCTACCTGTATGTACCTACCTGTATGTATCTACCTGTATATACCTACCTGTATGTATCTACCTATATGTACTTACCTATGATGCAATAACATCACAATAAACAGGTGATATCACAATATACAAAACCATTGTGAAAAAAAATAGGGAAGCTCCAAGAGCTTTCGTGATTTCTCACATTATCAAGGAGCTGTTAAAAAATAGAGCTTATCTATATGTAGTTGCTGGGGGTCGAATCTCAGCTCCTGGCTCCGCCTCTCAACTTGCCGCTGGCCATATTCACTTCTCCCCAGCTTCGTGGGTCCTGTCGTACCTACTCTTAAAGCAGAGTATGGAGCCTGGCTCCACCACATCTTCAAGGTCATTCCACTGGATCAGAATATTCATGGTTGATAATAGGCAGACAACACGTAGTTATAATGACTTTCGGAAAGTCCACAGACTTTGAACCTAACAAACCAGTGTAGCCAAGCTAAAAAAAAAATAATAACTCACAACCACAACAATAAAGATACGTAACTGCAACGACGCAGTTGTTTGCATAGATCGTGATACCAGAAACTTTAAAGTTAAGCTTGGAATTTCTCTCGGTTTCTTCAAGATCAATTCTTCGATCAGTTGTAGTCTTGCAAGACCTCATAAAATCTTGAAAATTAGCTTAATAGTTTTTTTTTTAATAATGATGACAATTTTTGCTAATAGCAATGATTTTTTTAATAATATTTTGAAAGCTCCACACTGAGCGGAACGTTCAGGTAGAAAAAAGCTCGTTCTGTCACTCGTTTTTCTGTCTTGAAGGCAGTGGAGAACACATCTCACCGGTGGCCTGGTGGCTAAAGCTCCCGCTTCACACACGGAGGACCCGGGTTCGATTCCCGGCGGGTGGAAACATTTCGACACGTTTCCTTACACCTGTTGTCCTGTTCACCTAGCAGCAAATAGGTACCTGGGTGTTAGTCGACTGGTGTGGGTCGCATCCTGGGGGACAAGATTAAGGACCCCAATGGAAATAAGTTAGAAAGTCCTCGATGACGCACTGACTTTCTTGGGTTATCCTGGGTGGCTAACCCTCCGGGGTTAAAAATCCGAACGAAATCTTATCTTAACAAGTCCTGCCTCACCAGTAATCACAATAACTGCTGTCATTAGGCTGGGTATTTCTTTACTGATTATCCTAATTATACCGACAACGATCATTTATTGGGAACTAAAATAGGGGGAGTTGGTAAGTTTGTCTGGAGTTGTAAGGAATATCGTAGCGGGAGAGGATTAGCGCTGACGGTGGCAAGGTGTGTATAGTGTTGTCATGGGCGTAGATGTTGACGTAAGTAGCGGTGATTGTGGTAGTTGTTGTGATAATTGTGGATGTATTGGTGGTCGTGGTAGTGATTGTGGTGGTGATTGTGGTAGTGATTGTGGTAGTAGCTGTGATGGTGATTGTGGTAGTGGTGATTGTAGTAGTGGTGATTGTAGTTGTGATGGTGGTTGTGGTAGTGATTGTGGTAGTAGCTGTGATGGTGATTGTGGTAGTGGTGGTTGTGATGGTGATTGTGGTAGTGGTGATTGTAGTAGTGGTGATTGTAGTTGTGATGGTGGTTGTCGTAGTGATTGTGGTGGTGATTGTGGTATGAATTAAGACTAGAGCCTAACTGCACTGGCAATTTCCTTATTAGAAGACAACAGAAGACGTATGAATAAAAGAACGGAGGAACACTGCAGGAGTCCTACTGGCCCATACATAGCTCTTTCCCAGATTCAGTCCATTTGTAAACTAAATATCGTTTCCTGTGACAGCATCAGGGAGGAAAAGACTGCCACAGTCTTAAAGCTGCGTGAGAAACACTAGTAGAAGAGATATCAGAGTTTATAAAGAAGCGGAGTCGTTAATTAAGCGTAATAATGTTGGTAGAATCACCCACAAAATGTTGGGTAAAAGGACACAAGTGCAACTATGCGACATTTCACTCTCCAGGAGAGCGAAACGTTGCTAAGATAAAATGTTACATAAGTTGCACTTGAGCTCTTTTACCTAACAGCGTCATTAATGACTGGAATGAGACAGGAGAAATAGTTTGGTATAAAGTTGTTAGGAAATTAAACTATGATACTCGACAAATTGGTAACAAAAGACGGCAAACCCGTCAGGCTGAGCCTCATTCCCGTATTTTAAATACAGTTACATAAGAGAAGAACAAATGAACACTTACAGGACGAGAGCTTAATAAAAGTTGTTATTATTAGCCCGAATGATGTATCTTATCCTTCACTTCCCCGGGTATGTCAACGACGGGAGATGAGAGGAAGCTGGAGAAGCATCTTCACCAGGTGCCAGATCAACCAGGCTTTGAGGGATATGTGGGGCAGCGGGCCTCCAGTAGCAGCAACCTGGTTGACCCGGCAAGCATCAGATGAGCCTGGCCCAACGCCGGGCTCCGGGAGTAGAAAGATTCTCGAAACTCATCAAAGGTATATAAAGGTATAAAACAACGTAATCTTGCAGGAGAACAATGAACAGTGTTACTTGCAGATGGAACACTTGCAGAGGGAACGACTTGCAGAGGGAACACTTGCAGAGGGAACACTTGCAGAGGGAACACTTGCAGAGGGAACACTTGCAGAGGGAACACTTGCAGATGGAACACTTGCAGAGGGAACACTTGCAGATGGAACACTTGCAGATGGAACACTTGCAGATGGAACACTTTCAGAGGGAACACTTGCAGATGGAACATTTGCAGATGGAACACTTGCAGAGGGAACACTTACAGAGGGAACACTTGCAGATGGAACACTTGCAGAGGGAACACTTGCAGAGGGAACACTTGCAGATGGAACATTTGCAGATGGAACACTTGCAGATGGAACACTTGCAGATGGAACACTTGCAGATGGAACATTTGCAGATGGAACACTTGCAGAGGGAACACTTACAGAGGGAACACTTGCAGATGGAACACTTGCAGATGGAACACTTGCAGAGGGAACACTTGCAGATGGAACACTTGCAGAGGGAACACTTGCAGATGGAACACTTGCAGAGGGAACACTTACAGAGGGAACACTTGCAGAGGGAACACTTGCAGAGGGAACACTTGCAGAGGGAAACACTTGCAGATGGAACACTTGCAGAGGGAACACTGCAGAGGAACACTTGCAGATGGAACACTTGCAGAGGGAACACTTACAGAGGGAACACTTGCAGAGGGAACACTTGCAGAGGGAACACTTGCAGAGGGAACACTTGCAGATGGAACACTTGCAGAGGGAACACTTGCAAGTTATTTTTAAAAGAGAGCTCCTCAGTTCTCACCTGTGCTTAAAGACAAGTGAGCACACACATTTACGTCATAGTACTGTGAAAATATTTTCGGTCCTGAGACCATGTTTACTCCATGATCAGCAAGGTCCCAAGACCAAAAGTTTTTCTTCGATACAACTTTCTAAGTGTTTTCCAACGTGTCTTTAACAGATCCCTTAAGTTAGGTTCCTTGACGCTGGTGAGGGGTTCTTGATCTAGGGAATTGGATCTGTGCTCCATATCCCATCCCATCCCCCCACAGGCGCTGTGTAATCCCTACGGGTTAGCGCTCCCCTGTAATAATAATATATACACAAAACCTTCACAGCTCGTACTAAGTCATGCAAATATGTTTCTGGGGGCGCTAGGGTCCCTAGAACTGTACTCCGTAGAACGTAAGCGAGAAAGATACATCATAATCTACACCTGGAAGATACTGGAGGATGAGTCCCAAACCGAAATTGCTGCCTATGAATACAATGAGTCTTGGCAGACGGTGCAAGATACCTCGAATGAAAAGCAGGGAAGCGATGAGTATACTGAAAAGGAACTCAGTAAGTGTTAAGAGACCACGACTCTTCAATACCCCTTCATTGGTGCATAAGGGGATCACCAACAGACCCCTAGCTGTCTTTCAGAGGAAACTCGACAGATTCCTAAAAAAAGTTCCTGATCAGCCTAGATGTGGTGCATACATTGGACTGCAGGCGACAGGCACTAACAGCTTGATTGATCAGGCCAGCAACCAGGAGGTCTGGTCTAGGGCAGGGCTGCGGGGGCACGGTGACCTGTGAAAGAGACTCCAGGTCACGCTTATCACTCAACAGTGGTCCATGAGGGACCGAAACGTCGTCACAAGACTGGGTATTTGGTAAATTATTCCTGCCACGGTATTGTGACTTTATCTTCAGTAATGTCGACAACTATACTAGACTAGGAAGCGAGGCCAGGAGCCGAGTGTCGACCAACGCAAACAACACCTTTGTGAGCACACACATGAGCAAGGGTTACCTAGAGAGATTACCTGGAGAGAGTTCCGGGGGTCAACGCCCCCGCAGGGTGGGGACAGACTGTCAATGGTATGGCATACAGGGATCTAGGGGTAAGCATCACGCCGGATGTATCACCGGAGGCGCACATGAGACATATAACTTCCTCGGAATAACACTCCAAATCAGTGTGTTGTCTCCCCATAACATTCCAGATCAGTGCTGGCTGTTGACGGGTGTACTCACCGAGTCTTTGTTGCTAGAGTCGAGTCTTGGCTCCTGGCCTCTCTACTTAACCGCTCAAATAATAAAAAAAACGGTCACACACTATTCCTACCCTTAAAGCTGCGTATGGAATCTCTTTCCATCACCTCCTCGTCCAGATCGTTCAGGCTTGAGAAATTCTCCATGACTCTTGTGACCATCTCTCTTCTCTATTCTTCTATGGCGCTTTCTAATGATTATAATAATAATAATAAATAATAATAATAATAATAATAATATATAATAATAATATCTGGCCAGGCTCGCCTCTCTGTCTCTGTCTCTCTCTCTCTCTCTCTCTCTCTCTCTCTCTCTCTCTCTTTTTTCACAGGTTTGACAAGGTTAAGGATCCCTACTTTATTGACAAGCTATTTACAGGTTAAGGATTCCTAACTTTATTGGCAAGCTAAGAGCTGTTACCTACATCAGCTCATTTGAAAGCATTTTTATTGTTATGAGACATACAAGTAGGGAACAGGATGAAGTTGGAGCCATCTGTGGGCACAGCATTTCATTTGATCAACTGACTTTATCTCGTTGACATCATTATGCTGTACGAATGTGTTCCATACTCGAGTCATCCTGGGTATATATGATCTCAGATGGAGTGATGTTCTGGAGAAGGGTACAGCCAGAGTGAAGTTGCTGCTTTCTGCCCGTCTTGTGGCATAAAAGCTTGTTTCACGCTGTCCTCGAAGTGGATCCAAGTGTGGTACTTTGACAATATTGGCCTTGTACATAACAGTAAGGCCACCCACATCCCTCCTATGTTGAAGGCTCTGCTGAAATGACAGATCTATCCAGGATGGGTCCAGGCGAGAGATGAGACGTCTTGCTCTGTTCTCTACTCTGTCAAGCAGTCGCAGATGAGAGGGGGGGGGCAGGCAAACCAAGAAAGTGGAGCATACTCAAGGTGCGAGCGTACTTGTGCCTCGTACAGGATCTTGCAACCCCTACTGTCAAGCAGATGGGAGATACGGCGAAGTGCTGTAAGCTTCCTGGCTGCCTTGTTTGCAAGATTTACAACATGGTTCTTCATGGTTAGTTTGGAGTCAAATTTCACCCCAAGGATATCAACTTCTTCTCCAGGTCCCAACATCCTCCCATTCATCCTTACTACTACACCAGCATTACCATCATGGTGCCTAGAGACGATCATCATTTGCGTTTTCTCAGGTGCAAATGTTACTTGCCATCTATTTCCCCAAGCTGATATAGCTCTCAGCTGGTGATTGATGTAGCTTAGAGCAGCTGGCATTTCTTCTCTTGGATAAGTGAATGTCAGTGTACAGTCGTCTGCATATGCATGTGATTCTGGGATGAGATGAAGAAGGTCGTTGAAGTAGACATTCCATAAAAATGGTCCCAGCACGCTTCCTTGTGGAACACTTGCCCCAATAGGATGTCTTGCTGATTCCGTTCCATTGAGAACTACACTTAGAGCTCTACCATGAAGGTAGTCACTGAGGAGACATAGCGTAGAGCCTGCAATTCCCAGTGCTTGAAGTTTTGCTAAGAGGCCCTGGTCCCACACCCGGTCGAAAGCGCCAGCAATGTCCAGTGCTACCACACAGCTGACTTTGGATTCATCCAGTGACTGGTGCCACTTAGTGGAGAGGTTTAACAACATATCAGCAGCAGAGTAACCTTTCCTGAAGCCATATTGACGATCACAAAGTAGTGAGTGGTAGTCAAAAAACTCTGTCATTTGTCTTGAGATTATTGTCTCAAGGATCTTACCAGTGATTGACAGGAGTGACACTGGTCTGTAGTTGCTGATTTCTGCTCTGCTCTTCTTTTTGTGAACAGGGACTACATTTGCCTCTTTCCATAGAGAGGGCCATTTACACTGTACTAGGCAGTGCTGAAAGATGCGAGTTAGAGATGCTGCTAGCTGGTCTGCACATCTTCTCAACAATCTTGGGCTCAACTTGTCTGGGCCCACAGCCTTTTCTCTCTCTCTCTCTCTCTCTCTCTCTCTCTCTCTCTCTCTCTCTCTCTCTCTCTCTCTCTCTCTCTCTCTCTCTCTCTCTCTCTCTCTCTCTCTCTCTCCCTCTCTCTCTCTCCCTGACTAATAAAATACTAGCCCAGCCTCAGAAAAAGATAATGACAGGTATTTCGTGCCGGTTGGACGATAGTTAGAGCAGGGTCCAAGAGCTGGGTAACCAACACCAGCAAATCAAGGACAGAAATTAGCCAATAGGTAATTGTACTCACAGAGAGGTAGGAGACCAGACATGTCTAGCTAATAAATGCTTATAATGGACAGAGGGGAAGCTAGAGGAGAGAGAGAGAGAGAGAGAGAGAGATTACGATTACACAGCCTGTTACACGCACTGTTACACACACTGTTACATACACTGTTACACACACTGTTACACACACTGTTACACACACTGTTACACAGCCTGTTACACACACTGTTACACACACTGTTACACACACTGTTACACACACTGTTACACACACTGTTACACAGCCTGTTACACACACTGTTACACACACTGTTACACAGCCTATTACACGCACTGTTACACACACTGTTACACACACTGTTACACACACTGTTACACACACTGTTACACAGCCTGTTACACACACTGTTACATACACTGTTACACACACTGTTACACACACTGTTACACACACTGTTACACAGCCTGTTACACACACTGTTACATACACTGTTACACAGCCTGTTACACACACTGTTACACATACTGTTACACAGCCTATTACACGCACTGTTACACACACTGTTACATACACTGTTACACACACTGTTACACACACTGTTACACACACTGTTACACACACTGTTACATACACTGTTACACACACTGTTACACAGCCTGTTACACACACTGTTACATACACTGTTACACACACTGTTACATACACTGTTACACAGCACTGTTACACACACTGTTTACACACACTGTTTACACAGCCTGTTACACACACTGTTACATACACTGTTACACACACTGTTACACACACTGTTACATACACTGTTACACACACTGTTACACACACTGTTACACACACTGTTACACACACTGTTACATACACTGTTACACACACTGTTACATACACTGTTACACACACTGTTACACACACTGTTACATACACTGTTACACACACTGGTTACACACACTGTTACACAAGTAACACAGTTACATACACTGTTACACACACTGTTACATACACTGTTACACACACTGTTACACACACTGTTACATACACTGTTACACACACTGTTACACACACTGTTACACACACTGTTACACAGCCTGTTACACACACTGTTACATACACTGTTACACACACTGTTACACACACTGTTCACCATACACAACTGTTACACACACTGTTACACACACTGTTACACACACTGTTACACACACTGTTACACACACTGTTACACACACTGTTACACACACTGTTCCATAGCTAGTGTGTGTTGTGTGCGCGTGCGTGTGTATGTGTGTGTATGTGTGTGTGTGTGTGTGTGTGTGTGTGTGTATGTGTATGTGCGTGTGTGCGTGTGTGTGTGTGTACTCATCTAATTGTGGTTGCAGGGGTCGAGACTCAGCTCCTGGCCCCGCCTCTTCACTGATCGCTACTAGGTCCTCTCCCTCTCTGCTTCCTGAGCTTTGTCATACCTCTTCTTAAAACTATGTATGGTTCCTGCCTCCACTACTTCACTTGCTAGGCTATTCCACTTCCTGACAACTCTATGACTGAAGAAATACTTCCTAACGTCCCTGTGACTCGTCTGAGTCTTCAGCTTCCAGTTGTGACCCCTTGTTCCTGTGTCCCCTCTCTGGAACATCCTATCTCTGTCCACCTTGTCTATTCCCCGCAGTATCTTGTATGTCGTTATCATGTCTCCCCTGACCCTTCTGTCCTCCAGTGTTGTCAGTCCGATTTCCCTCAACCTTTCCTCGTACGACATTCCCCTGAGCTCTGGGACTAGCCTTGTTGCAAACCTTTGTACTTTCTCTAACTTCTTGACGTACTTGACCAGGTGTGGGTTCCAGACTGGTGCTGCATACTCCAGTATGGGCCTAACATACACAGTGTACAGTGTCTGGAACGATTCCTTATTTAGGTATCGGAACGCTATTCTCAAGTTTGCCAGGCGCCCGTATGCTGCAGCAGTTATTTGGTTGATGTGTGCCTCCGGTGACGTGCTCGGTGTTATGTCACCCCAAGATCTTTCTTCCTGAGTGAGATCTGTAGTCTTTGTCCACCTAGCCTATACTCTGTCTGCGGTCTTCTTTGCCCCTCCCCAATCTTCATGACTTTGCATTTGGCAGGGTTGAATTCGAGAAGCCAGTTTCTGAACCACATGTCCAGCCTGTCCAGGTCTCTTTGCAGTCCTGCCTCATCCTCATCCGATTTAATTCTTCTCATCAACTTCACATCATCTGCGAATAGGGACACTTCAGAGTCTATTCCTTCCATCATGTCGTTCGCATATATCAAAAATAGCACTGGTCCTAGAACTGACCCCTGTGGGACCCCGCTCGTCACAGGCGCCCACTGTGATACCTCTTCACGTACCATGACTCGTTGTTGCCTCCCTGTCAGGTATTCCCTGATGCATGTTATATGCGCCTGATCCTCCAGCTTCTGCACTAATCTCTTGTGGGGAACTGTGTCAAAGGCCTTCCAGCAGTCTAGGAAAATGCAATCAACCCACCCCTCTCTCTCATGTCTTACTTCTGTTACCTTGTCATAAAACTCCAGAAGGTTCGTGACACAGGATTTGCCTTCCATGAACCCATGCTGGTTTTCATTTACAATCTTGTTCTGTTCCAGGTGTTCCACCACTCTCCTCCTGATAATCTTCTCCATGACTTTGCACACAATACATGTCAGAGACACAGGTCTGTAGTTTAGTGCCTCATTTCTGTTTCCTTTCTTAAATGTGGGGACTACATTTGCTGTCTTCCATTTCTCAGGTAGTTGCCCAGTTTCAAGGGATGTGTTGAATATTGTGGTTAGGGGCACGCACAGCATCTCTGCTCCTTCTCTAAGGACCCATGGGGAGATGTTGTCCGGTCCCATCGCCTTTGAGGTATCAAGGTCACTTAGCAGCTTCTGCACCTCCTCCTCCTCGGTTGTTCGTATGTCATCCAACACTTGTTGGTATATTCCCTCTTGATGTTTCCTTCTGTGATGTCTTCCCAGAGCCCTTCCTTGTCTCTTACTGTAAAAACTTCCTTAAATCTCCTGTTTAGCTCCTCACATACCTCCTGATCATTTTTTGTGAGTTCTCCACCTTCTGTCCTCAGTCTGATCACCTGGTCTTTGACTGTTGTCTTCCTCCTGATGTCGCTATACAGCAGTTTCGGGTCAGTCTTGATTTTCGATGCTATGTTATTTTCATACTGTCGCTGGGCCTCCCTCCTTACCTGTGCTACTCATTCCTGGCTCTGCAACTGATCTCTCTATTTTCATGTATTCTCTGCCTTCTGTACTTTTTCCATTCTCTATTGCACTTTGTTTTTGCCTCCTTACACCGTCGGGTAAACCAGGGGCTCGTTCTGGTCTTCCCATTGTTTCTGTTGCCCTTGGGAATAAACCTTTCCACTGCCTCCTTGCATTTTGTTGATACATATTCCATCATTTCGTTTACTGGCTTTCCTGCCAGTTCTCTGTCCCACGGAACCTCCTGCAGGAAGTGCCTCAACCCTATGTAGTCCCCTCTTTTATAGTCAGGCTTTTTCCATTCAACTCCTGTTACTCTCTCCACTTGCAACTCTACTATGTATTCAAAGCACAGAACCACGTGGTCACTAGCTCCTAGGGAACTCTCATATGTGATGTCCTCAATGTCTGAACTGCCCAGGGTGAACACAAGGTCCAATCTTGCTGGTTCATCCTCCCCTCTCACTCTGGTAGTGTCCTTAACATGTTGGTGCATGAGGTTTTCCAGCACCACATGTGTGTGTGTGTATGTGTGTGTGCGTGCGTGTGTGTGTGTGTGTGTGTGTGTGTGTGTGTGTGTGTGTGTGTGTGTGTGTGTGTGTGTGTGTGCGTGTCTGTATGTGTGTGTGTGTGTGTGTGTGTGTGTGTGTGTGTGTGTGTGTGTGTGTGTGTGTGTGTGTGTGTGTGTCACGGAGGGATAGAGACAGAACAGGCTCAACTTTCCTTGCAATAGAGTTTTCACTCTGTTTGGAGCTTCATGCAGAGTTAGTGAAGCTCTGCAAGGATGGAAACGTCGTCCCAGTAAAAATAGGTTTGTCCTGAAACGCGTTTCTTTTGTTCAGTATGGCGGGCAGCACGATACTTGGATCAAACACCCTGCTGTCAGAGCTACCATCGTCCGTACAATGAGAGGTCCACTGTACCTGGAGTCTACCTGAAGGGTATTCTGGGGATCAACTCCCCCGCGGCCCGGGACACGACCAGGCCTTCCGGTGGATCAGGGCCTGATCAACCAGGCTGTTACTGTTAGCTGCACGTAGTCCAACGTACGAACCACAGCCCGGCTGATCCAGTACTGACTTTAGGTATCTGTCCAGCTCTCTCTCGAAGATAACCAGAGGTCTATTGGCAATTCCCCTTATGGCTTGGGCCCCGAACATTTATTGTGTTTTCTCACTGGCTTGGCATCTCTTGTTTTGAATGTTCTCATTATCCATCGTATCAGTTTCCTCGCAGATGTGATAGTGGCATTGTTGTGATCCTTGAAGGTGAGATCCTCAGACATTACTACTCCCAGGTGGTAAAGTCTGATTAGAGTTTGTAGTATACTCAGCTCTAATTATTATGTATTCCAGTTTCCATAACGAAGTACGATACGTTGAGAAATGTGCTGTACACTGATATGTGTATTGTACACTGAGAAGTGCATTGCATTGTACACTGAGAGATATACTTTACACTGAGATGTGTATTGTACACTCAGGTGCACTGTGTGTGTCTCTTCATATACTCTGAGAGTTTATGACTGGACCAGAGTTGGATTACAGGTCCTGCACCACCTTAAGAGCATCTCCGACTTCCACTAGTGGTCCCCGCCCACTTGTGACCACGTCTTCAACTGCTGCATCCCTCCACTTCTTCCACTGACTCCAGTATTCAAGTCTCCGTCCCCACGTCTCTCTACGAGACCAGTAAAGATACTCGACTTTGAAAGTTCTAGCATGGGGAGACGCATGGGTGAGTTTCCTTACATCTGTTAACCTGCCCGCCTAAGCGAGTAAATCTAGAGAATGGTAAACAAGCCGTAAAGTGAAGAAGAAAGGAAGCAGACAGGCAAGTATGCAAGCGGGAAAGAAAACAAACGAAGCAGGCAAGCAAGCAGGTTTTGAACGCCCCACCGCACACTTCGAAAATACTTGCGGGAGATGTTTTTTTTAAACCCCTTGGTTATTTATTATTCTCCCTCTCTCTCTCTCTTCTCCTTCTCTCTCTCTCTTCCTTCTCTCCCTTCTCTCTCCCTACCATTATCTTCATTTTTTTAAATCTATACAACATGTCCTCTCTCTCCTTCCCCCCTCCCCCAAGTCCCCCCCTGGCGTGAATCCCTCTCCCCCCCACGCTATACACACCGGCCAGGAAAAAAGGGGGGGAGGGGGTTTGGGAAGGGGGGGCGGAAATATACACAAATAGAATACATTGTAACCCCAAAAAGCAAGTTTAAATTGTATTTTAGTCCATCCAGTTATTTTTTAGCTTGAACCCCCCTTTGATGTCCCTAGCTCTCCCCCCCACCCCTCTCTCTCTCTCTCTCTCTCTCTCTCTTTTTTAATACTAATTAAACTGCACATATAAAACTTCTTGAATACGAATAAGGGGTCGAGACAAATGGTGGGGGGAGTGGGGGTTGCGTGTGGGGAGGGGAATAGGGAAAAATTTTGGGTGGGAGGGGGGGGGGGGTGAGCTTTGGGGGGGGGAAGAGGGGTTAAATTTCCCGGCCTTAAAATCCCCAAATATTTTTGAACTTTCCCCCGCCCACACGCCCCCCCTGCTCCCCAAGCAAGCACCAACCCGCCATCCACTCGCCAAAGGAAAAACACATCGGAAAGTAGGTCATGTGACAGTGTATTTCTTTAATGGGGTTGTTTAAGGGGGTTTTAGGGGTTTCTACTAACCGGGTTATTAAGGCTGCATGTTACCTTTCACCACGTCCACAACATTGTCATGTTTTTAAAACGGAAAAAAAAGTCTCGGATGTCCCTAGAGGATATACATCTCTCGGTGAAATATACCCTGTTTTTGGAAAAAAAAATTACGGGGGGGCCCGTACAAATTTGTTTTTTGGGATTTCGTGTTGTCGAGTAACGCCGGGTTTAATCGGGCAGTGATCCACGGGGGGCCTGGTCTGGGACCGGATCAACGGGGGCGTTCCCCCGGAACCCCCTTTCAGACATCCAGTAGAAAAGGATAACGAAGGAAATCCTGTGTTCCTGTCAGTCTGACGTGCACTGCGTGACTGTATTTTGTTACGTGACACTGGTGACTGTAGTCAGTTGCGTGACACTGACGTGATGTAGTCAGTCTGACGTGCACTGACGTGACTGTGTCAGTCTGCGTGACACTGACGTGACTGTAGTCAGTCTGAGTGCCCACTGGTGACTGTAGTGCTGCTTTACATGCGTGACTGTAGTCAGTCTGAGTGACACTAAAGTGGATGTAGTCAGTCGGGAGTGCATGACGGATGTGTCAGTTGAGTGACATGACGTGCTGTAGTCAGTCGACGTGACCTGACGTGACTGTAGTCAGTCTGACGTGACCTGTGTGACTAGCCAGTCTGGTGCACTGACGTGCTGTAGTCAGTCTGACGTGACGGTAGTCAGTCTGACGTGCATGACACGGGGTAGCTCTGACGTGACACTACGTGACGTAGTCGTCTGACGTGCACTGACGTGACTGTGTGTTGACGTGAAGTGACGTGACTGTAGCAGTCTGACGTGACAGGGCGTGACTGTGTCAGTCTGACGGGACATGACGTGACGTAGTCAGTTGGTGACAGACGTGACTGTAGTCAGTCTGACGTGACATGACGTGAGTAGTCAGTCTGACGTGACACTGGTGACTGTAGTCAGTCGGGAGTGACATGAGTGACTGTAGTCGTCGACGTGCCCTGACGTGACTTGCAGTTTACGTACACGCGTGACTGTAGTCAGTCTGACGTGACATGACGTGCTTTCAGTCTGACGTGACACTGACGGTGTAGTCAGTTTCACTGACACTGGTGCTGTAGTCGTCTGACGTGACACTGACGGACTGTAGTCAGTCGACGTGACACGGGGGATGTAGTCAGTCTGAGTGACATACGTGACTGTAGTCAGTCGACGTGACACTGACGTGATGTAGTCAGTTAAATGCATGACGTGCTGTAGTCAGTCTGACGTAAAACCGACGTGACTGTATCAGTCTGACGTGACATGACGTGACTGTAGTCAGTTGACGTGACATGACGGGGGCTGTATCATTTTCCGTGCACTGACTGATGTGTAGTCGACGTGAACTGACGGACTGTAGTCGTCTGGTGAACTGAGGGGGACTGTAGTCAGTTTCAGTGACACTGACGTGATGTAGTCAGTTGAGTGACAGACGTGAGTAGAGTCGACGGACAGACGTGACTGTAGTCGTCTGCGTGACATGGGGATGTAGTCAGTCTGACTGACCTGAGTGACTTAGTCAGTTTCACGTGCACTAAGTGACTGTAGTCAGCGACGTGACACTGACGGATGTAGTCGTTTCACGTGAACGACGTGACTGTGTCAGTCTGACGTGACTGACTGACTGTAGTCGTTTACGTGCATAACGTGACTGTGTCGTCTGAGTGACATGACGTCTGTAGCAGTTGACGTACAGACGTGACTGTGTCAGTCTGACGTGAATGGGCTGTAGTCAGTCTGCGTGACCTGACGTGTTGTATCAGCTGACTGACACTGACGTGTTGCGTCTGAGTGACCTGACGTGACTGTGTCAGTCTACGTGACACTGAGTGATGTAGTCAGTCTGATGACACGACGTGACTGTGCCGTCTAAAACGTGCCACGGCGGATAGTCAGTCTGACGTGACACGGGACGTGACTGTAGTCGTTGAGTGACCTGACGTGACTTGTCAGTCTGCGTGAACTGGTGACTGTAGTCAGTCTGACGTGACACTGACGTGATGTGTCAGTTGACGTGAAACTGACGTACTGTAGTCGTCTGACGTGACCTGAGTGACTGTGTCAGTCTGACGTGACACTGACGTGACTGTATCAGTCTGACGTGAACTGATTAAATGGTAAATTTGGACGAATTTTAAATAAGTTAAAACCCTTTTTTATTTTTTAAAAACATGACATAGACATATATAACCTTATGGTTGGGGTGTAAATTCAAGTAAAAATTGTCTTGAGTTTGTTTCGGGCCCAAAGGGTCCCCCCGTACAAAATTCGAAACCCCTAAAAAGATATATAAAAGGGTATGAAATGAAAATTTATAGAAGGGGTGGTGTAGTAGAGTGTAGTAGTAGTAGAAATAATGAAGAAATAGTAATACTGTTGTGTAAAGCATGTAAGGTGAAATAGTGAGGTAGTGGGGGTGGTGGTGTGTAAAAAAATAAAAAGTATACTATTGTAGAAATGCAGTAGAAATACTAGTAGTAGTGAGTGTAGTGTGGGGAGTAGTAATAATAAAGTGTAGTAATATTTTTGGCGTAACGTAGTAATGTAGTGTAGGGAGTAATAGTAGTAGTAGTAAAAAATTTAAAAATGAAATAGTAGTGTAGTGGAGTAATAGTGTAGTAGAAATTAATAAAAATGAAAATAGTAGTAGTAGGGGTAGTAATATTTAGTAGTAATAATAAAAATGTATGTGTAGAAAAGTAGTGTACTAGTAGTGTAATAGTACTAGTAGTGTACTATACTAATAGTAGAAATATTATTATATTATAGTGTACTCCCAGTAGTGTAGTAATATTAGTTATAGTAGTAGTAGTATATGTGTAGTAGTAGTAATATTATATAGTGTGTAGTAATTTATCTGTTTAGTAGTACTACTACTAGTGTAGTAATATTAGTATAGTAGTAGTAGTAATATGTTTTAGTAGTTAGAAATATTGGTACTAGAGTAGTGTACTACTTTTTTGTAGTAATATTAGTTGTAGTAGTGTATATAGTAGTAGTAGTAATAGTACTAGTAGTAGTGTACTACTAGTAGTAAATAGTACTGTAGTGTGTACACTAGTAGTATGTAATATTAGTACTAGTAGTAGTAGTACTACTACTAGTAGTGTAATTTTAGTACTAATAGTAGTAGTAATATTAGTCTAGTAGTAGTATATTAGTATAGAGTAGTAAAATTTAGTACTGTAGAGTATTAAATATAGTGTAGTAATATTAGTTTTTGTAGTAGAAAATTTAGTATAGTAGTAGTGTACTACTACTAGAAAGGAAATATTGTACTAGTAGTAGTAGATAATAGTAGTAGTAGTATATTGCATAGTGTAGTAATATTAGTATAGTTTTGTAGTATATACTGTAGTAGAAATATTGTACTAGTAGTAGTAATTTTATCTAGTATATTTGTCTTACTAGTAGTAGTAATTTAGTACTAGTTTTTACTACTATAGTAGTATAGTAATATTATAATAGTTAGTTATACTGTGTAGTAAATTGTACTGTAGTAGTAGTATCTATAGAGGGGAATTTAGTACAGTGTAGTAGTATAGTAGTGTGTGTAATATTAGTATAGTAGTAGTTAGAAATATTGTACTAGTGTAGTAGTATTTCTCTATAGTAGTAGTAATATTAGTACTAGTGTAGTAGTACTACTACTTAGTAGTGTAGTAATTTTTTAAATTAGTAGTAGTAGTGTACTAGTAGTGTGTAATTTAGTAGTAGTACTACTATGTAGTAGTAGAAAATTTAGTATATTGTAGTGTACTACTGTAGTATTTGTAATCTAACAGCGTAGGAACGATTAATGGTGAAACAAAAATAAAACTGGTTAAATGTTTTTCTGGAAAGTTTCCAATCCTTTTTTAAACATCCTTGACGTTTCAAGATCCCCCGCTACAGTGTGTCTAGCCTTTTATTTTGCTAGGGGTTGAGCCTAGCTCCTTGGTGTGTGTATAGCGTTTTCGAATTGTCCTTATCTATTTGCCCTTTACCGGTTTGTCCCCGCAGGGGGTTGTTCATAGCCCCTGGCTTCCGAATTCTTATCGATCGGTTCTATTGATTTTGTCACCAGGAAAGATCATCTTACTCTAAAGCTGTGTGCAGTGTGTCCCTCCGGCGAAGGGAGTCACTTTCTCAACAGTGAAAAAAAGATTTGTAACGTAAAGTTGAATGAAATCGGGGGAGCCCAGAAGAGACGGGAGAAAAAAAACAAAATTTTAAAAATAAACCAAAATATTTTTCTATGGGAAAAAAGGGGGTAAAAAAAACCCCCAATTCTTCATCAGGGTTTGCTGAAAGGGAGATGTAAATGTCATGACGCCCCAATTAGCAATCTTTGGAGTTTTAGGAATCACCCCAAGCAAACACATAGCAGTACACTTTGGGTGTGTTTAGCAGGTCGTGTGCCTCTCTAGGTTTTGAACCATAACAAAGGTTTAAAATTAAAAATGAGGGAAATTGTTCATTTCTTATCTCTTATTTTCTGTTTTTTTCCGTACTAAACTGAAGAAGCCTACTGTGTGGGCGGACGTTTGGGAATAAAGATACCTAAGTTGCACATGGTCTTATTTATCAAAGATCCCCTGGAAGAAAGAAAATACAGATTAGTGTACACGATTTTGCAAAAGTGTTCCAAAAAATATTTGTTATAGCAGCGAAAAAAAAATGTGGGCAAAAGAAATAACGGGAAATTTTGGCGTTAAATATTCACTTTCCCTGGAAAAAAGAGAGTAAATGGGAAAACAGAGTAAAAACAGAGACTGGCGCAGTAAAAAGAAAACTGGCAGCTTTGTACGAGTCCCAAAATACATAAAAATTTACCATATAAATTTTTTGGGGGAATGGTACTGAATCTATGGAAAAAGTGGCATCATAAAAATCCCTGATCCCGACACATCCACTGATACACTGACCAAACCTGTAATGACACATCCACTGATACACTGACAATCCACTGATCACTGACACATTCCCTGTACATGACACATCCCTGTACCTGACACATTCACTGACACACTGAAAATCCCTGAAAAACTACAATCCTTACACTGACACATCCCCTGATATACTGAACATCCACTGATACATGACACTTCACTGGCACATTCACTGCACGTGACACATTTCTGATACACTACATCCATGAACATGCCATACAGATACACGAACATACACGATACACTGACAATCCACTGATACATGACACATCCCCTGATACACTGCACTCCCTGATAAATGACACATCCTATACACTGACACATTCATGGCACATTCACTGACACATGACAATCCCCTTTATACACTGACACATCTACTGATACACTGAACATCCGTGCATGACCTCCACTGATAATGACACATCCAATGACACCCTGACCTTCCCGATACACTGCCTCCATGATTGAACATCCCCTGATACCTGACACATCCCCTGATCATGACACATCCATGATACCTGCAATTTATACACTGACACATCCATGATGCATGACACTTGACACATCTATGATACATGACACATCCAGATACACTGACACACTGAACATCTACTGTACACTGACACATCCATGACCACTGCCATCCCTGTCACGACACCTACCAAATTTCTGTACACTGACCTCCATGGCAACTGAAACCCCTGATAACGACACATCCCTGAACATGAACACTAAACATGACACATCCCCTGACACATGACACTCCTGATACATGACACATCCCCTGATACACTGCACATCCCTGTACATGACACATGACACTCTCTGATACATGAACATCCCCTGTACTGGGCCATGACAATCTACCGTACATTGACACATCATGGCACACGAAAACCATGATACCCTGCACTCATGATACATGACCACTGCACATCCCCTGACCCCTGAATCTATGATACATGACCATCCAAAACTGACACACTGACACATTATGATCTTTTAAAAATCCACTGGCACACTGACACATCCCCTGTACATGACACATGACACATCATGCACACTGGACACATCACTGACACACTGACACATTACTGATACCCCTGACACATCCACTGATACAGACACATGACACATTCTATACCGACACATCCATGGCCACGACAATCCCCCTGAACTTTTACACACTGAAATCCCTGACACACTGACACATCCCCTGACCATGAAACCCTCTATGATACACTGCCACTGACACACTGACCATGTAAACCCCTTTTACATGAACATCCCCTGAACACTGACACTCCAGTACACTGACACACGGGCACATCCTGACACACTGACACATCCCCTGTACATGACACAGACACATCCACTGACACACTGCACATCCTTGATACATGGGACATGACACTCCCTGATCATTTAACACTGAACATACGTCACCCAAACTCTTTAACCAGGTCTTTAGTGGGTCAAGGAAAACTTACATTCTCAGTTACTTTATGTTGATAAATGAGAAAATAAAAAGGAAAAATTTATTTTTAAAAAAAAACTCAAAATTTTGACAAAGACAAAAAAATTAAAGTAAAGACGAAAATGTCGCGATAAAGAAACACAACATTGTAGTATCGTAAAACGCGAGGAAAATTTCAGGTGGATAAAAGGAACCCTTTAAAACAAGAGATCCCCCGCCAAAGAAAAAACTCTTTTTGGTCACTTGTTCCTCTAGAATTGATTTCCCGTGAGGGCCCGGTCACAGACCGGGGGCCCCGGGGGCGTTGCCCCCGGAACTCCTCCAGGTAAAAGTCCCCCTAAGGCAGGCGAAACTGCGATGTGAAGACGTCAGAGAACCTTCACTAAAGTATTTGTACTGTCCTTTGGGAAAACCCGACAAGAAATTAATATTAATTAAACCCGGAATATTTTGAGGGGGTGGGCTCTAATTGACCAACAAAAATGACGCTACGACCTTAAAAAGCTTGACGAGGGACAAAATACTCACGATAAATAAAAAGGACGCAGGACTGCACTAAGGATGATTAGTAAGTGTAAAGAGCCAAGATTTTCATGCCCTTCTTTATAATAAAGGTAATTACCAAGAAACCCTGGGGTTTTCTTCGAGGAGCTTTATAAATTTCGAGTCATTTCTGGCCAGCCCGGGGTGTGGGTATGCCATGTTTAACTAGAGCCATAGCCTGGTTGATCAGGTCGTCAACCTGGGGACCGGTCTGGGGGTCGGTCAAGGGCGTTTGGGGGTGTGTGTTACTCATTTTGGTTCCCGAGGTCGATTCATGTCCTGGCCCGCCTCTTCGTGGTCGCTACTTAGGTCCCTTTCTCCCTTTCCATGAGCTTTATCATACCTCGCTTAAAATATGTGTGGTTCCCGCTCCCCCAAAGTCACTTTCCAGGGCTATTTACTTTTCCCGACAAAATATGCTTTTTGACTCAAAAGGTCTTCAGTTCCAGTTTTGACCCCGGTTTCGGTCCATTAGGAAATCCGTCTCTGTTCACCTTGTCAATTCCCCGAGTATATACGTTTTCATGTCCCTTTTGTGTGTTTTAGAGAGAGAGAGAAAGAGAGAGCTGAATGGTGATCACTGTAACATTAAGTTGGTTCGCCTAAGTTAAACTCGGTCCCCATGAAGCTCATCCCTAACTGTAAAAAAAAAAAAAGTATTTTTAAAATGTCTTTGGGTTCTTAAATGCAATCTGGGGATCGTTGTGGATACTGCGATGTCATCATTTGATAATAATAAAAATCATCTGTGATGATATAACTCAAAACGTATGCGTAAAGTTTATGATTATAACTTTTCCCCACAAATCCGTGGGATTGTGTTATAAATTTTTTTAATTGTAAATGGGCGGGGAAGGCCTGGCCCCCGTGTGTCAACGCCCCCCGCCACCCCCCACCGCCCACCCCCCCACCCCCCCACTGTTTTTCCGGGGTTTGTCGGTCGCTCTTGGAAAACTTGAAAGGTAATGGGATGAGACAGGTTTTTACAGTACTTTGGATTTTGGGGGGCTGAAGACACCCCCACTTTTCTTGTCTGGTAGTGTGTGTACCTGGGGTACCTGTTTTTAGTGTACCTGGTACTTGTCTTCAGTATACCTGGTTACCCGTCTTCTGTGTACCTGTTTTTTAGGTTAGAGTACTTTTTCTTTAGTTTTAAAATGGTTACCTGTTTTAGTGTACCCGTTTTTAGTGTACCCGGGTCCTGTCTTTATGTACCTGATATTGTTTTTAGGTACCCGGTTACTGTCTTTGTGTACCCGGATACCTGTTTTCTAGGGTACTGGTATCTGTCTTTAGTGTATCTGTGTCCCGGGACACCCGTTTTTGTGTACCCGGGTACTGTCTTAGTGTACCTGGGGCCCGTCCCCTAGTTACCTGGGTGCCCGTCTCTGATGTGTGTATCAAAATACCTGTTTCTAGTGTGTGTACGGGGTACCCGTTCCCGGTATGGTTAAAGGGCCGTCTCCCGGTATGCGTATCAGGGTCCTGTCTCCTTTTTGGATAGGGTACTTGTCTCCCGCTGTGTGTTCAGGATATTGTCTCTTGTGTGGTTAGGGTACCCCTCCCTGCTGGTATATCAGGGTACCCGTCTCCTGACGTGGTATCAGGCGCCTTTTTCCCGTGTGTGTATCAGGGTCCCGTCTCCTGAGTGTGTATCAGGGCCTAGGTGTGTATGCGGAAATTTCCCCTTGTATTCATCAGAAGCTCTTACTGATTTGGATCACTGGAGGCTCTTGCTCACATAAGACTCCCAAAAACATGCTGTTGGGAAGCCCGGTATTGATACAAAATAATCAGGGGGAAAAAAAATTAATGCGCAATGTTATGGGTCCATCCCCCATTGGTTTTCTCCTTCCGATAAAGTTGATATGTTTGCCAAGAAGAGTACCCAAAAGGGAATGTGAATAATTTGGGTTTAAATGTGTTGCTTAGGATAAATTAGGAGAGAAGTAAATAATGAAAAAAGATTTTTATAGGGAATGCCCCTAGAAGCCCCGAGAAAATCTTTAAACCCCCTATGATAACTGAACGTAGATAAGTATGTTTATGGGCAAGTGCAATGTGAACAGACTGATGAGTTGTATGGGGCCCGGTTAGTCTTGGTTACAGTACTGATTGTTTGTGGCAGGGTTAGGGTTGGTTAAAGTACTGACTGTGTTGTGTGGCAGGTTTGGCTTTGGTTACAAAATCTGCTGATGTTGTAGTGGCCGGTTGGTTGGTTACAAATATTCTGGCAGTTTGGGGGAACCCAGATGATGATCAAAATAAAAGTAAATTTGTGATCAGGATGGTCACTCTCTTGAACACTATGTGCAATTGTCCATATTGGAAAAGAGACAGAAGTATTTAAAACCATGTGAATTCGAGTATTTTATTAAAAATAAAAATACCCGATATTTAGCAAATTTCCCAAAATTGGGTTTTAACAATAAGTAACTTAGGTTTTTAAAAACCAAATTTTTCTCGTACCCCTTTTTGGGCCCAGTTCCAGGTCTTTTGGTTCCTATGCTCTGCGCTCGTCCCCCAAAGGGTGGATATGGGGTGCACAAAAATCTAGCCATTTTGGGGGAAAAGTAAAACGTAGGGGAGAAAGATGGTTTTAATTACACCCGGAAATTTTCGACGCGAATCCCAGTACGTACTGTGTATGGTCTCCCGTGGTACATGTGTACCCGGTCCCCAGTGGGTAATGTGTACTGGTCTCTAAAACGAAAAATGTATACCGGTTCCCGTGCGTAATGTGTACCTGTTCCCAAAACGAACTGTGTACTGGCTCCCCGTGCGTACTGTAACCTGGTCTCCCAGTGCATACATGTGTCCCGGTCTCCCAGTGCGTACAGTGTACTGGTCTCCAAAAACCCAAAATGTGTACCGGGTTTCCCAGTGGGTAATGTGTCCCTGGGCTCCCCGTGCGTACGTGTACCCGGTCTCCAACACGAAAAGTGTACCCGGTCTCCCCGTGGGGGACATGGCCTTGGTCTCCCCGTGGTACATGTTACCGGTCTCCAGTACGTACTGTGTACTGGTCTCCCCTACGTACATGTGTCCTGGTCTCCCGTCCCTCATGTGTGCCTGGGCTCCCCGTGTGCGATCCCCCAACTTTTACTTTAAAAGTTGTTTCGTGTAAATTTCGTGTGTTTTTAAATTTTTGTCTCGTTGTTTTGTCTCATCATTTTTTACTGTGCAGGGATTTCCTCTTTCCCCTTTTTCCCCCCCTCCCTTCCTCCCTTCCCCTTCCCTCCTTCCCCCCTCCCCCCCTCCCCGCGGTACCTCAATAACATTTTCTGCATCACGGAGGATCAAGTGCTTCAAGAGAGGGGGGGAACCTTGAGCTGAGACACATCAGCACCGCCCTTTTGAGCCCCGCCGGCCCGTTATGCAGATTTTGGGTGGGCTGAACAAGCTCGTTTGTCCAGTTGCGTACCAAATGTGCTGGGGTATTACCCCGTCGCAGTCCAACTGTGCTGGGGTATGTCCCGTCGCGTACCAACTGTGCTGGAGATGTACCCCGTCTGCAGTACAAAATGTGTGGGGTATGTACCGTCGCGTACCAACTTAATTAAGCGGGAGAATTTCGACAAAATGTTTAAAAATAAAGGGCCCGTGAACAATGTGAATTTTTTGTGGCAACGTTTCTCTCCCCGGAGCTTTTGCCCTTACAAACAATACTGGACACGGGGTATATAAAGGCTCAGGTGAGGTGCAAATTAGTGAGGTATATTCGATGTTCCTAGTGGTAGTAGTAGTGTGTATTGTGGTAGTGACAAAAAATAAAACAATTGGTGAGCAAAATTTAAATTGTACTGAGTAAAAGGATAAAAAGCATTACTTGGGTAACTAAAATGGGGGGACATGGGGAGTGACTTAGCTCAGTGGTGACGTGTACTTAGTCGTGGTGACGTGACTTGTTTATGGTGACGTTCTTAGCTTGTAAGACCTGTTTTTGTGCTCTTGTGAATTAACCGGATGCCCCTCTGGCAAATTTACCAGCAGCTGAGAGAAAAGGGTCAGAGTTGCAAAATAGATCGGCGATTAACGGGGGGAGAACAAGGGTTGTGTAATCCTCCTGTTGTGGTCCCCGGTTAAAAGGGGGGGTTGGTCAGTGGCGGGCAAATGGAACCCAAATGAAGAAAGAAAAAAGGTTGGAGAGCAGAAACAACGGAAACCAGAAGATACGGGAAAATTCCAACCCTTCTCGGTGTACCCGGAATGTGAAAGTTCTACTGGGAAGCCACAAAGAGCACCCAAAAAAAAAAGTTGGCAGCGTGAGTGGAATCCCTAGAAAAACCCCAAGAAGCCATCGGAAGTCTTTGCGAATTTACAAGGGTGTAATGCTACCCGGGAAAAGGGCGCTATCGGAGCATCACGACGAACGCGCCAAGGGAAGGGAAAAACATTTGTTGTTGGGGTGCCAGATTAGGTAATGGATAGGGCATTATGTTTAAGGCGGAGTAGGAGGCAGAGAGTTGTTTTCCCGGGGTGGGTGAAGGGTTTGTTTTGCCCTTGGTGACATCATGAGGGTAAAGGGGGAATCCTATTTTGTTTAGTGGGAGGCAACATGTTTGGCAGAGAGGGTGAGGACCTGATTTGCAGGTATAGGTGCAATAGAGATAATTAGGAGGAAGGGTGGAAACCTGCATTGTGGATTTTGCCAAAGGGGAGGATTGGAATGAATGGTTGTCCACAGCAATTGGTGTCAATTGCTGGTTGGACAAATACTGTAAGGAAAATGCGGTAACATTCATTGACAACTGGGACCTCTTCTATGGCAGAAATGACATGTATGCCAGGGATGGGGTTCACTTATCTAGGTGTGGGGTGGGAGCACTGGCCAACGCAGTGGAGGGAGCTGTTAGGTCTTTAAACTAGGAATAGTTAGTGGTATGGGTTTTTGCGGGAAAACTGTGAAGTCTCAGGGTAGTAATATGAGTACTAGGAGAACTAGTAATAGGCAAAATGAGGTGGATATTGGAAAGCCAGTGGCACTAATTGACAAGGACAGTAATAGGTTTAGTGGAATAACAGAAAGGAGCAGGAAGGGTAAAGAGAGAGGAGGGTCTTTAAGTATTTATTACACAAATAGTCGCAGTGCTAGGAATAAGATGGACGAGTTGAGACTAGTTGCTAGTGCAGGTAACATAGATGTATTTGCCATTACTGAGACGTGGCTTAATTCAAAAAGTCGGGACATGCCTGCAGAATGTCACATTCAGGGTTTTAAATTGTTCCAAGTAGATAGAAGTATCGGGGAGGGGAAGTGGGGTGGCATTGTATGTCCGAGATCGCTTGAACTGTTGCATAAAAATGGGTATTAAGTCTGAAGTAACACATACAGAGTCTGTTTGGATAGAATTTTCAGAGGGGCATGAAAAATTAACTTTAGGTGTGATATACCGTCCCCCAAATTTAGATAGGGACCAGGGGAGACTACTATGGGAGGAAATTGTTAGGGCCACAAGGCACGATAATGTAGTAATTCTAGGAGACTTTAACTTTAGTCATATTGATTGGAATTTCTTGACTGGGAATTTAGAATCATACGACTTCTTAGAAGTAGTTCAGGATTGTTTTTTGAAGCAGTTTGTGACAGAACCTACAAGGGGTAATAACCTGCTTGACTTAGTTCTGGCAAACAATGAATCCCTTGTTAATAATTTAGAAGTTTCAGAGGAACTGGGTGCTAGCGACCACAAATCAATTACATTTAGAATTGAATGGAAGTATGATAGTAGGGATAACTCAGTAACAGTCCCAGATTTTCGCTTAGCAGATTACGATGGGCTTAGAGAACACTTATCATCTGTTGACTGGGGTAACGAAGAGAGCTATCAATATGACAGTTTTCTGAACACAATACATGCTGCTCAAAGAACGTTTATCCCTTATAAAGAAATTAGATCAAATAGAAATGACCCAAATGGATGAATAATAGGCTGAAATATCTACTAGGGCATAAGAAAGGAATTTATAGGCGTATCAAAAGAGGCGAGGGTCATCTTATGAATCAGTATATTGACATTAAGAGGGACATTAAAAAGGGGATAAGAAAAGCTAAAAGGGACTATGAAATTAAAGTTGCTAGGGATTCTAAAACTAACCCAAAAAGTTTTTTCCAGGTATATAGAACAAAAGTCAGAGATAAGATAGGTCCCCTTAAAAATAACTATGGGCATCTTACTGACAAAGAGAATGAAATGTGCTCGATTTTAAATAATTAAGCTTAAGCTGACTGAAGCTTAGAGATAGACGATACAAAAAAAACGACAATTTTGCACGTGAGAAACATTTTTTGTCACGTGCAAAATCCATGGGGTCGCAGGCAACACTGTCCATCAGCAGGCAACACTGTCCATCAGCAGGCAACACTGTCCATCAGCAGGCAACACTGCCCATCAGCAGGCAACACTGCCATCAGCAGGCAACACTGTCCATCAGCAGGCAACACTGCCCATCAGCAGGCAACACTGTCCATCAGCAGGCAACACTGTCCATCAACAGGCAACACTGTCCATCAGCAGGCAACACTGCCCATCAGCAGGCAACACTGCCCATCAGCAGGCAACACTGTCCATCAGCAGGCAACACTGCCCATCAGCAGGCAACACTGTCCATCAACAGGCAACACTGCCCATCAGCAGGCAACACTGCCCATCAGCAGGCAACACTGCCCATCAGCAGGCAACACTGCCCATCAGCAGGCAACACTGCCCATCAGCAGGCAACACTGCCCATCAGCAGGCAACACTGCCCATCAGCAGGCAACACTGCCTATCAGCAGGCAACACTGCCCACCAGCAGGCAACACTGCCCATCAGCAGGCAACACTGTCCATCAGCAGGCAACACCGCCCATCAACAGGCAACACTGCTCATCAGCATGCAACACTGTCCATCAGCAGGCAACACTGCCCATCAGTAGGCAACACTGCCCATCAGCAGGCAACACTGCCCATCAGCAGGCAACACTGCCAATCAGCAGGCAACACTGCCAATCAGCAGGCAACACTGTCCATCAGCAGGCAACACTGCCCATCAACAGGCAACACTGCCCATCAGCAGGCAACACTACCCATCAGCAGGCAACACTGCCCATAAACAGGCAACACTGCCCATCAGCAGGCAACACTGCCCATCAGCAGGCAACACTGCCCATCAACACACGACCTTATGTGGCTCTCAAAGGAGTAATGAAAAAAGAAGGGCGCTGTAGTAGGTCTATTGGCCCATTCTAGGGAAGTAAGGCGAGTTAGAATACAAGAAAGGCGAAGGTAATGCACACAACACATGAAGAGACTTGATAATGGTCCAACACTGACCGAAACGTCGTTCAAAGTTTCCTTCCTCCACTTACGTCTTCTTGAGACTAAGATCATCAATCTGGCCAGTTCACACTTATTTAAGAGATGGGTAATGCTTTCCTGGGCGGTTGTTGTCAACCAACCTACCCTTAACACTGTATGTACTCACGTAATTGGGGTCGAGACTCAGCTCCTGGCCCCGCTGTGTGTGTGTGTTTGTGTGTTTGTGTGTTTGTGTGTGTGTGTGTGTGTTAGTTGTGAATTGAAAAAATGGTCTGATGACACCCCCAAGATGTGAAAAAAGACACTTACGTACAGTTTAGGACAATTATCAGAGAAAACGTCTCGCTACAAATGGCGAAGAAGCCATTCATGGCGAGAGACTTCCTTTAATAAATGCCCTGAACCCTCCATCAATGCCTTTTCCAAATATTAGTGAATTGCTCAAGCAATGATATTACGAATTTCATTCCTCCTTGTTAAATATATAACGAAATTGGCAAACTAACATTTATAATTCGTAAACTTAGTGTTCCAATTGTCTTATTTATCACCATCCTGTCCATAAGATACGACAGACAAAGATCGATGTCTTTCAGAAGAGTCGAACTTAGGCTATGTCACCCAAGAATTTTTTTTTTTACTTTTTAAAGATTAATTCGGAAAATTGGCATTTACGCACACTAAAAAAAAAAAAGTCTCAGCCTTCTTCTGTGTAAGAATCACTGGCATTGAAAGTTTGAAGCCGAGTGAATGAGGCATTCCCACGTTATATAAGAAATCCTGGGAGGAAGGCTAAAAAAAAAAAAATCATGGTAACCATGGTGATAATTATCATAACTTAGACACAAGATACAGAAAAAACTTTTATTGTAAGTTCTATTCCATGTAGAGCTTTATCAAGTTATGTAGTTGATAAAGCTCCACAAAGAACTTTATTTCTAGAGTTGCCATGAACATGCTATAGACATGCCATAGACATGTCACATGTCACTAGTGTGGTCACTTCTGCCTTATCTATGTATCCTTCCATTAGTGTAATGTGTTACAAGTTGATTTATAGATGAATGGTTCAAAGAACCGACATGTTGATAAATTAGACACATGTGCAACTCTTGGGTAAGAGTTGCACATGTGTCTAATTTATCAAGTTGATTTATAATGTATTATCTCTAGCGCTGAGCTGTATTATACAGTATTATGTCTGGCATTATATTGTATTATGTGTGGTATTGTACTGTGTTATGCCTGGCATCAATGACCGCTATGACTCCCCTGGGTTTAATATGCCTCGCGCACGCATGACCATACCATAAAAGTCTAGTTCATTCTTATTACAAGCACGACACCTACCCTCTACCCCGTCTCTAGCATGTTATTACAAGCACGACACCTACCCTCTACCCCGTCTCTAGCATGTTATTACAAGCACGACACCTACCCTCTACCCCGTCTCTAGCATGTTATTACAAGCACGACACCTACCCTCTACCCCGTCTCCAGCATGTTATTACAAGCACGTCACCTACCCTCTACCTCGTCTCCAGCATGTTATTACAAGCACGACACCTACCCTCTACCTCGTCTCCAGCATGTTATTACAAGCACGTCACCTACCCTCTACCTCGTCTCCAGCATGTTATTACAAGCACGACACCTACCCTCTACCCCGTCTCTAGCATGTTATTACAAGCACGACACCTACCCTCTACCCCGTCTCTAGCATGTTATTACAAGCACGACACCTACCCTCTACCCCGTCTCCAGCATGTTATTACAAGCACGTCACCTACCCTCTACCTCGTCTCCAGCAAGTTATTACAAGCACGACACCTACCCTCTACCCCGTCTCTAGCATGTTATTACAAGCACGACACCTACCCTCTACCCCGTCTCTAGCATGTTATTACAAGCACGACACCTACCTCTACCCCGTCTCCAGCATGTTATTACAAGCACGACGCCTACCCTCTAACCCCGTCTCTAGCATGTTATTACAAGCACGACACCTACCCTCTACCCCGTCTCCAGCATGTTATTACAAGCACGACACCTACCCTCTACCCCGTCTCTAGCATGTTATTACAAGCACGACACCTACCCTCTACCCCGTCTCCAGCATGTTATTACAAGCACGACACCTACCCTCTATCCAGCATGTTATTACAAGCACGACACCTACCCTCTACCCCGTCTCCAGCATGTTATTACAAGCACGACAAATACCCTCTACCCCGTCTCCAGCATGTTATTACAAGCACGACACCTACCCTCTATCCAGCATGTTATTACAAGCGCGACAATCACCCTCTACCCCGTGTCCAGCATGTTATTACAAGCACGAGGCCAATTATCTACCCTTGTGTCCTGCGTATTATCTCCATTACATCTACATTCTACAACAAAATGTCCCTAGTGTAATATTTATGCTTTAAGTAGACAGGTGACACACCAGTTCAGAGATCTACTCCAGCGTCTCTGCTGAATCATCCAGGATGAATATGATAATGGTATACAATATTGACAATTTGGTAAGATACGTGCAGCAGTTAGTTATCTTTATTCCAAAACGTTTCGCCTACACAGAAGGCATCTTCAGTCTAATTCAGAGGAGGTAGAAGAGACATTAGAGATGTAATCAGTCCATTACCTTCGAGGATGTAGTTTTGAGGTGGTCAGTCTCTAAGTCTGGAGAAGAGTTCTGCTTCAAAGTCTGGAACAGAATGAAGCTGTATCCATTCTGTTGCTTCAGCTTCACAGTGTTCCAGACTATGGGAGCAGAAGTCTTCTCCGGGCTGAAGGACTGACCACCTCAAAACCACGTCGAAGGTGAAGGACTGATTACATCACCTTTACATCTCTACTGTTTCTGCTGCCTGAAGAAGTCTACTGTGTAGGCCAACCGTTTCGGAATAAAGCTCCCCAAGAACTTAGTACCTTCGGATTTTCAGGCTTACATAATCGTCATAACCCGGACGGTCTCCTCACCGCCTACAGAAAGGCAACTATATTGCTCTTTTAAACATTTTTCCCCTTTGTGTTATCAATATCTCTTTTATATGCTGATGACAGGTTGAAATCTTGAGAGAGACGTGGAGCTAGGATACTGAAACAGTTCTCTTATTGTTTTTATCTCATCCTCTACTTTTCGCTGAGTTAATTTAACGTTTCTTCCCGTATCTTTAGTGTGGAGATGAGATACTTGACGACCGAGTGTTTTCCAGGTTTAGGTTTGAGATATCTCTCTTGTCTTCGTTGCATGGAGTATATGGAGCGACTGCAGGCGGTCCCAGTAGTTTAGATATTTTAGGGGTTTACTGTGACCAGTATATAATCTCTGTATATTTTCTCGTTCTGATGTCTCGCTGGCCTTGAAAGGAGATGCTGAAGTGAAGACGGTATTGAACAACAGAGCACAAGTGCTTTGATGAGTACCATCACTGACGCTGCTTTTGTTGTCCAAGTTATCATAATCCACTTTATCTTTGTCGTGGCCTTAGCAGCATTCACTTTGCTAAGTTATTTAAACTTTAGGTAGATGATGTATCAGACACATGTGTAACATGTAGATGCTTCGCCATCCGGTGTCTTTATCAGTACATTACAAGGACTTAACATGAACATTGTTCAGTTCGTTGAGCATTAAGATTAGTACCGTCTTTTATTTATTCTTCCTTTTTTAAATTACAAGAGTTTTGCATCTTTTACTTTTGGGTTTTTCGTTTTTTACGTATCAAAACAGTGGGAATTTGTCGCCGTCGAACTTCAAGGAAAATGACTCACGAAATCGTAATGACACGATTGCAAACAAACCATACCCCGTGTCATTACGATTTCGTGAGTCATGTTGACGGCAGTGAAGGGACTTGAGCTAGAGTTCGTCACGGCCACGCTAGCTGGAGATTCGTCTGTAAAAACTTGCATTTGTGGTCACAGAGGTGCCTGTGCTAACCTTCCTATGGTGTAGAAATATACCTAGTTGGACGAATCTTATTGTGGCTAGCTGGTCTAGTGGCTAACGCGGCGGGCTGGAGTTTTGAGACTCTCTGACCGCGGGTTCAATCCCGGCCGGGGTATGGTTTTCAAGGAAAATATTGTGCATATCTTAATGAAAAAAAAAATCATTGTCTTTTACGGAGCTTATCTGTGTTTGGCTGCTTCAGTGGTCATACTGATCGAGCGCATCTGCAAAGTTTGTGTGAATACTTGCGTTTTTATATCAGTTTAATGTCTCAGTTATGTCATCATAGTGGTGTAAGGACAAGCAATTCTAATATAAACTCGACTCTGAAACTCTTTCTTGATAGCTGAAACACAACACCATAGGCATGACACAAGACAAAAATCTCTTTGATATCTCCCCGTGTCCGAGTCAGTGTAAAACCCCAGTGTGTACAATAGGCCCTGAAATCTAAATCTTTCTGCCTGAAGAATCCAAAGTAAATTACTTTAGAATTTGTTCATGATTTGTAACTTTATCATGACTGTGACCAGATCTACCTGGAGTTTATTACATTTGTACCTTGTTCAGCTATCAAAATTGTGGGGCCCAGTCCCTGGACCCATTATGTACCTCTGTAATATTGAGGTACAGTCCCTGGACCCATTATGTACCTCTGTAATATTGAGGTACAGTCCCTGGACCCATTATGTACCTCTGTAATATTGAGGTACAGTCCCTGGACCCATTATGTACCTCTGTAATGTTGAGGTACAGTCCCTGTACCCATTATGTACCTCTGTAATATTGAGGTACAGTCCCTGTACCCATTATGTACCTCTGTAATATTGAGGTACAGTCCCTGGACCCATTATGTACCTCTGTATATTGAGGTACAGTCCCTGGACCCATTATGTACCTCTGTAATATTGAGGTACAGTCCCTGTACCCATTATGTACCTCTGTAATATTGAGGTACAGTCCCTGTACCCATTATGTACCTCTGTAATATTGAGGTACAGTCCCTGTACCCATTATGTACCTCTGTAATATTGAGGTACAGTCCCTGGACCCATTATGTACCTCTGTAATATTGAGGTACAGTCCCTGTACCCATTATGTACCTCTGTAATATTGAGGTATAGTCCCTGGACCCATTATGTACCTCTGTAATATTGAGGTATAGTCCCTGGACCCATTATGTACCTCTGTAATGTTGAGGTACAGTCCCTGTACCCATTATGTGCCTCTGTAATATTGAGGTATAGTCCCTGGACCCATTATGTACCTCTGTAATGTTGAGGTACAGTCCCTGGACCCATTATGTACCTCTGTAATATTGAGGTATAGTCCCTGGACCCATTATGTACCTCTGTAATGTTGAGGTACAGTCCCTGGACCCATTATGTACCTCTGTAATATTGAGGTATAGTCCCTGGACCCATTATATACCTCTGTAATGATGATAAATTAGACACATGTGCAACTCTTGGGCATCTTTATTGAGGAAACGTTTCGCCACACAGTGGCTTCATCAGTCCATACAAAGGAGAATCTTGAAGAACAGGAGGAGAATGAGGTAATCAGTCCCTCAACCTTGAGTCGATGTGGTCAGTCCATCAATCTTGAACAGAATACGGCATACGTGCTGAGAAGCAGCTTATAAACCGTTGGCAGGAGAGGTGCAGCAGTCATAGGTGGTGTAACATTTGTTCAATGTTGAAGTAGGTCGTGCCCAAGAATTAGTGTCTGACAAACCTGTCACACACTGCAACTTCTTGGGATCTTAATACTTGGGAATTCTTCGCTTGCCTAATTCTTGGGCACGACCTACTTCCACATTGAACAAATGTTACACCACCTATGACTGCTTCACCTCTCCTGCCATACGGTTTATAAGCTCCTTCTCAGCACGTATGCCGTATTCTATTCAAGATTAATGGACTGACCACATCGACTCAAGGTTGAGGGACTGATTACCTCATTCTCCTCCTGTTCTTCAAGATTCTCCTTTGTATGGACTGATGAAGCCACTGTGTGGCGAAACGTTTCCTCAATAAAGATACCCAAGAGTTGCACATGTGTCTAATTTATCAACATGTCGGTTCTCTGAACCATTCATCTACAATACCTCTGTAATATTGAGGTATAGTCCCTGGACCCATTATGTACCTCTGTAATGTTGAGGTATAGTCCCTGTACCCATTATGTGCCTCTGTAATGTTGAGGTATAGTCCCTGGACCCATTATGTCTCTGAAATGTTGAGTAAGTTCCCTAAAACCCTTTAGTCAACTCTGAGTTGAGGCAGCCCGGAAGTAGGGGGGTAAAGGAAAGGGGAAAGGGGGCCTGGGACAAAAGGGGCCCTTTATTAATTTTTTAAAATAAGGGGAAGCCCCAAACCCCGGGAAAGTATAAGGGGGGGGGGAGGGGAAGGTTAGGACAAGGGGAGAAGGAGAAGATAACCAAACAAGGAGAAAAAAGGACCCCTTGGGGGCACAGGGCACAGTGACGAGCAACAGGCATGTTAGGAAATTACTTCGGGATGGGAAATAAGTGGAATGATTGAGATGAGGAAGTGATGTAAATAAATCTCGTACACAGTTTGAAGAGTTAATGTGAGAGGACTCAAGGGGTCGAGCATTAACACTGTCGGCCAATCTGAATTAAGAGATTTGGGCCGGGAGCTGAGATTAGACCCCGGCACACACAGCTCGGTGATTATAACTTGATTAGCAGCCCCACACACAAACCACACACCCCCCCCCCCCACACACACACACACCCCAAAAAAGGGCCAGGAGCTATGACTCGACCCTTGCAACCACAAATGGGTGAGTGCAAAGCACGCCCAAGAACTAGAGTTCAACAGTTTTCCGTAATGCTCAGTAGTAGCTTTATGTTAGCGCCTTCGTATCTGAACTCAATTTCTGACGGAAAAAAAAAATTGAAAAATAATCTTATAGATCTGTTTTATCTATTTTTTTTTTTTTGCAGATTACCAGAAATACTAATTTTAAATATTGCAGCAATATTAACTTAGTAAAAAAAACTAAATTTACTAAAATTACCATGATATAACTTAACACTAGCCAACCTACCATGATATAACTTAACACTAGCCAACCTGCCATGATATAACTTAACACTAGCCAACCTACCATGATATAACTTAACACTAGCCAACCTCCATGATATACTTTTAAAACTAGCCAACCTACCATGATATAAATTAACACTAGCCAACCTCATTTATATAATTAACACTAGCCAACCTCCATGATATAAAAATTAACAAATAGCCAACCTGCCTGATATAACTTAACACTAGCCAAAACCCCCATGATATAACTTAACACTAGCCAACCTACCATGATATAACTTAACAAATAGCCAACCTGCCTGATATACACTAGCCCAAACCCGCCATGTTTTAACTTACATAGCCAACCTAAACCCTGATATAACTTAAACACTAGCCAAAACCCGCCATGATATAACTTAACACTAGCCAACCTGCCATGATATAATTAAACACTAGCCAACCTTCATGATATAAACTTAACACTAGCCAACCTCAAAGATATAACTTAACACTAGCCAACCTCCAGGATATAACTTAACACTAGCCAACCCGCCATGATATAACTTTCACTAGCCAACCTCCCTGATATAATTAACACTAGCCCCCTACCATGATATAACTTAACACTAGCCAACCTCCCGATATTTAAATTAACACTGCCAAAACCCGCCAAAGATATAAATTAACACTAGCCAACCTCCATGATATAACTTAACACTAGCCAACCTGCATGATATAACTTAACTAGCCAACCTACCATGATAAAACTTAACACTAGCCAAACTGCCATGATATAACTTAACACTAGCCAACCCCCATGATATAACTTAACACTAGCCAACTCCATGATATAAAATTAACACTAGCCAACCTCCATGATATAACTTAACACTAGCCAACCTCCCTGATATAACTTAAAAACTAGCCAACCTACCATGATATACTTAACACTAGCCAACCTCCATGATATAACTTAACTAGCCAACCCGCCATGATTAACTTAACACTAGCCAACCCCCATGATAAACTTAACACTAGCCAACCTCCATGATATAACTTAACACTAGCCAACCTACCATGATATAACTTAACACTAGCCAACCTGCCATGATATAACTTAACACTAGCCAACCTACCATGATATAACTTAACACTAGCCAACCTGCCATGATATAACTTAACACTAGCCAACCTACCATGATATAACTTAACACTAGCCAACCTACCATGATATAACTTAACACTAGCCAACCTGCCATGATATAACTTAACACTAGCCAACCTCCATGGGTATAACTTAACATAGCCAACCTCCATGATTATACTTAACACTAGCCAAAACCCGCCTTGATATAACTTAACACTAGCCAACCTACCATGATATAACTTAACACTAGCCAACCTGCCATGATATAACTTAACACTAGCCAACCTACCATGATATAACTTAACACTAGCCAACCTACCATGATATAACTTAACACTAGCCAACCTGCCATGATATAACTTAACACTAGCCAACCCGCATGATATAACTTAACACTAGCCAACCTGCCATTTATATAACTTAAACACTAGCAACCCGCCATGATATAACTTAACACTAGCCAACTGCCATGATATAACTTAACACTAGCAACTCCTTTATATAACTTAACCCCTAGCCAACCTCCATGATATAACTTAACACTAGCCACCTCCATGATTAACTTAACACTAGCCAACTCCATGATTAACAACACTAGCCAACCCACCATGATATAACTTAAAAACTAGCCAACCTCCCTGATATAACTTAACACTAGCCAACCTCCATATATAACTAACACTAGCCAACCTACCATGATATAACTTAACACTAGCCAACCTACCATGATATAACTTAACACTAGCCAACCTGCCATGATATAACTTAACACTAGCCAACCTACCATGATATAACTTAACACTAGCCAACCTCCATGATATAACTTTAACACTTGCCAACCTCCATGATATAAATTTAACACTAGCCAACCTCCATGATATAACTTAACACTAGCCAACCTCCATGTATAACTTAACACTAGCCAACCTCCTTTATATAACTTAACACTAGCCACCTGCCATGATATAACTTACACTAGCCAACTGCCATGATATAACTTAACACTTGCCAACCTCCATGATATAACTTAACACTAGCACCTGCCTTGATATAACTTAACAATGCCCAACTACCATGATATAACTTAACACTAGCCAACCTACCCTGATATAACTTTAAAACTAGCCAACCCGCCATGATATAACTTAACACTAGCCAACCTGCCATGATATAACTTAACACTAGCCAACCTGCCATGATATAACTTAACACTAGCCAACCTGCCATGATATAACTTAAAAACTAGCCAACTACCATGATATCTTTAAAACTAGCCAACCTTGTTTTCCAGCCAATTGGTTGTTTTTCTTCCGCCCAATTTCCATGATTAATTTGCCAAGGATTTTAATTAAATTACACCCGTTTTAAAAGAATTACCCTTATTTTAGCAACCCTTTTAACTCCCGCCTAAAAAATTCTAAAAGCCCAACCTCCGTTTAATTTTCCAGAAAATGAAAAAAAAGAAGAGATAAAAACAAAGAAAATGAAAAAAAAAGGAATTGAGATAAATAAATAGGAAAAGATAAAACACAGAAAATGAAAGAAAATAAAATAGGAAAAGAAAAAAGCCAAATTTTTTTTTCTTCTGCCAACTAATATTACATCCCTTTGGTATAATTCATACCAAACCCGCCCCTATTTTAAAACTGTGTCCTATTCTCTTTGCCTGTTTTTTCCTGCCCCTTTCTTTCCTTAAAATGGTTGTTTTACGTAAATTTTTTTAGGGGGTTCCAGTATAACTTCATTGAAAGCAGATATAAATTAACCCTTGTCTACCTTTTTCAACATTTTGCCTGCCTTTAAAAAAAGATAATGAACAAAAGAAAGAGAATAAAAAAGACAGACAGAAACAAACCAGCCCAACCGCCAGAATAACAAACAGGCCAAAATGATTATTTCACTTCAACCTTTAACCATGAAAAACTTACCCCTGCAAACCCCAGTTTTCAGGTCCCAGATCTTGGAAACTCTTGTTTTCATTAAAAAACCTGAAAACTTCACGGGGGCCCAATATGTATTTAAAAGCAAACGCAGGTGAAATTCCCCAGCAACTCAAAAACAAATAGCCAACTCCAAAAAATTCCAGCCCAAACCTTTCCTAAAACTTAACCCCTAGCCAACCTCCAATATAAAAACACCCTTGAGATTTAAAACATTGCAAAAACCCTTGGGTTAAAATTACAATCCCAACCAACATGGGTTCAACATGCCACCTCCTGCAAACTAAAATGGCCACTATTAGGTCAGTTCAAATTCAAATTTTTATTTCTTTGCAGGTTTACAATGTGATTGGCATGTTGTAGATAGGTAGTTTACAGTGTGTAATTATTGCAGTGCAAAAAGAGCCACTATCATGCCTAGGCATTACGGGCAGACTAAATTTAATGGGTTACGGACTACTTAATACTAGACAAATAGATATTTGTTTGTTAAAGTTGTACATCTGTTTTTATATTTAGCAAACAGGAAATTGACTTATATATGGGACAAGTTGAGAGTATTACACAGGTTGTATATGTCAACAGTAAAATGACTTAATTTACAGTATGGGAATATTACAATGGGCCATGTTGAAAGTAGTTTACAATATGATATGGTCTTGGATGCACTGCAAAACAAACAGAATGCAGATGCAGTATACACCGATTTTGTAAAAGCCTTTGAAAAGAGCCTTTATGGTGTAACAGCACACAAAATGCTCACTAAAGGGATAACTGCAAAGTGGGCAGATGAATCTTCAACTTTCTAATCAATCGAAAACAAAGAGTAGTGGAAAACAGAGTTAATTCGGAAGCTGCCATAATGAAGAGCTGCGTTCCACAGAGCACAGTACTCTCCCCTATCCTCTTCCTCATCCTCATATCAGACGTATATACATATGTAAACCATTGGGCCGTATCATCCTTCGCAGACGATACTAGGATCTACATGAGAGTGTCATCCATTGAGGACACGGCAAATCTCCAAGAAGATATAAACCAAGTTTTCCAATGGTCAACGGAGAACAATATGATGTTGAATGAAGACAAATTCTAACTACTCCGTTATGGATAACTGGAGGAAATAATAATTAGGACTGAGTATACTTCAGAGCTGAAAAGTAATGTGAAGGACCTGGGAGTGGTAATATCTGAGGATCTCACCTTCAAGGATCACAACAATGCCACTATCACATCTGCGAGGAAACTGATAAGATGGATAATGAGAACATTCAAGAAAAGAGATGCCGAACCATTGATGATCCTTTTTAAATCACTTGTTATCTCTTGGCTGGAATACTGCTGTATATTAACATCCCCATTCAAGGCAGGTGAAAATTGCAGATCTAGAGAATGTACAGAGAACCTTTACTGCACATAGCACATATAAGTTCCATCAAACCCCTTAACTACTGCGAACGCTTGGAAGCACCTGACTTGTACTCAGTGGAACGCAGGTGAGAGAGATACATCATAATCTACACCTGGAAAATCCTAGAGGGACTGGTCCCTAATCTGCACACACAAATTACTCTTGACGAAAGCAAAAGACTTGGCAGGCGATGCAACATACCCCCAATGAAAAGTAAAGGCTCCACCAGTACACTAAGAGAAAAAAAACAATAAGTGTCCGGGGCCCAGGACTGTTCAACAACCTTCCACCAGACATATGGGGAATTACCAATGGACACGTGGTTGTATTTAAAAGGGAGCTGGACCGATTCCTAGTCAGTGCCGGACGAGCCGGGCTGTGGTTCGTACGTTGGACTATGTGCGGCCAGCAGCAAGAGCCTAGTTCATCAAGCCTTGATCCACCGGGAGGCCTGGTCATGGACCGGGTCGCGGGGGCGTTGGTTCCCGGAATACCCTCCAGGTAGACCAGTCATTGGATGAATTCATGATCAGCTGTGATAGCACTGGATATTGCTGGTGCCTTTGACTGTGCAAAGAAAATGATAGGATGGATAATGAGAACTTTCAAAACGAGAGATGCCAAGCCCATGATGATCCTTTTCAAATCACTTGTTCTCTCTAGGCTGGAATACTGCTGTACATTAACATCTCCATACAAAGCAGGTGAAATCGCAGATCTAGAGAGTGTACAGAGATCCTTTACTGCACGTATAAGTTCTGTCAAGCACCTTAACTACTGGGAACGCTTGGAAGCACTTGACTTGTACTCGTTGGAACGCAGGAGGGAGAGATATATCATAATCTACACTTGGAAAATCTTGGAAGGAATGGTCCCAAATCTGCACACAGAAATCACTCCCTACGAAAGTAAAAGACTGGGCAGGCGATGCAAAATGCCCCAATAAAAAGTAGGGGCGCCATTGGTACACTAAGGGAAAACACCATAAGTGTCCGGGGCCCAAGACTGTTCAACAACCTCCCTTCAAGCATTAGGGGAATTGCCAATAAAAACCCCTGGCTGCCTTCAAGAGAGAGCTGGACAGATACCTAAAGTCAGTGCCGGATCAGCCGGGCTGTGGCTCGTACGTTGGACTGCGTGCGGCCAGCAGTAACAGCCTAGTTGATCAGGCCCTGATCCATCGGGAGGCCTGGTCATGGACCGGGCCGAGGGGGCGTTGATCCCCGGAATAACCTCCAGGTAACCTCCAGGTATGACACCAGAGACTCATGGTAAAACTTCAAACACTGAAAGTCTCTGGCTGTGCACTACATCTCGTTAGTGATTACCTTCAAGGTAGATCTCTAAGAGTCTCAATGGGACAGAGTTAACAAGACAATCAGTGCCAGTGTTCCACAGGGAAGAGTGTACGGTACATTGTTATAGAATGTCTACTTCAGTGATCTTCGCCATGTCCCAGAATCCCATGCCTATGCAGATGACTGTTCTCTGGTATTTGCTTATCCAAAGCGGAAATGCCAGGAAATGCTCAGGTACATCAGTCACAAGATTACAGCTATATCATCCTGGGAAACACAGTGGCAGGATACATTTGCTACTGAAAAAAAACACAAATGATGGACTCTAGACTGCATGATGTTTATGCTGGGGCTGTGATAATAATGAATAGGAGAGTTTTAGAGTCCGGAGATGAGGTGAATATCCTTGGAGTGAAATAAAACACCAAAATATCTGTGAAGAATCACGTGGTAAATCTTGAAAGCAAGACAGCCAAGAAGCTAGTTGAACTAATCCGTATCTCGACAGCACAGGCTGCAAATCTCTGCATGAGGCACAAGTGCACTCACAACTTTAGTATGCTCCACTGTTTTACCTTTCATGCCCTCCAACTTATTTACGGTTTCTTCAAAGAATGGAGAATAGTACAAGGCGACTTATCTCTTACCTGGACCAGGCCTGAATGGATGTCATTTCAGTAGAGCCTTCAACATCGGAGAGATGTTGGCGGCCTTACTGTTATATAAATACTGTATTGCCAAAGTACAACACTTGGCTCCACTTCGCGGGCAGTGAGAAAATAGCTTCTATACCATAAGACGGGCAGCAAATTAGCAATTACGTTCTAGTTGTACCCGTCTCAAGAACATGCTTCTTCTGAGATCAATCATTCCGAAAATGATTGAGTCTGAAACATGTTAGAACTGCATAACAATATCGGCGAAATAAAGTCAGTTAATCGAATAAAATCTCTGACCCAGAGATGGCGCCAACTTCATCCTGTTCCATATTTGTTTTTCTCACAGTCGTAAAGATTTTGGGAAGGTAATTTTAGGAAAGGCCTCTAAATGGGTCGTGGCAGGTGACAGCTCTTAGGTAGTAAGCCTTAACCTATCTTTGTAACACAACGATATATATAAAAAAAGAGACAAATTAGGGAAACAGACACGAAGACAAATAAAGACGAACATAGAAGAGAGAGAGAGAGAGAGAGAGAGAGAGAGAGAGAGAGAGAGAGAGAGAGAGAGAGAGAGAGAGAGAGAGAGAGAGAGAGAGAGAGAGAGAGAGAGAATGTGAGAAAGACGGCAACACCTACACACAGATATGCGAGATGGAAGAGAAACAGAAATAGCAACAGAGAATACTCTCCTTTCTCAGGTCTGGCAAGGCTCTGCCAGGGTCGTGGGGGCCAGGTTAGCCTCGCCAGGTTGCTAGGCTCGTACCTACATACAGATACAATTTACGTTGTAAACCTTCGTTACTGACGCAGACAATTACGTTACTCGAAATATGGTAGGATTTTCTGTAGACTGCTAGTGCAACCAGGTTGTTGCTGTTGGCGACCCGCTGGCCCAAATATAGGTCATAGCCCTGTTCATTTGTCACTGGGCTGAGGTAATAGCTGACTTTCTTCTTGAAGATTTATACACTTGTTCCGGCAATATTTCTGGTATATGCTGGGTGAATAATCATGGACCACGGATATTAATACAGTACTCATGACGCCCCTGCTTTTCACCGTGTCTACATTGCACTTACTAACATACCTATCACTCTGATGATAACTTATGGGAGTGAATATAACTGGAAACAAACCCTCAAGTATCTTCCATATATATATATTATTATATATATATATATATATTATATAATATATTTATATATATATATATATATATATATATATATATATATATATATATATATATATTATTAGTCTCTTCTTCGCTTCGGAGAGTAGATTCCAAGTACTTTGATTTATTGGTTCTATACGTCCGTATATAGGATCTCTGCCCCTCATCCAGCACTGGTGTCTCTTGTCTTAACTGGAGCCGTCAATACCCAGCAATATTCTTACGTCTCTTTCTATAAATTTCCATTGTCCATCCTGTCCTATTTTCTGGAATTCGCCGCATTTTCCTTATTGTTTTCTCTGAATGATAGGTCATCGACATTATTATTATTATACCCAGGTCCTTCACATGTTCTTTTTATTGTATGTTTTATATCCAGTGCTAGTTCTTCGTTCTTTCCATATTTGAGCAATTGGAGTTTGTCACAGTTGACCATCATGTTATTTTCTGTTGCCCACCGAAAGTCTATATTACTGTCTGCTAGCAATTTTTTCTTGTCTTCTACAGAGGCAACGTTCATGCTTATAGTATTGTTATCGTCCGCTAAGGATGACACGAGGCCATGAGGCTGAGAAACAGTGAAGGCCCCAGGACGGTGCCTGGGGTTTGGCCCAAGAATTTCTTATACAGGGGTGGGTGGGGGACAGAGTGGCTCACTGTTTGGAAGGGGGATAACCAGACTTGTTTTGAAGCAGTGCTATTACTTTGACCAACTTCACCTGCCGCGAGTTCAATTCCCACCCGTACCGTGGTTTGTTTGCAATTGCGTCATTACGATTTCGTGAGTTATTAGTTTTACTTTTTTTTTTTATTTAGGAGCTTCGTAGGTTGAGGGAATTTGGAGCTTCGTAGGTTGAGGGAATTTAGGAGCTGAAATCCGCAAATCTTACCCTGGCGCCGCTTATGCTGGAGTTACTGATTTTATTTTTAATTTGCTTAGGCTACATTTCGCTTTGTTTTTACTACTTTTTGTGTTATATTCGCCAGAAAAACAAATATATACATTTTCCTACTTTTCCTGTTATACACATTAACATTATTTTAATGACGTCAGTTGTCAAATTCTTCAGAGAAGTCCCATGTAAATCACACTTGCGTTTTCACTTTTTTTTTAACCTGTTGTTAACCATGTTACAAGAACACAACAGAATTACTATCATAACTGCAGGGAAATAATAGGCTGGATAACAAAAATCTTAAAACTAAACAAAATGTCCGAGGTTTCGCACAACAGTTGTTGAACAAAGGTGTGGCAAAAAGAGATTTCGCCTTTGTAGCAAGATAGAAAGGTGTTGCTGTGTTACACAGGTATCATGTGATGAAACTGTAGTTTTTACTGTATAATAACAATAACATTTAAGGTAAGAAAAACTGCAGTTCCCCCTCCTAGAAAAAAAGCACGGATCTTGAAGACGTCATACCTGGAAACCTGGAGGTTATTCCGGGGATCAACGCCCCGCGGCCCGGTCCATGACCAGGCCTCCCGATGGATCAGGGCCTGAGTCATCATTATCAGTATATTTTAAGACCTAAATACCAGTGTCATTTAGTTTGGCATCAAAATTTTAGATACTTTCCCCCAAACGGCTCTCCCTGGAACTCAGGAGAGAGAGTTACACCATAATTTACAACTGGAAAATACTGATGGCCGGATTCCGAATCTACACCGCACCACATCCCCCCCCCCAAACCAGGGATGCGATAAGCGCAGTAGGAGATAACTATCCGGGAAAGATATCTCCAGTATTGAGGTGAGAGCAACAGTGCAGAGTGCACCGTCTTATGTAGCAGATCAGACGAGGCTTTCCAAAGTTATCACATACATACCATGACTGAGAGTGACCAATATATAGTATATGACAGACACTGGTGTATGACAGACACCGGTGTATGACAGACACTGGTGTATGACAGACACTGGTGTATGACAGACACTGGTATATGACAGACACTGGTGTATGACAGACACTGGTGTATGACAGACACTGGTGTATGACAGACACCAGTGCAAGCGAGACACCAGTGCAAGAAAGACACCAGTGCAAGAGAGACACCAGTGCAAGAGAGACACCAGTGCAAGAGAGACACCAGTGCAAGAGAGACACCAGTGCAAGAGAGACACCAGTGCAAGAGAGACACCAGTGCAAGAGAGACACCAGTGCAAGAGAGACACCAGTGCAAGAGAGACACCAGAGCAAGAGAGACAATATTACAAGAGAGACAACAGTACAAGAGAGACAATAGTACAAGAGAGACAACAGTGCAAGAGAGACAATAGTACAAGAGAGACAACAGTGCAAGAGAGACAATAGTACAAGTGAGACACCAGTGCAAGAGAGACAATAGTACAAGAGAGACAACAGTGCAAGAGAGACAATAGTACAAGAGAGACAACAGTGCAAGAGAGACAATAGTACAAGAGAGACAACAGTGCAAGAGAGACAATAGTACAAGAGAGACACCAGTGCAAGAGAGACAATGTACAAGAGAGGACAACAGTGCAAGAGAGACAATGTACAAGAGAGGACACCAGTGCAAGAGAGACAATAGTCAAGAGAGACACAGTGCAAGAGAGACAATAGTACAAGAGAGACAACAGTACAAGAGAGACACAGTACAAGAGAGACAACAGTGCAAGAGAGACAACAGTGCAAGAGAGACAACAGTGCAAGAGAGACAATAGTACAAGAGAGCCCAACAGTACAAGCAGAGGACACCAGTACAGAGAGACAACATGCAAGAGAGACAAACAGTGAAGAGAGACAATAGTACAGAGAGACAACAGTGCAAGAGAGACAAAGCACATGAGAGAGACAACAGTGCAAGAGAGACAACAGTGCAAGAGAGACAACAGTGCAAGAGAGACAACAGTGCAAGAGAGACAACAGTGCAAGAGAGACAACAGTACAAGAGAGACAATAGTACAAGAGAGATACCAGTGCAAGAGAGGACCATTGTAAAGAGAGACAATAGTGCAAGAGAGACACAAGTAAAGAGAGACATAGTACAAGAGAGAGAGAACAGTGCAAGAGAGACAATAGACAAGAGAGAGAACAGTGCAAGAGAGAGACACCAGTGGAAGAGAGACAACAGTGCAAGAGAGAGAGACCAGTGGAAAAAGAGAGACACAGTGCAAGCGAGAGAAACAACACAGTGGAAGAGAGACAACAGTGCAAGAGAGAGAGACCAGTGGAAGAGAGACAATAGTGCAAGAGAGAGAGACACCAGTGGAAGAGAGACAACAGTGCAAGAGAGAGACACCAGTGGAGGAGAGACAACAGTGCAAGAGAGACAACAGTGCAAGAGATGCAGAGAGAGCAGAAAACAGTGCAAGAGAGAGACACCAGTGGAGGAGAGACAACAGTGCAAGAGAGAGAGACAACAGTGCAAGAGAGAGAGAAGAGAGACAGCATTGCAAGAGAGAGACACCAGTGGAAGAGAGACAGCATTGCAAGAGAGAGACACCAGTGGAAGAGAGACAGCATTGCAAGAGAGAGAGACCAGTGGAAGAGAGACAGCATTGCAAGAGAGACAAGTGGAAGAGAGACAGCATTGCAAGAGAGAGAGACCAGTGGAAGAGAGACAGCATTGCAAGAGAGAGAGACCAGTGGAAGAGAGACAGCAATGCAAGAGAGAGACCAGTGGAAGAGAGACACCAGTGGAAGAGAGACAGCATTGCAAGAGAGAGACACCAGTGGAAGAGAGACAGCATTGCAAGAGAGAGGAGAGAGCCAGTGGAAGAGAGACAGCAAGGCAAGAGAGAGAGACCAGTGGAAGAGAGACAGCATTGCAAGAGAGAGAGAGCAGTGGAAGAGAGAGACCAGTGGAAGAGAGACACCAGTGGAAGAGAGACACCAGTGGAAGAGAGACATCAGTGGAAGAGAGACACCAGTGGAAGAGAGACATTTGTGTATGACAAACATTCCATGAATCAAAATTATATTAGAAACTAATAAGACGTTGTACATTTTTTAGCTATTGGAGAGAAAACAATATCAGTAATGATTTAATAAAACTGACACAGTGGGACTTGTGCAGCCACATAACAGCACGGAAAATACACCAGAACTGAAAGTTTGAATCCGATCAGACGAGGCATTTTCCAGTTATGGCAAAGTTACTATCCTGGACGTAATATACATCACCCATTAAATAATGACATTCACGAGAGACAGTCTCAAATATATTAATGTGATTTCATGGGAATAAAAAAGAATCACCCTATTTTCCTGGAAAATTGTGAGTTGTGCGCCTCCACACTTGAATTCTCTCTCTGCCATCGTTAAATTAGGAAGCCATCTTATGTCATAGGTTGAAGCCGAGCCTCTGAGGGTTTTGCAAGTTATCAGACCCATTCCAGGATGCTGGGAATGCGTCATACAGCTTTGGTCACACGGCATCTGCACATGTCAGTTCTTCCTAGAATTTTGGCCTAGTTACCGTACACAAGCTTAGAAAATTTCAAGCCGATGTGCAAAGGCTTTCTCGTGTTATGGGCGAAATATAACAAAAAGTTATAGGAAAAGAAATGAAAGAAAAAAAAGGAAAAAATATTCTGGTAGACATTTAAAAGTTCTTTCTCGATGATACCTAAAGTGTTAAAATAACCCAAAGGCTTTTTAGATGGAACCATTAGAGTTTCTCCATAATGGTTCTGATCAATCTGCCTGTAGTGTCTACGTCAAACTGCGTGCCGCTGACACCAAGAGCCTACCTACCTGGAGGGTATTCCAGGGATCAACGCCCCTGCATCCCGGTCCATGACCAGGCCTCCCGGTGGATCAGGGCCTGATCAACCAGGTTGTTACTGCTGGCCGCACGCAGTCCAATATACGAACCACAGCCCAGCGGATCCAGTACTGACTTCAGGTATCTGTACAGCTCCCGCTTAAAAACAACCAGGGGTCTATTGGCAATTCCCCTTATGGCTGGTGGGAGGCTGTTGAACAGTCTTGGACCCCAGACACTTATTGAGTTTTCTCTTAGTGTACTAATGGCGCCTCTGTTTTTTCATTGAGGGTATGTTGCATCGCCTGCCAAGTCTTTTGCTTTAGTAGGGAATGATTTCCGTGTGCAGATTAGGGACCAGTCCCTCTAGAATTTTCCAGGTGTAGATTATGATGTATCTCTCTCACCTGCGCTCCAGAGAGTACAAGTCAAGTGCTTCCAAGCGTTCCCAGTAGTTAAGGTGTGTGATGGAACTTATATGTGCAGTAAAGGTTCTCTGTACATTCTCTAGATCTGCAATTTCACCTGCTTTGAATGGGGATGTCAATGTACAGCAGTATTCCTGCCTAGAGAGAACAAGAGATTTATGAAGGATCATCATTGGCTTGGCATCTCTTGTCCTGAATGTTCTCATTATCCATCCTATCATTTTCCTCCCAGATATGTTAGTGGCACTTTTGTGATCCTTGAAGGTGAGATCCTCAGATATTACCACACCCAGGTCCTTCACATCACTTTTCCGCTCTATTGTGTGATTAGAGTTTGTAGTATACTCAGTTCTAGTTATTATTTCCTCCAGTTTTCCATAACGGAGTAGTTGGAATTTGTCTTCATTAAACATCATATTGTTCTCCGTTGCCCATTGGAAAACTTGATTTATATCTTCTTGGAGATTTGTCGTGTCCTCAATGGATGACACTAATGCAGATCCTATGGTTTACATCTCTGTCTATGTCTGATATGAGGATGAGGAACAGGATGGGGGTGAGTACTGCGCCTTTTGGTACAGAGCTCTTCACTATGGCAGCTTCCGATTTAACTCTGTTGACCACTACTCTTTGTGTTCGATTGGTCAGTTAGAAAGTTGAAGATCCCACTGCCCACTTTGCCAATTATCCCTATACCATGTATTTTGTGCGCTATTACACCATGACCGCACTTGTCAAAGGTTTTTGCAAAATCTGTGTATACTACATCTGCATTATGTTTGTTTTCCAGTATATCCAAGATCATATCCTAGTGGTTGCCAGAGGCAGGAGCGACCTGCTCTGAACCCATGTTGCTGTGGTTTGTGCAGGTGTTGGGAGTTCAGTTGGTTTGCAATCCCGCGTCTTAAAACTTTTTCAAATATTTTTATGATGTGGGACGTTAAAATTATTGGTTTATAGTTCTTAGCTATTGCTTTGCTGGCACCTTTATGGTATGGGTTGTAAACTTGGCATGATACGAGGCTGTAGAGGTGATAATCTCCGGCAAATTATCAGGTAGACATTAGCTAGGAAGGTACCACAGTATGTACACCATCACTTCAGTACTTAGGGGCCACTCTCACATACACAGTAGGGCCACATCCACACACAGTAGGGGCACACCCACGCACACCAATGCCCGTGTAAACCAGGCCCCACGTACATCAACACCCACGTGCATCAACATCCAGGTAGAGTGAGTGAACACTGGCAGCAGGTGAGCCAGATGTTAGTGACCCGTCACACTGACAAACATGTCCTGGCCACTCCTACTTGCTGGCTAGGTGGTGTTATGGTGCCCAAGCCCACACCCCCGGTTACTTATCTTTCAGGGAGACGACCCTTAGTGGTGGTGGGGTAGACGACCCTCAGTGGTGGTGGGGTAGACGACCCTCAGTGGTGGTGGGGGTAGTATACCCTCAGTGGTTAAAGGTTCCTCGGCGGAAATATGTCTTCTGGCGGGCCTTGGCTGTAAGATGACCAGCTCAGTTGATAAGCAGCAGCTAGCGTACAGTTAGTGGGTATCCCGAACTGTATCTTAGTCGTAAAGTGTTCGGCTTACAACCGAGAGGAAGCAGGCTGGAGACTTACCGTATGGGAAAGTCTCTCTACCCCTGCTTCTCCTTTTCACCTAGCAGTAAACAGGTTCTTACAAGTTAGTACACTGTTGTGGATTGTATCCTGGGAATAAGAACCGATGGATTCCAACAGAAATAAGCCAGACAGCTTGAGTTATCCTGGCTTGTCAAGCTTCCGGGATTAATAACCCGAAGAAAGACGCCATGAAAAAAAAAAAGCGCGAATCTGCCTGAATTGTATCTGTGACGACAATTCACGACCCTCGTCGACGACACTGGGGCACAGGTAGGATAGGTACCTAGGGAGGCGTACCTTGTTGAGTTTGGCACCACGAGTGCCAGTCAGTGTAATCTCTGAAGGGATATTATAGTTTGTCACGAGAGTGGTAGTTAGGAGAGGCAGTGAAGGAATGTTGTAGAGTTTGACACCCTGAGTGGTAGTTAGGAGAGGCAGTGAAAGCCATACTTTGAACATCTGTGTCTACTGATGTATTCTCTCCTCCCCGCCCACGTCCTCCATAATCCTGTCCGTGGGTTTCAATATTAGGTACTCCAGCCCCCGAAGGCAATACCTAGAGTGCTAAATGAATTAGTTTCTTTCAAGGTTTGCGTATAGGTATCAGTTCGGTGTATCTTACCATACTTTTGATATACCTTTGAAGGTTTTCAAGAGTTTTCTTACCTAGTTTGAATTTTTATTGGGTTTTAAAAGTGACAGTTTGCTAATTTTGTTAAAAACACTGATGTTATTATATTTACCCTTCTAGAGCACTTAAGACTAAGGGCGTCAAGATGAAAAATTAAACAGAAAGTCACACCACTTTAAGTATACCACATATTAGTTTTGCGCAGTTCTGTTTAGCGGAGTAAAGAGAGAGATACATGATAATATATACCTGGAGAGTACCTGAGGGCCTTGTCCCACATCTACTTACTGCCATAACAACATACTGAAGTAAGAGATATGAAACTAAGTGTTAAATAAACCCTGTGAAAAACAGAGGTGCCATGGGCACAATTAGGGAACACTGTAAAAACATCCCAGACTATTCAACAACTTACCAGAAGATATCAGAAACACTGTTGGGACAAGTGTAGAAGTCAAGGGGAAACTGGACAAATATCTTCACCCTCTCCGTACCCTAAGTACACAATGGAGAAGAAGCTTGGACATGGGTGAAATTCCACAGTCACTTAAAACAACGGATATAGCCCCACTCCATAAAGGTGGCAGCAAAGCATTAGCTAAGAACTATAGACCAATAGCTCTAACTTCCCACATCATAAAAATCTTTGAAAGAGTTCTAAGAAGCAGGATAACAAATCACCTGGATTCCCAAAATCTGCACAATCCAGGGCAACATGGGTTCAGGGCAGGTCGCTCCTGCCTCTCACAACTACTGGATCACTATGATATGGCCTTGGATGCACTGGAAGAAAATCAGAATGCAGGTGTAATATACACAGACTTTGCAAAAGCGTTTGACAAATGCGATCATGGAGTAATAGCGCACAAAATACGTGTTAAAGGAATAACTGGGAAAGTGGGAGATGGATCTTCAACTTCCTAACAATTCGAACACAAAGAGTAGTTGTCAACAGAGTTAAATCGGAGGCTGCCATAGTGAAGAGCTCTGTTCCACAAGGCACAGTACTCGCCCCCATCTTATTCCTTATCCTTATATCAGACATAGACAGAGATATACACCACAGCACCGTAATATCATTTGCGGATGATACTAGGATCTGCATGAGGCTGTCATCTGCTGAGGACGCGGTTAACCTCCAAGAAGATATAAACAAAGTTTTCCAGTGGGCAACGGTAAACAATATGATGTTCAATAAGGACAAATTCCAACTACTCCGTTATGGAAAACTGGAGGAGATAATAACTAGAACAGAGTATACTACAAACTCTGGTCATACAATAGAGCGGAAAAATAATGTAAGGGACCTGGGAGTAGTAATGTCTGAAGATCTCACTTTCAAGGGTCACAACAGTGTCACGATCACAAGTGCAAAGAAAATGATAGGATGGATAATGAGAACGTTCAAAACGGGAGATGCCAAGCCAATGATGATCCTTTTCAAATCACTTGTTCTCTCTAGGCTGGAATACTGCTGTACATTAACATCTCCATTCAAAGCAGGTGAAATCGCAGATCTAGAGAGTGTACAGAGATCCTTTACTGCACGTATAAGTTCTGTCAAGCACCTTAACTACTGGGAACGCTTGGAAGCACTTGACTTGTACTCGTTGGAACGCAGGAGGGAGAGATATATCATAATCTACACTTGGAAAATCCTGGAAGGAATGGTCCCGAATCTGCACACACAAATCACTCCCTACGAAAGTGAAAGACTGGGCAGGCGATGCAAAATACTCCCAATTAAAAGTAGGGGCGCCATTGGTACGCTAAGAGAAAATACCATAAGTGTCCGGGGCCCAAGACTGTTCAACAGCCGCTCGTCAAGCATTAGAGGAATTACCAATAAGCCCCTGGCTGCCTTCAAGAGAGAACTGGACAGATACCTAAAGTCAGTGCTGGATCAGCCGGGCTGTGGCTCGTACGTTGGACTGCGTGCGGCCAGCAGTAACAGCCTGGTTGATCAGGCCCTGATCCACCGGGAGGCCTGGTCATGGACCTGGCCGCGGGGGCGTTGATCCCCGGAATAACCTCCAGGTAGACTCCAGGTAGGTGCTAGATCAACCAGGCTGTGATGGATATGTGGACCAGCATGCTACCAGCAGCAACAGCTTGGTTAACCAGGCAAGCACCAATCTTTCGCAATATATCCACAACAAATCCAGAAAATTAAACTTATATAAAGTCTTAAATAATAATTTTTCAAAATACTGAGCTGTAACACATCACCTGTCATGTCACATCACCTGTCATGTCACATCACCTGTCATGTCACATCACCTGTCATGTCACATCACCTGTCATGTCACAACACCTGTCATGTCACATCACCTGTCATGTCACATCACCTGTCATGTAACATCACCTGTCATGTCACAACACCTGTCATGTCACATCACCTGGCATGTCACATCACCTGTCATGTCACATCACCTGGCATGTCACATCACCTGTCATGTCACATCACCTGTCATGTCACAACACCTGTCATGTCACATCACCTGTCATGTCACATCACCTGTCATGTCACATCACCTGTCATGTCACAACACCTGTCATGTCACATCACCTGTCATGTCACATCACCTGTCATGTCACATCACCTGTCATGTCACAACACCTGCCATGTCACATCACCTGTTATGTCACATCACCTGTCATGTCACATCACCTGTCATGTCACAACACCTGTCATGTCACATCACCTGTCATGTCACATCACCTGTCATGTCACATCACCTGGCATGTCACATCACCTGTCATGTCACATCACCTGTCATGTCACAACACCTGTCATGTCACATCACCTGTCATGTCACATCACCTGTCATGTCACATCACCTGTCATGTCACAACACCTGTTCATGTCACATCACCTGTCATGGTCACATCACATGTCATGTCACACCACCTGGCATGTCACATCACCTGGCATGTCACATCACCTGGCATGTCACATCACCTGGCATGTCACATCACCTGTCATGTCACATCACCTGTCATGTCACAACACCTGTCATGTCACATCACCTGTCATGTCACATCACCTGTCATGTCACATCAATTGGCATGTCACATCACCTGGCATGTCACATCACCTGGCATGTCACATCACCTGGCATGTCACATCACCTGTCATGTCACATCACCTGTCATGTCACATCACCCGTCATGTCACATCACCTGGCATGTCACAACACCTGGCATGTCACATCACCTGGCATGTCACATCCCCTGGCATGTCACATCACCTGGCATGTCACAACACCTGGCATGTCACATCACCTGGCATGTCACATCACCTGGCATGTCACATCACCTGGCATGTCACATCACCTAGCATGTCACATCCTCTGGCATGTCACATCACCTGGCATGTCACATCACCTGGCATGTCACATCACCTGGCATGTCACATCACCTGGCATGGAAGAATAACTGATGCGAGTTGTGTGAAAATCACTTTACTAGTGTTAGTGATATGACAACAAGACTAACTACACCTGGTTATGGCAACAAGACTAACTACACCTGGCTATGACAACAAGACTAACTACACCTGGTTATGACAACAAGACTAACTACACGTGGCTATGACAACAAGACTAACTACACGTGGCTATGACAACAAGACTAACTACACCTGGCTATGACAACAAGACTAACTACACCTGGTTATGGCAACAAGACTAACTACACCTGGTTATGACAACAAGACTAACTACACCTGGTTATGGCAACAAGACTAACTACACCTGACTGTGACAACAAGACTAACTACACCTGGCTATGACAACAAGACTAACTACACCTGGCTATGACAAGACTAACTACACGTGGCTATGACAACAAGACTAACTACACCTGGTTATGGCAACAAGACTAACTACACCTGGCTGTGACAACAAGACTAACTACACCTGGTTATGACAACAAGACTAACTACACGTGGCTATGACAACAAGACTAACTACACCTGGCTATGACAACAAGACTAACTACACCTGGTTATGGTAACAAGACTAACTACACCTGGTTATGACAACAAGACTAACTACACCTGGTTATGGCAACAAGACTAACTACACCTGACTGTGACAACAAGACTAACTACACCTGGCTATGACAACAAGACTAACTACACACCTGGCTGTGACAACAAGACTAACTACACCTGGCTATGACAACAAGACTAACTACACCTGGCTGTGACAACAAGACTAACTACACCTGGCTGTGACAACAAGACTAACTACACCTGGCTATGACAACAAGACTAACTACACCTGGCTATGACAACAAGACTAACTACACCTGGCTATGACAACAAGACTAACTACACCTGGCTATGACAACAAGACTAACTACACCTGGTTATGACAACAAGACTAACTACACCTGGCTATGACAACAAGACTAACTACACCTGTCTATGACAACAAGACTAACTACACCTGGTTATGACAACAAGACTACACCTGGCTATGACAACAAGATTAACTACACCTGGCTGTGACAACAAGACTAACTACACCTGGTTATGACAACAAGACTAACTACACCTGGCTATGACAACAAGACTAACTACACCTGGTTATGACAACAAGACTAACTACACCTGGCTATGACAACAAGACTAACTACACCTGGTTATGACAACAAGACTAACTACACCTGGCTATGACAACAAGACTAACTGCACCTGGCTATGACAACAAGACTAACTACACCTGGCTATGACAACAAGACTATCTACACCTGGTTTTGACAACAAGACTAACTACACCTGGTTATGACAACAAGACTAACTACACCTGGCTATGACAAGACTAACTACACCTGGTTATGACAACAAGACTAACTACACCTGGCTATGACAACAAGACTAACTACACCTGGCTATGACAACAAGACTACACCTGGCTATGACAACAAGACTACACCTGGTTATGACAACAAGACTAACTACACCTGGTTATGACAACAAGACTAACTACACCTGGCTATGACAACAAGGCTAACTACACCTGGCTATGACAGCAAGACTAACTACACCTGGCTATGACAACAAGACTAACTACACCTGGCTATGACAACAAGGCTAACTACACCTGGCTATGACAACAAGACTAACTACACCTGGCTATGACAACAAGGCTAACTACACCTGGCTATGACAACAAGACTAACTACACCTGGTTATGACAACAAGACTAACTACACCTGGCTATGACAACAAGGCTAACTACACCTGGCTATGACAGCAAGACTAACTACAGCTGGCTATGGCAACAAGACTAACTACACCTGGCTATGACAACAAGACTACACCTGGCTATGACAACAAGACTAACTACACCTGGCTATGACAACAAGACTAACTACACCTGGCTATGACAACAAGACTACACCTGGCTATGACAACAAGACTAACTACACCTGGCTATGACAACAAGACTACACCTGGCTATGACAACAAGACTAACTACACCTGGCTATGACAACAAGACTACACCTGGCTTTGACAACTAGACTAACTACACCTGGCTTTGACAACAAGACTAACTACACCTGGCTATGGCAACAAGATTAACTACACCTGGCTATGACAATAAGACTAACTTGCTCCTAACAACCATCATTACTTACACCTGAATCATCCTGGAAGCAAAACTTCGACAGAAAATATGCAGAATAGTTCCGGAGAGTGGTTGATCTCGTAGTGTCACTGATTGAGTTAGAGCTCCTGGGCCTTTGAGGATGCATACCTACTGAGCCTGTGACTCTTAAATATGTTGATATACAGCTCCTGGACCTCAGGAGGGTGTTGACCCTGTGCCTTTTGAAGGGTGTTAGCTCAAACTCACCCCCGACCCCTGCACCCCACGTCAACCCATGAGACCTTCAGGACACCCCAACCCCCTGCAACACACGCCCGTGGCACCTCAGTGGGTGGTACTTGTTATAACAGACGCTGAAAAAGAATCGTGAAAATCTAAACGAAATCCCATTATTAATAAGTTTCTAATACTTAGTTGCCCCTCCCCCCCTCCTTCTCTCTTTCTCTTTGGCCGCTCCCTGGCCCCCTGGAGTGAAGGAATCACATACTTCACCTTGAGGGATGCTTGTGAATCTTGGCCAAGCAAGGTAGGGACGGCCAGGCTGGTTCAATGACCGCTGCAGCAAGCTCTGGCCCGCAGCCTGCTATACTCTTGTTGTGGCTGTCTTCCCTGTGTGTGTGTGTGTGTGTGTGTGTGTGTGTGTGTGTGTGTGTGTGTGTGTGTGTGTGTGTGTGTGTGTAAATAACGGAGCGTGTATGTTTGCTGGCTAGGAATTGCCAGTGAGTGATTGAGTGTGTGTACTCGCTGATTGTTGACAGAGGCCAAGTTTCCGTCTCTTGTCCCCATCTTGTGACCTATAATCGA
>NC_069404.1:54596019-54726019 GCF_026875155.1 Cherax quadricarinatus
GTATATCAAAGGGTTCTCAGTACATTCACTATATCTGTAGTTCCACCTGCCTTGAATGGAGATGTTAGTGTGCAGCAATATTCCAGCCTAAAGAAAATAAGTGACTTAAAGATCATCATTGGCATGGCATCCCTTGTTTTGAAAATTTTCAATATTCATCCTATCATTTACCTCGTAGAACTGATAGTGACACTATTGTGATCCTTGAAGGTGAGATCCTGTGATATCATGACTCCCAAGTATTCCTACTACTCAAGTACTCTACCAACTGCTAGGGAAGCCTAGCTAAGGAAGTCTTGCTAGGGAACCGGAGCTGGGGTAGCCTGGCTAGAGAGCTCTTGCTAGGGAACCCTAGCTGGGGTAGCCTGGCTAGAGAACTCTTGCTAGGGAACCCTAGCTGGGGTAGCCTGGCTAGAGAGCTCTTGCTAGGGAACCCTAGCTGGGGTAGCCTGGCTAGAGAAGCATAGCTAGGGTAGCCTGGCTAGAGAAGCCTTGCTAGGGAAGCCTAGTTGGGGTAGCTTGGCTAGGGAAATGATACAAGGGAAGCCTTGCTTGGGAAGCCTTGTTAAAAGAAACCTTTGTAGGAAACTTCGCTAGAAAAACCTTGATTGAGAAGCTTTGATAGGAAACCTTATCAGATAAACTTTGCTAGGAAAGCCTTGTTAGGTAAGCCTGGTGGGAAAGCCGGGCTAGGGAAGCCTTGATAGGGCATGAGAGTTAGGAGGGTACCTTACCCACCCTACCCCAGCCATATGTCATGTCCAGGCAACAATGATATTGAGTGTAGGACACAGGCCTGGTGTGGTGTGGAGTACAGGACGCATGTCTGGAGTGTAGAGTGTAGGACACAGGCCTGGGGTGGTGTGGAGTATAGGACGCATGTCTGGGGTGTAGAGTGTAGGACACAGGCATGGGGTGGTGTGGAGTACAGGACGCATGTCCGGGGTGTAGAGTGTAGGACACAGGCCTGGGATGGTGTTGAGTACAGGACGCATGTCCGGGGTGTAGAGTGTAGGACACAGGCCTGGGGTGGTGTAAAGTGTAGGACACAGGCCTGGGGTGGTGTAAAGTGTAGAACACAGGCCTGGGGTGGTGTAAAGTGTAGGACACAGGCCTGGGGTGGTGTAGAGTGTAGAACACAGGCCTGGGGTGGTGTGGAGTACAGGACACAGACCTAGGGTGCTGTAGAGTACAGGACACAGGCCTGGTGTGGTGTGGAGTACAGGAAGCATGTCCGGGGTGTAGAGTATAGGACACAGGCCTGGGGTGGAGTACAGGACACAGGCCTGGGGTGGAGTACAGGACACAGACCTGGGGTGGAGTACAGGACATAGGCCTCGGGTGGAGTACAGGACACAGACCTGGGGTTGAGTACAGGACACAGGCCTCGGGTGGAGTACAGGACACAGACCTGGGGTGGAGTACAAGACATAGAACTGGGATGGAGTATAGGACACAGGCATGGGATGGAGTACAGGACACATATGGGATGGAGTACAAGACAGACCTGGGATGGAGTACAGGACACAGGTCCGGGGTGTAGAGTGTAGGACACAGACCTGGGGTGGTGTACAGGACAGGCCAGGGGTGGGTGAGCAGCAGGGGAGGTGGGCGCGGCATAGAGGGTGGGTGGGGAGTGTTATGGGCGGCCTCACGCCCACCCTGTCTTGCATTCTGCTGGAGGTAGCAGTTTTTGTGGTAGTGGTGGGCCACCTCGGCTCCCAGCACCAATACAACCACCCCAGGACACTCTCTAGGGCCTTCACACCACACCGCAACCCCATTATTTCTCCCTTTATTGGCGATTACCTGCTTGAAATATACCCAGATTCGCCATGTAACATAGCAAATGAATCTTCTCCCGTGACGTGCACGGAAATGTTTTTTGAAGGGGTTTTAATGTAACTATAACGCGATGTTTTCACAGGGATACTTATGCACCACCCTGTATGAAGAGTGTTAGGCCAGCTCTGTCTGCTATATCATGCAGAACCCAGCATAGCTTTCTTCGTCCTTCATATACGCTTGATGCGCCCTTAATTCCAGACTGTTCTTGATGTATTTGTTAGAATAATGTGTGTATGTGCGTGGGTAAGGTATATTGAGGGAGTGTGAATGAGGGAGAGGGTTAGTGAAGGCATTGCAAGAGAGAGGGTTAAGGGCTGCCACGCGTGTGGCAAGACCACTAGGCCAAGCTAACGGGGAACATCTTGCAAAAACTAGCTATCCTGCCCCTCTCTCATTCCTTTTTTTCTAAATGACTTTTTACTGTAATTGTGGAAATACATCTGTATTTCTGCTGTACATGAGGATTACAACATAGCTTGCAGTTATGTTGAGTGGTGGGAGTTTAGGCCTATGAAGAGGGGGTAATATGAAGGTGGTAATGGTCATATGGTGGATGGGGAGTGAGTGCAAGAAGTGAGAATCTACTTCATGGACAAGATTTTGCCGGTCGAAGAACGTCTGCGCTTTTTTAACCATCTAATTTATATTCAAGGTCCGTATGTGCTGCTTTCATTGATGCCTTCCCCCATAGAACTCGCTTCCATGTACTGTGTTTTATTTTCTTATATAAGGCTGATGAAGTAGTTAGTGTATAAGGGTAAATATATAGTAAGGATAATTAATTATTCATGAAGACACGGGACCTACAACTCTCATGCCCGCATTACGCTCTCCATGCAACAACGACACATCTACCATATCATCAACACCACCCTAAATACTTCAACTTTGTCGGCCTATACCATCAGTCACAGCCACAGTAACTGTTAAAATGTTACGAGAAGTAGGTGTATAAGCAGGTGGGAAGGGTGTAAAAAAGGTGAGAATAATAATACTAGTTGGTGGTGGTGGTAGTGGTGGTGAAAGAACCATCGTGCCGGCGCTGAGGCTGTAGGAGACAAGCTGCCAAGAACACGGCCGAGAGGAGCACGAAGCTTGCGTAAGTTTCGTGCATTTTCTGCTGTTATTCATCGTGTTGACTACCACAATGTGTCGGAGCGTCGACGAGAAAGCACGTAGCGTCGAATGAGCAGTGAATCGTGACTAGCAGTGTGTGGAATGGCGGTAAATTGTGGTGTTGTTGGAGGGTAGTGGGTGAATGTTTTGGGTTGTGTCGGCCATCTTGGGTGTTTGAAGGAGGGTGGCGGGCTGAGCGTCTTGCATGTCAAGAGGGCGGCGGCGCTCACACCAGTGCCACCCTCCGCACCTGCCATGGGCACCGTGACATTCCCTGCCATCGGTAAGACGCCCTCCCACTTCCATCTCCCGACAAACTGGTACCGAAATCTCCAGGTGTGAGGAAAGTGTTATGCAATGATTGGTGATTTATTTTTGTATTGTGATGAGTTTCCATCGCGGTCATTGTGGCTCCCCCCGTGGCTCCCCCGTGGCTCCCATTAGATGCCAAGGGTGAATCATGGGCAACGCGAGGATGGTATAGATGTGTGGGATGTTAACATGGATGATGTGGAGTGGTGGGCGTAACATTCTTAACTGGCTCTCCTACTGACAGTCCTAGACCTGGGCTACGCTCACTAGGCCTAGGCTACGCTCACACCAGGCTTACACCACCCACTGTGCTCACACCAGCCCTACACCCACTGCACGCTCACACCAGGTCTACATTGCACGCTCACACCTGGTCTACACCCACTGCATGCTCACACCAGGCCTACACCACCCACTATGCTCACACCAGGCCTACACCACCCACTATGCTCACACCAGGCCTACACCCACTATGCTCACACCAGGCCTACACCCACTAGATGCTCACACCAGGTGTACACCCACTGCACGCTCACACTAGGTCTACACCCGCTGCACGCTCAAACCAGGTCTACAACCGCTGCACACTCACACCAAGTCTACACCCATTACACGCTCACGCCAGGCCTACACTCCACGCTCACACCAGGCCTACACTCCACGCTCACACCAGGCCTACACTACCCATTGCATGCTCACTAGGCCTACATCCACTGCACGCTCACATCAGGCCTACACCCACTGCATGCTCACACCAGGTCTACACCCACTGAACGCTCACACCAGGCCTACACTCCACGCTCACATCAGTCCTGCACTACCCATTGCTTGCTTACACTAGGCCTACACTACCCATTGCATGCTGACACTAGGCCTACACTACCCAGTGCATGCTGACACTAGGCCTACACTACCCAGTGCATGCTTACACTAGGCCTACACCCACTGCCACTGCACACACCACGCCTACACTGCAATCTCACATCAGGCCTACACTACCCATTGCATGCTTACACTAGCCCTACACTACCCATTGCATGCTTACACTAGGCCTACACTACCCATTGCATGCTTACACTAGGCCTACACTACCCATTGCATGCTGACACGGCCTACACTACCCAGTGCATGTTTACACTAGGTCTACACCCACTGCCACTGCACACCAGGCCTACACCACGCTTACATGCATCTACCAGCTCACACCCCATGCAGCTCACACCTACACAACCATTGCATGCTCACACAGGCCTACACCATACCATTGCATGCTTAACCAGGCATACACTCCAGCTCACACTAGCCTACACTGCCCATTGCATGCTCACTAGGCCTACACTGCCCAGTGCATGTTTCACTAGGCTACACTGCCCACTGCATGCTCACCAGGCCTACACGCCCCATGCAACGCTCACCACCACCCCACTGCACGCTCACAACCAAGCTTGCACTGCCACACTGCAGCTCACAACCATGCCATATGCCACTGCATCACGCTCACACCAGGCCTACACTGCCCACTGCACGCTCACACCAGGCCTACACCCACATGCACACTCTCGCGCCATGGCCATACATCACTCACGATGACTGCACTCTCACCAGGCTACACCACTCATGCCTGCTCACACCAGGCCTATGCCACTCAGCTGATCACACTAGGCCTACACCCACTGCAGCTCACACCAGGCCTACACGCCACTGCACCGTCACACCAGGCCTACACCACTCCAGCTGATCACACCAGGCCTACACTTAGTGCTTGCTCACACCAGGCCTGCACTCACTGCTTGCTCACACCAGGCCTACACCACTCAATGCCTGTTGACATCAGGCCTACACCACTCACAGCCTGATCACACCAGGCCTACACCACTCAATGCCTGTTGACATCAGGCCTACACCACTTGCAGCCTGATGACACCAGGCCTACACCACTCACTACTTGCTCACACCACACCTATACCACTCAGTTTGATGACACCAGACCTATACCACTCGTTGCCTGCTCACACCAGGGGTATACCACTCAGTGCCTGCTAACGCCAGGCCTACACTCCAGCCTGATCACACCAGGATTACACCACTCATTACTTACTCAGACCAGACCTACACTGCCACTCTGTGACACCAGGCCTTACCACTTGCCTGCTCACACTCAGGGCTACACCACCACTGCCGCTCACCCAGGCCTACACCCAATGCACATCACTCAGGACTACACCACCTTCATGACCATGCCAGCCCCCTCATCTCACCAGCCTACACTCCACTCAAGCCTACACTCCCACCAGCCTCACACCCACTCAATGCATCACCACTAGGCCTACACCCACTGCATGCTCATCACTAGGCCTTACTCACACTCACTCACTTGCTCACACCAGGCCTACATCACTCACCACCTACACCAGGCCTACACACCACGCATGCTCACATAGGCCTACACCACTCACTACTTGCTCACACCAGGCCTACATCACTCACCACCTAACACCAGGCCTACACCACTCAGCCTGATCACACCAGGCCTACACCCTTTGCATGCTCACACCAGGCCTACACCACTTGCTGCCTGCTCACACCAGGTCTACACCACTCACTTCCTGCTCACACCAGGCCTACACCACTCGCTTCCTGCTAACACCAGACCTACACCATTTGCCTGCTCAAACCAGGCTTACACTTGCCTGCTCACACCAGGCCTACACCACTCTCTTCCTGCTCACACTGGGCCTACACTCGCTGCCTGCTCATACCAGGCTTATACCACTTGCTGCCCACTCATACCAGGCATACACCACTCACAAATAGGCCATTGTCCTTACAACATAGGCCATTGTCCTCACAACATAGGCCATTGTCCTCACAACATAGGCCATTGTCCTCACAACATAGGCCATTGTCCTCACAACATAGGCCATTGTCCTCACAACATAGGCCATTGTCCTCACAACATAGGCCATTGTCCTCACAACATAGGCCATTGTCCTCACAACATAGGCCATTGTCCTCACAACATAGGCCATTGCCCTCACAACTACATTAAGGCCATTGCCCTCACAACATAGGCCATTGCCCTCACAACATAGGCCATTGCCCTCACAACATAGGCCATTGCCCTCACAACATAGACTTGTGCCCTCACAACATAGACTTGTGCCCTCACAACATAGGCTTGTGCTCACAGAGCATAGGCTTGTGCCCTCCTCACAACATTAGCTTGTGTCCTCCTCACATCATTGGCTTATGGCCTTCTCACAACATTAGCTTGTGCTGGCCTCACAGTATAGGCCTATGTCCTCAGGATTAGCTTGTCCTCACAACATTGGCCTGTCTTCACAACATGAGGGATGCAGATGCAGTTTAATATAGACAAATGCAAAGTTCTAAATGTTGGACAGGAAAATAACCATGCCAAACATAAACTAAATTAATATTACTGATTGCAAAAAGGATTTAGGAGTTCTGGTTAGCAGTAATCTGAAACCAAGACAACAGCACATAGGTGTTCACAATAGAGTGAACAGAAGCCATGGTTTCATATCAAGAAGCATAAATATTAGAAGTCCTCAGGTTCTTCAGCTCTGTATATCTTTGGTTAGGCCTCATTTAGATTATACTGCACAGTTCTGGTCACCATATTACAGAATGGATATAAATGCATTGGAAAATGTACAAAGGAGGATGACAAAGTTGATCCCGTGTATCAAATCTTCCCTATGAGGATAGGCTGATGGTCCTGAATCTGCACTCTATAGAAAGGTGTAGAATTAGGAGGAAGTAAATAAAGGGGATGTAAATAGCATGCTAAAAATATCTAGCTAAGACAGGACTCGCAGCAATGGTTTCAAGATTCAGGAAGGATATAGGAAAGCACTGGTTTGGTAATAGAGTTGTGGATGAGTGGAACAAACTCCCGAGTACCGTCATAGAAGCTAAAGCGTCGTGTAGATTTAAAAATAAATAAATACACGAGTGGGTGTGAGTTGGATCTGACTAGCTTGTGCTAGTAGGTCTGATGTCGTGCTCCTTAAGTGGATGTGACCTGGACCTGACTAAGTTGGGTCAGTGGCATAAGCCAGTAGGTGACTTGGACCTGCCACACATGGACCAGTAGGCCTGCTGCAGTGTTCCTTCTTTATGTTTTTCAGGAGGGAGCTGGAGAAATATCTAAAGTCTGTACTTGACTAGTTGGGCTGGGGTTCATGTGTTGGATTGTGTGCAGTTGGCAGTAACAAGCCTGGTTGATCAGGCCCTGATCCACAGTGAAGTCTCGCAGGGGCGTTGACCCCTGGAATGCCCTTCAAGTGGGTAGGCTTGCTCTCACAGCACTTGTGTCCACATAACATAGGCCTGTACTCGCACGACAGGCAAGTGCTCACACAAAACGGGCCTGTGCTCACATGGCAAGGGCCTGTGCCATTGCAACATGGGGCTGTGCCCCCATGCAACACAGGCCCAAACCCCACACAATACTGTCCCATGTTGCATGGGGTACGGGCACGTGCCGCATGCAACACTGGCCTGTGCCCCACCCAGCATGGGCCTGTGCTCTCACAGCATTGACCTGTGCCCTCACAACGTGGGCTTATACTTTCCTCATGACAGCCTACACCCCATAACAAGCCTTCCCTCAGCAGAAAAGTTTTCATTCTAAATCAGGCCTAAGCTTCCATTATAATAAGAGGAAATGATAAGTGTCTCCAAGTGCCAGGTAACCCAGAATGTGAGACATAGATTTTCAAAGTCAGTTTCTGACTAGCCAGACTGTGGCTTGTACTGCTTGCAGCCAGCAGTAACAGCATGGGTGATCAGGCTCTGATCCAGCGGCAGGCCTGATCATAGACTGGGCAGTGGGGGCATTGATCTGAAGCCTTCCACTCTCACAAGTGACCTTTGCTCCCCTCACAAGTGACCTTTGCTCCCCTCACAAGTGACCTTTGCTCCCCTCACAAGTGATCTTTGCTCCCCTCACAAGTGACCTTTGCTCCCCTCACAAGTGACCTTTGCTCCCCTCACAAGTGACCTTTGTTCCCCTCATAAGTGACCTGTGCTCCCCTCACAAATGACCTGTGCTTCCCTCACAAGTGACCTTTGCTCCCCCCACACTAGTGACCTATGCTTCCCTCACAAGACATGTGCTTCTCAGATATCTAGCTTGTGTTGCTCTCACCACCAGCCTATCTTCCCTGTGCTCTCCTCACAAGTGACCTATGCTCTACTTACAACTAACCTATGCTACCCTCACAAGTGACCTCTGCTCCCTTTACAACTGACCTATGTTCCCCTTCAGTTCACCAATGCTTCCCCTCACAACTGACCAATGGTCCCCTCAATTGACCAATGCTATCCTCATAACTGACCTATGCATCCCTCACAATTGACTTATGCTGCTCTCACAATTGACCTATGCTTCCCTCACAGCCAGCATATGCTTCCCTCACAACTAGCCTATGCTTCCCTCAACGGTTATGTTCCCCTCACAACCAGCCTATCATTCCCTCACAACCAGTGTATGGTTCCCTCACAACCAGTGTATGCTTCCCTCAACCAACCTATGCTTCCCTCACAACCAGCCTATGCTTCCCTCACAACTAGTCTTTGCTTCCTTCGACCGGATTATGTTCCCCTCACAACCAGCCTCTGCTTCCCTCACAACCAGCCTAGGCTCCCCTCTCAACCAGCCTGTGCTCCCCTCAACAGCTGTATTGTCCCCTTCACAAATGACCTAGGTTTCCCTTGCTTACCTCATAACTGGCTGATGCTCCCCTCACTGGTTTAAACTCTACTCATTGGCCTGTGCTCCTCTTGGCTGGTCTATGCTTCCATCGCAACTGTCCCATGATCCCCTCACAACTGGCACAAGTTTCCCTTACAACCAGGTATGTGCTTGCCTCAGTACCAGTTTATGCTCCCTTCACTGGCCTATGCTTCCATCATAGCTGGCCTACGCTTCCATCACAGCTGGCCTAAACTTGTCACAGCTGGCCTACACTTCTGTCACAGCTAGCTTATGCTTCTGTCACAGCTTGCCTATGCTTCAGTCACAACTCTGTATGACCCTTGTGGGTTTTAGTGCTTATTTTGATTGTGATAATAATTCTGTTGCAATTGGTCTATGCTTCTCTCACAACTACCTGCCTGGACTCTACCTGGAGGGAGTTCTTGGGCTCAGTGCCCCATCGACCCAGTCCATGACCATGCCTCAAGGTGAATCATGGGCTGATCAACCAGGCTGTTACTGCTGGCCACACTCAATCCAACCTACGAACCTCAGCCTGGCTGGTCACGTGCTGATTTTACATAATCCCCTGATCTATGCTTCCCACAACTGGTGTATGCTCCCTTATGCTCCCCTCTCAACTGTCCTTTGCTCCCCTCTCAACTGTCCTTTGCTCCCCTCTCAACTGTCCTTTGTGCCCCTCTCAGCTGTCCTTTGCTCCCCTCACAACTGTCCTTTGCTCCCCCTCACAACTGACATAGTACTACACCCCTCAACTGACCTATTCTTCCCTTAACTGACATGTACTCCCTTCACAGCTGACCTATCCTTTCCTCAGCTGACTTGTGCTTCCCTTAACTGATCTATGCTCCTCTCACTGTATGACCCTTGTGGGTTTAGCATCTAGTTATGATTATAATATGCTCCCCTCACAACTGACCTATGCTTCTTTCAAATGGCCAATAATAATAATTAATAATAATAATAATAATAGTAATAATCTATTTTGACATGATACATGTTTGTACAAAGGAATATGATTGAGTGTTCATGCCGAAAACCCCTTTTATATGCAGAGCATTTCGGGCAAACTTAAAACTAATTTGAGATTAACAAGGCAGTAACAGTACATATGATCAGCTGAGTTACAGTGAATACAAAAGAATTGAGTACAGCTTCTCCTCACTTAACGACGGAGTTCCGTTCCTGAGACCATGTTGTTTTAATGTCACCTTTGCACCATTTATAAAATTTCTGGTATACATATTTTTTAAATGTAATGAACTGTATATTGAAATAAATATAATAGAGGAAATCAGCTCTGATATACGTTATTTAATTATGAATACTGGTCAGACAGCCTGTCATAAGTCTGAGGTGTCAGTAAATGAGTACGTCGCTAAGTGAGGAGAGGCTGTATTCTATTAGGTCATGCATTATGGCTTTAAGTCTTGTAGAGAAGGTGTACAATTTTGATTATTTACCTTATGCGGTCACAGTGGAGTGATTAACATTTGAGATGAATACAGATATTGAGAGTAAGTATATATTGATTATATTAATTAAAAAGTTTTACCTATGTTCATAATATAGTTTTTACATATATATTTATGATGGGCTGGGATAGGTTAAGGAGATAGTGTTTTTTAACTTGTTTTAAAAATGCTAGCTGAGCCAGTGGTTATGGAGATTTCTGGCAGAGAGTTCCAGATTTTGGGCCCTTTTATGTACAATGAATTTTTGAAAAGATTTAGCTTGACACAGGGAATGTCATAGAGGTTTTTGAGCCTAGTGTTGTGTCTATGAGTCGTATTGCAACTGGCATGAAAGCATTTCACGTCGAGATTTATATTAGAATTGATTGTTCTGTAATTGTAGTTTGCACAATAATACGAGTAAATGTTTTGTATACGTATTTAGTAGGTTTAGGCCTTTGAAGAGTGGGGGATTGTGTTGTCTTGCAGTGGATTGTTGATCATTTGCACTGACTTTTTGTTGTGTTGTTATTGGTTTTAGGTGGTTTTTCGTTGTGGAACCCCAGCACAAATGACAAAGGTGAGACGGGTAGATCAGCGAATAGTATAGTGTAAGTAGTGCTGTTTGTGGTACATAGTAATGTATCTGAGAGGATGTCAACTGTTTTAAAAACTTTTTTTAAGTGTTGGGTATGGGTGTTGAATTTCAGGTTGCTATCAAGGTGCAGACCCAGGAGTTTTCCTTCATTATGTTTAGCAATAAGGGTATTATTAACCCTTTGAGGGTCGACAGGCCCTCTCCGAAACTCGTTCTCAGGGTCGGCCAAATTTAAAAAAAAAAAAAAAATTATTTTCTCTTATGAAATGATAGAGAATCTTTTCCCGATCATAAAGACACCAAAAGTTTGAAATTTGATAGAAAACTTACGGAATTATGCTCTCGCAAAGTTAGCGGTCTCGGAGATGTTTACGCATCAGCGATTTTGCCCACTTTGAGCCCTATTTTCGGCCAATTTCACTGTACTAGTCGACAAAAAACATGAATATTTCGCTAGAACTCCATTTTTTCTATTGAATGGGTGCAAGAAACCACTCATTTATGAAATTCAACTAACCAGTACAGTGGTCAGAATTTAGCAATTTTGCCAATTTCACACAAATTTCAAAAGATGCCAATTTCCGAATAGGGTCCAGAATAAACAAGAAAGACATTCCTGGCACTAAAATGACATTTCCTCTAGTCATTAGTCACGTCTCAAGGCCCCTCTTATATTCTTTTGCTTTCCAGTTTGAATTTTTATTTTCACAAAAAATGTAAGATTTACTGTTATGCAGACTACTGCATTAGTGTAAAAAATGGTATAAATATTATTGGTGCACTTGTGAAAGAATATTAGACTCACCAGTTGACGTGTATTGCACGCTTGGCATGATTTGTTTACTTTTGAAGTTTGGTAAAAATCGAACATTTCTGCTACTTTGAGCTCAATTTCAAGGCACCTTTCTTTGTAAAACCAGTCAAAATCATCTCAATTTCTGTAATATGTCTTCCATTCTATAAAATGAGACCAAGAAAACTAGAATACAACAATAAATACCATACGAAAATACACTGCAAAGTCGCTGATTTATTAAAAAAAAATGGTCAAAGTTTTTTTATTCTCATTATGCACTGTGTGCTGCAGGATTTTTTTTAGACTGTGCACACTGACCACATAGACCCATTCTTTCATATGAAGGCCTACCAGCTTTCTCCCACTAGATTTGAGGCCGCTAGAATTTATGAGTACTAGTACGTCAAAAACCCCTACGCGTAAGACGTACTAGTACGACGAAAACCCTCAAAGGGTTAATTAAGCATAATATTTAGTTGGACTTTACTTGCCCTACTCCCAAACATTATGTAAAAGGTTTTGTCTATACAGCCTCTCCTCACTTAACGATGGAGTTACATTCTTAAGATCATGTCATTAAACAGATTAGTCGCTAAGCGAGGAGCATACTATAATAGTAGTGGTTTTGTGTCAACCATGTTTGATATGGTTTTAGTGTCACCTTTGCACCATTTATAACATTTATGGTATATTTTTAAATGCAGTGTATTGTATATTGAAATAAACAGAATAAAGGAAATCAGGTCTAATATACATTATTTAGGCATAAATACTGGTCAGAGAGCCCATCGTAGGTCTGAGGCATCGGTAAACGAATACGTTGCTAAGTGAGGAGAGGCTGTATTAAGTGCAAGTTTATTAACCCTTTGACTGTCGCAACCCCCAATCCTGAGGTGTCTCCTGGTGTCGCAAAATTTAAAAAAAAAAAAAAAATTATTTTTTCTTATGAAATGATAGAGAATCTTTTCCCGATTGTAATGACACCAAAAAAAACGAAATTTGATGGAAAACTGACGGAATTATGCTCTCGCGAAGTTAGCGACCTTGGCGCTGTTTACAAATCGGCGATTTCGCCCACTTTGAGCCCTATTTTCGGCTAATTCCATTGTTCCAGTCGCCCAAACTCATAGCTATTTCTTTAGAACTTCATTTTTTCTATCGATTGAGTACAAGAAACTGCCCTTTTTACTGATTTCAACTACCTAATAATGTGGTCAGAAATTTTGCAATTTGGCCAATTTCACGAAAACAAAAAAAATATGACAATTTCAAAATAAGGTCCAGAATGAACAATGCAGACATTCCTGGCTCTAAAATAACGTTTTCTTTGTTCATCATCACGTCTCCAGGCCCCTCTGATATTACTCTTGCTTTCTATTTTGAATTTTATTTCAAACAAAAAATATTAGACTTATAATTATGCAGACTACTGCAATGCTGTAATAACTGTATAAATAACATCAACCCATTCATGACTGCATATTAGAATGGCTAGTTGGACATTTATTGGACAATGGCATCATTTGTTTACTTTTGAACATTGGCAAAAATCAAACTTTTCCCCTACTTTGAGCTCCATTTCTAGGCTCTTTTTAATAGTAAAATCAATCAAAAACACCTCTATTTCTATAATATGTTTTCCATTCTATCAAATGAGACCAAGAAAACGAGAATACAACCATAAATACTATACGAAAATAGACCACAAAGTCGGCATTTTAATTAAAAAAAACGGTCGGAGTTTTTTTTTTCTCCTTATGCACTGCGTGCTCCAGGATTTTTTTTATATGGTGCACACTGATCACACAGACCCATTCTCTCACATGTGGGCCTACCAGCTTTCTCCTGCTTGATTTGAAGCCGCTAGAATTTATGAGTATATATACGTCAAACACGGCACCTCGTAAAACGTATATATACGGCCGCGACAGTCAAAGGGTTAATGGCCAACCAGGTTGCTATTTTTACGAGTTCTTCGTTAACAATAGTGTTGAGTGAGGCTAGATTTGGGTGCAAGATGACAAAAGTTGTGTTGTCAGCAAAGAGAATAGGTGTAAGTTGTTGTGATACACTTGGAAGACCGTTGATGTATAAAAGGAAAAGGAGGGGGCCAAGAATGCTACCATGTGGTACACCAGTGTCCAGGGGTCTTGAGTAGGGTGCATCCTTGACAGAGATGTATTGCTTTCTATGTATTAGTAAATAGTAGGACTTGATAAATGCAAGTGCATGGCCTCTTACACCACAATGATCAAGCTTGAGGATTTGGATGCTGTGATCTACTGTATCAAAAAGCTTTCTTAAGGTCGATAGAGTCCAAGCGGGTATTCATTTTTTACAGTGCTGTGTAAAGTAGGTCTAGCATTTTTATCATTGCGTCATGTGTGCTTTTGTTTCTTCTGAAGCCAAATTGGCAGGGGTTAAGGATGCTTTGTGATGTTACGAAGGAGTATAACTTTTTGTTTGAGTTTCTCTAAGATTTTAGAAAGTAATGGCAAGTTTGATATTGGCATATAACTGTTTACATCTGTTGGGTCACCACCTTTGTGGTGACCCGGGAAAGTGTTGGTTTTTAGTGATTTGTTGAAGAGTAATGCAATGGTGGGTGAAAGGATTTGAGCCACTCATTTATACAGTAGTGGTGGTACTTGGGTTATGTTTCCTGATTTGCTTTTTAGAGTTAATAATCAAGGTAACCTCAGTGGGCTCTATTAGTGTAAGATAGAGGGATGTTGAGAAGTTTCCATCTAGGTAATCATTAGCTCAGGTATTGGTAATTGGAATTTTACTGGCAAGATTTGATCCTATGGTTGAGAAGTCATTTAATTTGTTAGCTGTATCAATAAGCTGGAGTTTGGTTCATTTGGTTTAGTTAGTACAGTATTTCTAGCTGTTTGGTTTGTGGTGCCCAGGATCTGATAGTGTTTCCCAGGTCTTTTTTATGTCTCCTCTCATTTCAGCGAATCTATTAGAATAGTATAGTTGCTTGAACTTTCTGATTAATTTGGTGAGGACTGACATTTAGTGTTTGATAAATTGTTTAGTTATGAAGCCCCCTTCTACAGGTCTCCCTTAACATTTGCGTTTTCCACTTTCGCGGGCTTCGAACATTCGCGAATTCCCAGCCGCCTAATCATATTTAAAATATGTCATTACATATGTTAGGAATTGTGGTGGTGGCAGAGTTTGTTTGGAGATAGGACAAGATAGTCCTTCAGTGTGACACTAATATCAACTCTACGGCTTACTTATCTATCACAATTCATCTAATATGACATAATAAACAATGTTAATAACATAGAATCACGACATATACTTTAGAATGAATAAAATACATCATTAAGTGTGTCACGAGTGTTGTGTTGGTGGTGTTGGGTGTAAAAGGGCCACTGAGACATAAGCCTTATATGGTGGTTGAGGCGATAGAGACTTAGAGATGGCGGTGTTGTCAGGCGTCCTATATAACTCCAACAACATTGGAGTTAGGTTTGTGCTGTCCTTTTTCTGTTGATTAATCGCTTAGCTTACTTGCTACACTGTTAATGCTACACTTTATCGCTGGCTGGCGCTATAGCCTTTATCGACTCTTGCTACTTTAGTATCATACATATCGTTGAATCGCTGAAGAAGGTACAGTCTCCCCTCTCTCTTCCTCGTCCATTTTGGTACTCTGCTATGAATTTTTTTTTTAATTCTGTAGTCTTTCTCACCTTCTTTACCAAAGGGCTGGCACAAGTACAATATTTTACAATGTTTTCATGTGTTTTATGATTCTTCATCGTTCAATAGGTTAAAGAAGCAGTAAGTAAATGCTATTATTATATTTCCCTACAATATATTAAGGTACCAAACATTCTCGATTTTTCAACATTCCCGAGGTTTTTGATCCCCTAACCCTCGCGAATGTGGAGGGAGACCTGTATGTTGTTTCTCGTATTGATGTTTCACATTGATGGACCTTAGGGTGCTGTTAGTAAGCCATGGGCAACTTAGTCTTTTATTGGTGATCTGTTTAGTTTTTATGGGACAATGTTAAATAGTCTTTGAATTTTGTTTAGAAACATCTCTACCCATTCTTTGATACCAGCAGCATTAGAAAATTCTGTAAGCCAGTCAACTGAGCTTAGTTCTGCAGCGAAGTTACTTACTGAAGCCTCATCATGGTTGCTTACAAATGTTTGTTAAGAAAGCTGGGTAGCGGTCAGTAGTGTTGTCCGTGATTATCTCCGCTTTAAGGGGGGCTAGTATGTTTGTCCATGTTTGGTCAATTATGGTTGCACTCATCTTGGTTGGTTTTGTAATTGCTGGTATGAGTAGTATATTGTTCATATTGTTAATGAAGTCAGCAACATTTTGGTCATCTGTTAGTTCAAGGTTGATGTTGAAAGTCTCCTGCTAGTAGTAGGTGGTGCTTATTTGTGTATATGTAATCAGTGTTTTTAGTTTATCACTAAAGGCTGGGATATTAGTATGAAGCATCCTGTATATGGCCCCAATTGCTCTAGGTTTTTTTTTTTTTTAATTACAGAGAAGTTTGCAAATATATATTCACCACATTCATTATTGAAGGATATGGTATTGCTACATGATAATTCATTAGAATAATAGAGGGCAATACCTCCCCCAATTTGTTCTGGCCTGCAGTTGTGGATTGCTGTGTATCCTGTTACAGGTCGGCCATCACTAATCCGGCATTAATGAGACCTGTAGTGTGCTGGATTAGTGAGTTTACCAGATTACAGAGTGGTTAGGTTATAATACACTTTATTAACCTATCAAAGAGACTTTCTGCTATATCTTCCTCATTTTCATCACTGCTTTCTCCTCCACTGGCTTGCTGCTGTGGATTTACAACCATCTGCACAATTTCTGAGTCAGTATAATGATGAAATTTGAGTCAGTATAATGATGAAATTTGAAATTATGCTAGCTGAAATTAGTACCAGATTACTGATGGAACTGGATAACTTATTGCCGGATTAGTGATGCCCAACCTGTAGTGTGTAGATGTCTGTTATGTCTTGCTTAAGCCAAGTTTCAGCAAGAATAATACAGAAGAAGTTTATCTTTAATGAATTTAGGAGTGCCAGGAGATCTTCATAGTGTTTACTTAGGGATCTAATATTGTAATTCAAAATTGTAATATTTCCGGCATTGCTGAGGACAGTACTGGCTTCTGTGTAGTGAAGGTAATTGCTTTCAGTTAAATGGTTTATGCTCCTTTTGGCTGACTTATGCTCCCCCTTACAAATGACCTATGCTTCCCTCAGATGACCAGTGCTCCCCTCACTGGCCTATGCTCCCCTCTCAGCTAACCTATGTTCCCGCACAAGTGACCTTTACTTCCCTCACAAGTGACCTGTGTTCCCCTTACATGACCTATGCTCTCCTTACAAGTGTCCTATATTCCCCCTCACAACTGACACTTGCTCTGCTCTCATCTGGCCTATGCTTCCCTCACAACTTGCCTTTGCTTAGCTCACAATTGGCCTATGTTCTTTTCACAACTGACCTATGCTCTCCTCACAACAGGCCTATGCTCCTATCAACATGATTATGCTCCAACATGTCATTGCTTCCCTCAACAGAGCTGCAATCATAACAGGTTTATGCTCTTTACAGCAGGTTTATCTCCTAAACAGGGCTACACTCTCACAACAGGTACATGCTATTTACAACAGGCTTTCTTCACTCTTCTCACAACAGACTTGCATTCCCACAACAGGGCTATGCTCTCCTGAACAGGCCTAAGCATGCCTCACAACAGGTCTATGGTTTCTTCACAACTGAGCTAAACTCTCCTCACAACTGGTATAAGCATTTCTAAATAATGGGCCTAAGCTCAACTTGCCAGGCCTTTTCTTCCTTCATAACAGGGTTATGCTCTCCTTACAACAGGACTATGCTTCTTCACAACAGGCTTAATTAAGCTCTCCTCATGACAGCTTTTCCCACAACAGGCCTATAATCTCTCAACAGGACAACTTAGCAGGGCTAAGTAGGGGTATGCTCACACCATTCCTTTGCAGTCCTCAACATGCCTCATGCCATGTACACACTCCTCAATGCACATCTTCACCTTGTGACATGTCATCACTTGCCTCATGACAGATGCCTACATACCCCTCACAACACATTCCTAAATCTCTCCTGGCATGCCTACACTCTCCTCACGACATGCCTATACAATCCTTACTACATGCCTACCTTCACTCTCTTAACTACATGACTACACTCACTCTTCTCACTACATGCTTTTACTTGCTCTTATACAGCAGGTTCAGTTCCAGGTTACTGCTGTAAAGCAAAAATTTCTGTAAAGTGAAACTGCCTTTTTTTTACTTACAAACGCATATAAAAGCCTTATAACATGTTTACACAATCATAAATTGAGCAATAGAGCTAGGCCTAGAAGATTGAATAAATGAAGAATGAGTATAATTGAAAACTGCTGCATTAACAAAATGCTGTAAAGAAAAGCACTGTAAAGCGGGGCCTACCTGTATACGCCTTCGCTCGCTCCTCTCATGACACACCTACACTTGCTTTCTTCATGATTCACCTGCACTCACTTTCCTCACAATATGCCCACACTTGCTCTCCTCACGATACTCTTACACTTGCTCTCCTCACGATACTCTTACACTTGCTCTCTTCAAGATACACCCACACTTGCTCTCCTCATGACATGTTCACACTTGTTCTCCTCACGAGTCTCCTACACTCGTTCTCGCGACATGCCTACACTCGGCTTATGCCCATGGCCGGGCTCTGACAGTAGAGAAAGGCTCGAAACTCATCAAAGGTATATTATGACACCTATACTCGACCCATGACATGCCTATGCTCTCTTCATGAAAAGTTTTCATTCATGACACCACTCTTCATGACACAACTAGTCTCCTCACGTCATGTCTACTCTCCCCTTATGACATACTCTCTATATGACATGGCTATGGTCTCAGCTTGACGCAACTCAATTCTCACAGTCAGCCTGCACTCCTCACGACCTGCCTACACTCCTCATGACAGCATATACTCCTGATGACTCATTTTTCACAGTGCCTATTTGCTCCTTGTAACATGCCTACATGCTCCTTGTAACATGCCTACATGCTCCTTGTAACATGCCTACATGCTCCTTGTAACATGCCTACATGCTCCTTGTAACATGCCTACATGCTCCTTGTAACATGCCTACATGCTCCTTGTAACATGCCTACATGCTCCTTGCAACATGCCTTTATGCTCCTTGTAACATGCCTACATGCTCCTTGCAACTTGCTGCTTGCAATATGCTTATGTGCTGCTTGCAACGCGCCTACATGCTCTTTCCTTCATGCTATTTGCTACATGCCTACCCGCTCCTTGCTACATGCCTACCCGTTCTGTGCTGTGTGCCTACCTGCTTCTTGCTGTGTGCCTACCCACTCCTTTGAGCTCAATGTTAACCCTTTAAGGAGTGCCTCCGGCAAAAAAATGTAGCTTTTTTGTTTACCGTCCGATTTCCTCCAGTTTTGGTGCACAAGACAAAGTGTTTTCACTCATTCTTGAAAATATTTATCAAAAATATACCTCAAACGACAACTGAGAAAAGACTGAAAAAGACTGATTTTCTGAAAAATGTCCTTGTCTCAAAAATCATTCCTATATGGGACATCGTAAGGTTGTTTGGACACTTGGTGCCGAGAGAGCAATGCTTAAACTAATTTTAGGCAACGCCTTTTCTCTAAATAACGTATCTTTATATAAAAAAAAAAAAAATTTTTTTTTAGTTCCTGGAATACTGCAAAAAATCTGCCCTTTACTCCCACATAACTCCGAAAGTATTTGAATATTTCCAAAATTACCTTTAACAAAATTAGAGAAACCATTATTCTACAATTTCTGTGAATATTATTCCATTTAATTAAGTAATAAATGCAGAAATAGCAACTGTAGAGGAATAAGTTACTTCCGAGATATAGGCCTAGAACGCCGGCCGGCCCACCGTCTCAAAAAAAAAAGTTTTTTTTTCGCGAAAATCGCGTTTGTTTGGGTGTATTTCTTAGTAAACTGATGTTCTAGTGCAGTTATCCTCTTCAAAACACCGTTTTCTCTTACTCAGAGACCAAAGAATACGACACGGAGACGACATGGAGAGCAGTAACTCAATATTTATCGAAATATTCCCGATAATCTTTCGCCATATTATGGTCTATTTTTTTCAGTCTAGAGTATATAACATGTTTGTATGTTATTTAGAGTGTTTATTATATCATATTAGAACAATTCTGATAGATAAATAAGCTGTAGAGTTGATATATAAGCTGATATAAGCGTAATAATGAAGTGATTTCTCCTGGCGCGGCAACCCTTCCGCGCATTATGATATGATTAATGACTGTTTGCTCAATCTAGGGATAAGCTCCGCCTTCAGTTTTATGATGCCAAGTACTCAGTTATTATATTAGAAAGTATAATGCAAGAAAAAGCGATAAAAAACAAGGAAAAATTTCCAAAATATATATGGGCTGTGAGCAGACTCGCTACCAATATCACCGTCACCTTACCTCATATAAATGACTGTAATTTCTTGTAGAAACGTCGTAGAACATTCATTCTGGTACCATTGTGTTGCCAAAGAGTTGAGCTATTTTTCAGTATATATAACTCACTATCCATATTTTTCCGATATTTCGGTGAGCGCGCGCGGAAATTTGCCGGAGGCACTCCTTAAGGGTTGGTCCTGTAGTACTATGGCTTTGAAGCCAGCTTCTGTCCCTGGTGGCCTGGTGGTTAACGCTCTCGCTTCACACGGTGAGGGCCTGGGTTCGATTCCCAGCCAGAGTAGAAACATTGGACGTGTTTCTTTCCACCTGTTGTCTATGTTCCCCATCAGTAAAATGGGTACCTGGGTGTTAGTCGACTGGTGTGGGTCGCATCCTGGGACACTGACCTAAGGAGGCCTGGTCAAAGACCGGGCCGCGGGGGCGTTGACCCCCGGAACTCTCTCCAGATAAACTCCAGATAGTTGTTCACTATGAGCTCAGCTCATTCAGGTAAGCTGTGAGTGGTAAATTTGGGCCTAGATATGAGAGAATGGGTCAGTGGGGTAAGTGTGCTCCATATTAAAAAAAAATCCTGCAGCAAGCCGCGCATAACGGGGAAAAAAACGGCAAGTGTGTTTTTGGTGTAAAATGGAGATGTTGCATTGTATTTTTGTATGGTTTTTATGGTTGTATTTTTGGTTTCTTGGTCTCATTTGGTAGAATGGGAGATATATTACAGAAATAGAGATGATTTTGCTTGGTTTCAGGACTGAAAGTAGCTTGAAATTGAGCTCAAAGTAGTGGAAATGTTAGATTTTTTCCGATATTCCATAATACACAAATGTTGCCACTCATCTAGCCAGCCTAATGTGCATTTAGGAATGCACTGACATTATTTATACAATTATTGCAGTAATGCATTAGTCTGCATGACAGTAAATTTCTCTTTTTTTGTGTAAGTAAAAATATTCAAAACGGAAAGCAAGCATAATATATAAGAGAGGCCTGGGGACATAATTAACCCTTAAACTGTCCAAACGTAGATCTACATCCACATGGTGGGGGCTCTGAACATAGATCTATGTTTTTTTTTACATGCTTTCAAATGGGGAAAATCAAGGCCGGAGCGCTATGCCCGTGAATGTAGATCTACGTTTGGACAGTTTAAGGGTTAATGAATAGAAGAAATGATTTTTTAGTGCCAGGAATGTCTGTATCGTTGATTCTGGACCCTATTCTTAAATAACAAAAGGGCACAATCCTGTGACTGGAACAATACACAAATAACCCGCACATAGGAGAGGGGAGCTTATGGCGACGTTTCAGTCCGACTTGGACCATTTACAAAGTCACAGTGTGACTTTGTAAATGGTCCAAGTCGGACCTAAACGTTGCCATAAGCTCCCCTCTCCTATGTGAGGGTTATTTGTGTACCCTATTCTTAAATTAGCAATTTTTTAATGTGTGAAATGGGCCAAATTACCAATTTCTGATCACTTGGGTAGTTGAAATTGGTAAATTGGGTAGTTGGAATAGGTAATGGACAGTTTCTTGTACTCAATTGAATGGAAGGAATACTAGCGAAATACGGCATCTCCCCACTTAATGACGGAGTTCTGTTCCTAAGACCACATCAGCAAATGAACTCGTTGCTAAGCAAGGAGCATACTATAATAGTAGTGGGTATGTGTCAACCATCGTTGATATTGTTTTAATGTTACCTTTGTGCCATTTATAACATTTTTAGTATATTTTTAAATGTTTATATAGTAGTGTACTGTATATTGTAATAACAGAATAGAGGAAATCAATTCTTAATATACACTATTTAGATATGCATGTTGGTCAGAGAGCCCATCGCAAGTCCGAGTTGTCAGTAAACGAGTACGCTGCTAAGTGAGGAGAGGCTGTACCTATAAGGTTGGTTGAATGGAACAATGGAATTGGCTGAAAATAAAGCTCAACGTGGGCAAAAGTGCTGATGCATAAGTATCGCCAAGACCGCTACCTTTGCGAGAGTGTAATTATGTAAGTTTTCCATCAAATGTCACACTTTGGTTTCATTACCTTCGGAAAAGATTCTTTATCATTTCACGATCTTTTATTTTTTTTATTTAATTCTTCGACCCTGAGAGAGAGCAAGTTTGAGATCAGGGGGTCTCGACCATGAAAGGGTTAAGCTACTTTCTTTCCTCAAAGCAATCATAATCTTCTCTATTTCTGTAGTATGCCTTCTATTCTATCAATGATACCAAAAGACAGCCAACAACAACAACAAAAAAATAAAATGTAGTATGCCTTCTATTTTATCAAATGATACCATGAGACAGCCAACAACAGCAAACAAAATTAAAACCATCCAAGAAAATACTTCAAAGTCACTATTTTAAACCAACCACATAATCAGCATTTTCTTTTTTCCATCATGCACCACATAGGGCAGGATTCTTTTTGTGCCTACTATTTTATTCATCTACTTGTGTAACTTCATTATTTGTATGGTTCAAGGAAATAGTACATTATCATTATCGTTGATTGATAGAAACTGCCCATTCAACCATCAGAACTACCCTATTAGCTTCTAAATTTATGACAATCCAAAACAAAACCTGTAGGCATTCCAGCCACTACAGCAACATTTCCTCTATTCATTAATCATGTCCCCAGGCCTCACTTTCCCTCCATTTTGAATTTACCATCACAAAAAAAAAAAATGGCATTGAACCGTAACCAAGAATGCTTTGTCATGGTTTAAGCTACCCCAATAATTGAAGCCACACTATTAAAACCCATAAAACATATTGGGAGGAGAGGTGGGGGAAGGCCCCCCTGCACCTCTCCAGGAAGATTGTCTAAAATTGGCCATTCAAAGCTGCAAATTTTCCACTCTGCAAATTTGCATGAGCTATGATTTATGCGTACTAGCATGTCATGGAGTGATCTCTATGATGTATTAGTACACTAAGGACACCTTAGGGATTAAACATTGCATTGATGAGAAGGCTGAAGACTGAAAATGTAATTTATTTATTTATTTATTTATTTATTTATAATTTGAGCACACTTACAGAGGTACAAAAAAAAAAAATACAGATAAGAGCAGCATGCCAAAGCCACTTATACTATGCATAGCATTACGGGCTGGCTTAAAATTAATGTATATGAACAGCATGCCATGTGAATGTTATGCAGAGAATTGAGAGCATAGAAATGAAAAGACTGAGGATAAAAAAAAAAAAATGTATAATTCTTAAGGCAGAGGACTTAAGGCAGTTTGGTTATATACAAAGGCAGAAACAACAGAATGACCAAAAGGGTGTATAAATGTAGGGTAGGAGGGAGTGGAGATAATTGTACTGTATTTTAAAATATAATGTGCTGTTGAAGTGTGAGTAAGGTAACATGTATGAAGGGATTCAGGGAAACCCGTTACTCACACTTGAATCCTGGAGATGGGAAGTAGTGCCTGCACTCTGAAGGGCAGGTTTGAGGATGTTTTAGCACAGAAGGTCAGTTGGATTGTGATGTCCATGTTCTTCTAGCAGGACAGCTATTGAGTAAATGATGGTATATTTTGGCAAGGGGTGTTAAGGGGGATTCCCTTCCTTGGCAGGAGATGGCTGGTGTAGTAAAAATAAAAATCTTGTATTGTAGGGTTTCTTCCAGTCTCTTGAAAAGTTAATTGAAGTGAAATTGTCTACAAAAAAAAAAAAAATAATCTTCATATAGTGGTAGTAGGTTGGTAGACAGCAACCACCCAGGGAAGTACTACCGTCCTGCCAGATGACTGTGAAACAAAAACCTGTAATTGTTTTGCATGATGGTAGGATTGCTGGTTTCTTTTTCTGTCTCATAAACACGCTAAGATAACAGGGATATCTTGCTACTCCTACTAACACTTTGGTCACACTTCACAGACACGCACATGCATATATATATATACATACATCTAGGTTTTTCTCCTTTTTCTAAATAGCTCTTGTTCTTTTTTATTTCTTCTATTGTCCATGGGGAAGTGGAAAAGAATCTTTCCTCCGTAAGCCATGCGTGTCGTATGAGGCGACTAAAATGCCGGGAGCAATGGGCTAGTAACCCCTTCTCCTGTATACAATTACTAAAAAAGAGAAGAAGAAAAACTTTATAAAACTGGGTTGCTTAAATGTGCGTGGATGTAGTGCGGATGACAAGAAACAGATGATTGCTGATGTTATGAATGAAAAGAAGTTGGATGTCCTGGCCCTAAGCGAAACAAAGCTGAAGGGGGTAGGAGAGTTTCAGTGGGGGGAAATAAATGGGATTAAATCTGGAGTATCTGAGAGAGTTAGAGCAAAGGAAGGGGTAGCAGTAATGTTAAATGATCAGTTATGGAAGAGAAAAGAGAATATGAATGTGTAAATTCAAGAATTATGTGGATTAAAGTAAAGGTTGGATGCGAGAAGTGGGTCATAATAAGCGTGTATGCACCTGGAGAAGAGAGGAATGCAGAGGAGAGAGAGAGATTTTGGGAGATGTTAAGTGAATGTATAGGAGCCTTTGAAACCAAGTGAGAGAGTAATTGTGGTAGGGGACTTGAATGCTAAAGTAGGAGAAACTTTTAGAGAGGGTGTGGTAGGTAAGTTTGGGGTGCCAGGTGTAAATGATAATGGGAGCCCTTTGATTGAACTTTGTATAGAAAGGGGTTTAGTTATAGGTAATACATATTTTAAGAAAAAGAGGATAAATAAGTATACACGATATGATGTAGGGCGAAATGACAGTAGTTTGTTGGATTATGTATTGGTAGATAAAAGACTGTTGAGTAGACTTCAGGATGTACATGTTTATAGAGGGGCCACAGATATATCAGATCACTTTCTAGTTGTAGCTACACTGAGAGTAAAAGGTAGATGGGATACAAGGAGAATAGAAGCATCAGGGAAGAGAGAGGTGAAGGTTTATAAACTAAAAGAGGAGGCAGTTAGGGTAAGATATAAACAGCTATTGGAGGATAGATGGGCTAATGAGAGCATAGGCAATGGGGTCGAAGAGGTATGGGGTAGGTTTAAAAATGTAGTGTTAGAGTGTTCAGCAGAAGTTTGTGGTTACAGGAAAGTGGGTGCAGGAGGGAAGAGGAGCGATTGGTGGAATGATGATGTAAAGAGAGTAGTAAGGAGAAAAAGTTAGCATATGAGAAGTTTTTACAAAGTAGAAGTGATGCAAGGAGGGAAGAGTATATGGAGGAAAAAGAGAGAGGTTAAGGAAGTGGTGAAGCAATGTAAAAAGAGAGCAAATGAGAGAGTGGGTGAGATGTTATCAACAAATTTTGTTGAAAATAAGAAAAAGTTTTGGAGTGAGATTAACAAGTTAAGGAAAGCCTAGAGAACAAATGGATTTGTCAGTTAAAAATAGGAGAGGAGAGTTATTAAATGGAGAGTTAGAGGTATTGGGAAGATGGAAGGAATATTTTGAGGAATTGTTAAATGTTGATGAAGATAGGGAAGCTGTGATTTCGTGTATAGGGCAAGGAGGAATAACATCTTGTAGGAGTGAGGATGAGCCAGTTGTGAGTGTGGGGGAAGTTCGTGAGGCAGTAGGTAAAATGAAAGGGGGTAAGGCAGCCGGGATTGATGGGATAAAGATAGAAATGTTAAAAGCAGGTGGGGATATAGTTTTGGAGTGGTTGGTGCAATTGTTTAATAAATGTATGGAAGAGGGTAAGGTACCTAGGGATTGGCAGAGAGCATGCATAGTTCCTTTGTATAAAGGCAAAGGGGATAAAAGAGAGTGCAAAAATTATAGGGGGATAAGTAGGTAGTAGGTTGGTAGACAGCAACCACCCAGGGAAGTACTACCGTCCTGCCAGATGACTGTGAAACAAAAACCTGTAACTGTTTTGCATGATGGTAGGATTGCTGGTTTCTTTTTCTGTCTCATAAACACGCTAAGATAACAGGGATATCTTGCTACTCCTACTTACACTTTGGTCACACTTCACAGACACGCACATGCATATATATATATACATACATCTAGGTTTTTCTCCTTTTTCTAAATAGCTCTTGTTCTTTTTTATTTCTTCTATTGTCCATGGGGAAGTGGAAAAGAATCTTTCCTCCGTAAGCCATGCGTGTCGTATGAGGCGACTAAAATGCCGGGAGCAATGGGCTAGTAACCCCTTCTCCTGTATACAATTACTAAAAAAGAGAAGAAGAAAAACTTTATAAAACTGGGTTGCTTAAATGTGCGTGGATGTAGTGCGGATGACAAGAAACAGATGATTGCTGATGTTATGAATGAAAAGAAGTTGGATGTCCTGGCCCTAAGCGGAAACAAAGCTGAAGGGGGTAGGAGAGTTTCAGTGGGGGGAAATAAATGGGATTAAATCTGGAGTATCTGAGAGAGTTAGAGAAAAGGAAGGGGTAGCAGTAATGTTAAATGATCAGTTATGGAAGGAAAAAAAGGGGGAATTGAATGTGTAAATTCAAGAATTATGTGGATTAAAGAAAAAGGTTGGATGCGGAAGTGGGTCATAATAAGCGTGTATGCCCCGAAAAGGAGGAATGCAGGGAGAGAAAAGAGTTTTTGGGAGTGTTAAGTAAATGTATGGGGCCCTTTTGAACCAAGTGAGAGAGAAATTGTGGTAGGGGACTTGAATGAAAAGTAGGAGAAACTTTTAGAGGGGGGTTGTGGTAGGTAATTTGGGGGGCCCAGGTGAAAATGATAATGGGAGCCCTTTGATTGAACTTTGTATAAAAAGGGGTTTAGTTAAGGTAATAATATTTTAAGAAAAAGAGGATAAATAATATACACAATGATGTAGGCGAAATGACAGTTTTTTTTGTTTGGATTATGTTTTGGGGTAGAAAAAAAGACTGTTGAGTAGACTTCGGAGAAAATTTTTAAAAGGGGGCCACGTATATCAGACCCTTTTTCTAGTTGTAGCTACCTGAGAGTAAAAGGTAGATGGGATACAAGGAAAATAGAAAGATAGGGAAGAGAGAGGTGAAGGTTTATAAACAAAAAGAGGAGGCAGTTAGGGTAAGATAAAAAAACAGCTATTGGGGGGTTTGAGGGGCTAAGAGGCATAGGAAATGGGGCGAAGAGGTTATGGGGTGGGTTTAAAAAAAATGTAGGTTAAGTTTTTTCAGCAGAAGTTTGGGACAGGAAAGGGGGTGAGGGGGGAAGGGAGCGATTGGTGGAATGAGGGATGTAAAGAGAGTAGAAAGGGAAAAAAAGTTAGAAATGAGAAGTTTTTTCAAAGTAAAAAGTGATGAAGGGGGGAGTATATGGGGAGAAAAAAGAGAGAAGTTAGAGAGTGGTAAGCAATGTAAAAAGAGAGCAAATTGGAGAGTGGGTGAGATTTTATCAACAAATTTTTGGTGAAAATAAAAAAAAAAGTTTTGGAGTGAGATTAACAATTAAAAAAAGCCTAAGAACAAATGGTTTGTCAGAAAAAAATAGGAGAGGAGAGTTATTAAAGGGAGGGTAGAGGTATTGGGAAGAGGGAAAAGGAAATATTTTGAGGAATTTTTAAAAATGTTATAAAATAGGGAAAAGCGTGATTTCGTGTATAGGGCAAGGGGGAATAAAATCTTTAGGAGTGAGGAAAGCCGTTGTGAGTGGGGGGGAAGTTCGTGAGGCATAGTAAAATAAAAGGGGGGTGGGGCACCGGGATTGATGGGATAAAGATAAAAATTTTAAAAAAAGCAGGTGGGGATATATTTTTTGGAGTGGTTGGTGCAATTATTTAAAAATGTAGGAAAGGGGTAAGGTACCTAGGATTGGCAGAGAGCATGCATAGTTCCTTTTATAAGGAAAAAGGGGAAAAAAAGGAGAGTGCAAAAATTATAGGGGATAAAGTCTGTGAGTTACCCGGTAAATGTAAAGGTAGAGTTTAATTGAAAGAATTTAAGGGGAAAAAACGGAGAATAGGAAGCAGATGAACAAAGGAGGCTTTAGGAAAAAGGAAGGGGGTGTGTGGACCAGGTGTTTTTTCAGTGAAACATATAAAAATGAAAAAAGTATTTTGATAAGGCTAAAAGGGGTTTTTGGGATTTATTGGGGTTTGGAAAAGGGGTACGAAGGGTGGATAGGGGGGGGAATGTGGCAAAGTTGCAGTGTTGGTGTAGGAGGTAGGTTACTGAAAGCAGTGAAGAGTTTTTAGAGGATAGTGAGGCTCAAGTTAGAGTATGTAGGAAAGAGGGAAATTTTTTCCCAGTAAAAGTAGGCCTTAGACAAGGATGTGTGATGTCACCGTGGTGTTTTTAAATATTTATAGATGGGGTTGTAAGAGAAGTAAATGCGAGGGTCTTGGCAAGAGGCGTGGAGTTAAAAGATAAAGAATCACACACAAAGTGGGAGTTGTCACGCTGCTCTTTGCTGATGACACTGTGCTCTTGGGGGATTCTGAAGAGAAGTTGCCAGAGATTGGTGGATGAATTTTGGTAGGGTGTGCAAAAAGAAAAATTAAGGTGAATACAGGAAAGAGTAAGGGTTTTGAGGGTAACAAAAGATTAGGTGATGAAAGATTGAATATCAGATTGGAGGGGAGAGGGGTATGGAGGAGGTGAAAAGTATTTAGATATTTGGGAGTGGAAAGTGTCAGCGGATGGGGCATGAAAGATGAGGTGAATCATAGAATTGATGAGGGAAAAAAGTGAGTGGTGCACTTAGGAGTCTGTGGGGACAAAGAACTTTGTCCTTTGGGGGCAAAGAGGGGAAAGTATGAGAGTATAGTTTTACCAACGCTCTTATATGGGTGTGAAGCGTGGGTGATGAATGTTGCAGCGAGGAGAAGGGGTGGAGGCAGTGGAGATGTCATGTCTGGGGCAATGTGTGGTGTGAATATAATGCAGAGAATTCGTAGTTTGGAAGTTAGGAGGAGGTGCGGGATTACCAAAAACTGTTGTCCAGAGGGCTGAGGAAGGGTTGTTGAGGTGGTTCGGACATGTAGAGAGAATGGAGCGAAACAGAATGACTTCAAGAGTGTATCAGTCTGTAGTGGAAGGAAGCGGGGTAGGGGTCGGCCTAGGAAGGGTTGGAGGGGGGGGGTAAAGGAGGTTTTTGTGTGCGAGGGGCTTGGACTTTTCCAGCAGGCATGCTTGAGCGTGTTTGAAGGAGTGAATGGAGACAAATGGTTTTTAATACTTGACTTTGCTGTTGGAGTGTGAGAAAAAAGTAACATTTATAAAGGGATTCGGGGAAACCGGCCCAGGCCGGACTTGAGTCCTGGAGATGGGAAGTACAGTGCCTGCACTCTGAAGGAGGGGTGTTAATGTTGCAGTTTAAAAACTGTAGTGTAAAGCACCCTTCTGGCAAGACAGTGATGGAGTGAATGATGGTGAAAGTTTTTCTTTTTCGGGCCACCCTGCCTTGGTGGGAATCGGCCGGTGTGATAATAAAAAAATAAAAAAAAAAAATTATCCTTCATCACAACTCCAGGGAAACTAGCTTGCATCCTCCTTTCACTGTTCTTGTTGTGGAATATTGATACTTATCCATGTATCAGATTTATGAGTTGCCAGTAATATTAATCTGATCATTCTCTTAATTATGAAATTACAGTAAAGTGTACAGTTGTACCCCGAGTTTCGTACAGCTCCCAACTCGAACAATTATGTAAGTGTATTATTGTGAGTGCTTTTGTAAGTGTATTTTGGGGGGTCTGAAATGGACTAATCTAATTTACATTATTCCTTATGGAAAAAAATTTGTTCGGTAACGGTGCTCAAACAGTCTTCTGGAACAAATTATGGCCGAAACTCGGGGTACCACTGTACTTAGTTGATGAGTAAAGAAACTTTTAGGTTCAGTAAAACAGTTATTATAATAACTATGGGGATATTTTTATCAAATTTCTTTGCCCTATTAAAATATTTCATTAGAATACTTTATAATAGAGTGAATTAAGCAGGATTTCTAGAAACCTTCCATTATTAATACTTTGTTTATACATAGTATATTTACAATCTGGCAAAGAGAAGCACAACAGTTTTAATACTGATGTTTTGTTAATATATGGAACTCCATTGAAGGGGCCTTTATTTTGGGCAAGTTTTTGCCTTGAAGGGCTTTATAAATTATTTATAAAGCTTTGTAAAGTGGATTTTTTCCTTGTGTAGTCTCTTGCTACAGTGTTTTTTCTATTGGTCATACATTCAGTATATACGGTAATCAAACAAAAGACTTGCTAAGCCCACTGCATTTACCTCTGAATAATTTTTAAGCGACCGGAGTGCAAAGTCTCTGATTTGTTTGAATAACTAGTTTTTTGGTTCTTATCCACAGAGGTGAAAATGCAGGACACAAGGTGCTATACTTAAAGGTGCAGTATACATGATTTTTTATACAGTTGATGTTGGCATGTAGGATGGAGGAGTTTATAGATATTTTCTTAGTTTGCATAAAAATAGTTTTTATTGCAAAATATGTGTAAAGAATATTTGAACGTGCACACTCACACATTTACAGTAAAGTGTAGATGAGAAGAAACCAAACCATATGAAAGAGGAAATCAGAGACTAATAAATTTATGAAGATTTTAATATAGTACAAGTATAGACAATGTCACAACGATTACCATCCCCTCCTTTAAATGAGATAACACATAAGGGGAAACTATTCAGGATGGTCGCTGTATAATCCTACGGGTTTAGTGCTTCCCCATGATTGTAATAATAATATTCAGGATAGTGAAGAGAATATATAAAACGAAGAGGATTGGTAATATTGATAAATTAAACGTGTTAGCAATTATAATTCAAGCCATAATGTTAAAATTTTAGTTTCAGAAATACAGAGTGACAGAAAACTCCTAATAATAAATGTATAAAATCCACTGTTTAACCTGTAAATGGTCCAAACGTATATATACGTTTTTTTCAACATTTGAAAGTATGTAAAAAAAGTAGATCTTCTTTTTGTTTTTTTTACATTTGAAAATGTGTAAAAAAAACGTAGATCTACTTTTGTAGCACTACACATGTGAACATAGATCTGCTTGGACCGTTTACGGGTTAAGAGCACATGGGAGAAATGGATTTGTAAGACAATGAGGGCTTGCATAATTTTTTAAGTGAAAAGTAAAAAAGAATACAGTGGTACTTTGGTATACGTCCTTAACTCTTCAACTGTCCAAATGTAGATCTATATTTTCGCGCGTAGCGCTCCAACCTTGAGCTTCTCCATAAGAAAGCATGTAAAAAAAAGTAGATCTACATTTCAGAGTGCTACGCGAGCGAACGTAGATCTACATTTGGACAGTTTAACCCTTAAACGGTCCAAACGTATATATACGTTCACGTGCGTAGCGCCCCAAACATATATATACGTTTTCTTTGTCATTCATTCAACATTGCCACGATAAGCCTGAGTCGCCTAGACATGAGAGAATGGGTGTGCACACTCACTGTGTGCCATATTAAAATAATTGGGGATGCCTGGGTACCATATGCTCTTTTTTCCTATTAAAAAAAGACAATTTTTTTTCTCAAAAAATTTGGGGCGCTACGCGAGTGAACGTATATATACGTTTGGACCGTTTAAGGGTTAAGGGTTAATCTGTTCCTGGACCTTGGACTTGTACCAAACGGGACATATACCAAACGAATTTTCCCATAAGAAATAGTACTGTATAGGGAAAACGATTAAGCGTTTCCCACGAAAAAAAATTCTATTGTTATTGGCATATTATACATTGATGGGTTTGTATAAAATAAGTTAAACACTGCTTAATACTAAAATACATACATAAATACAAAAAAAATTAGATGAAATAAATGCAAATTTAACCTGACTTTACTTTGCTGAAAAAGAGTCTAGTGCCTACTCAGATAGTGCTGAGAAGGGAGGAGGAAATGTTATTGTTCGGAAGGAGAATCCCTTACTCTTTTCTGTCTCTTTTTCCCTATTTGGACCTGGTTGAAGTTCGCCAGGATTTTTAGGAAATGTGACATTGATCATTTCAGACAGTGCTATAATAGCTTGTTTGGGCTTTGTTGGGGTGGTACTTCTCTGCAAAGTTTTTGACGTCTGTCCATTTGGCAAAGATTTCCTTGGTTAATGAAGTAGGGGCTTGTTCCTGCCTTGTTTTACAAAAGATCGACATGCATCGGTATTGCCTTTCGCAAATTATTGCTTCTGATACCCTATCACCGGCCCACTGTTTTTCTGTTATCCAGATCAAAAGCAATTTTTCAACATGCTCTAATGTCACTGATCTTTGTTTGGTAATTGATTTCACTCCCTTCACAATGTTAGCCGATTTAATACCATCTTTGCTTTTCACAGTCGTAGATACCGTTGTTCTCGGCATACGGTATGCAGCAGCTGAGTCCCGGATATGCATGCCACCTTCGTACTTTTCAACAATCTCTTTTTTTTCCTCCATGGTGATTCTAACCATTTTCTTCGTTGCTTGGCTCTTCTCATTAACTTTATTAAAAATTTATATGAAAAAAAAAACACAAAATCATATTAAAAATTTATATGAAAAAAAGCACAAAATCACATGAAAATTCAGTTAGTGTGGGTTGTTCACTGAATGGTAGCAACTGGCATACTGACGCTAGTGGACAGTCATGGCTTTGTCTCAAGAGAGGGGTAAACAAGGGTAGTATGTGGTGTTGTGACACATTTTGACACGTACAAGTTCTAGCATGCGAGTCGTATTCCAGACAAAGGTCGTACTATACCAAGCAAAAATTTTCGTGTCCAAACAGGACGTATACCAAGTTGAACTTATTTCAAAGTGGACATATACTGAAGTACCACTGCAATTATAATTGGTAATTTCAGTCTTAACCCTTTGAGGGTCGGTCACCTGCATGTACGTCTTAGCAGCCAGTGTCGGTCACGTACACATACGCCAAAATTCTAGCACCTTTAAATCTGGTGGGAGAAAGCTGGTAGGCCTACATATGAAAAAATGGGTCTGTGTAGTCACTGTGTGCAGTATAAAAAGATCCAACCATTTTTCTTTTGGTTTAAAACGGTGATTTTGCAGTGTATTTTCATATGGTATTTATGGTTATATTCTCGTTTTCTTGGTTTCATTGGATAGAATGGAAGATATATTACAGAAATAGAGATGATTTTGATTGGCTTCAAGATGAAAGTACCTTGAAATTGACCTCAAACTAGCGGAAATGTTTGATTTTTGCCGATGTTCAAGAGTAAACAAATCACTCCATGCGTCCAGTATGCATCAACTGTTGAGTCTGATATTCCTTCATAAGTACACTGATATTATTTATACCATTTTTACAATAATGCAGTAGTCTGCATAACAGTAAATCTTCTATTGTTTGTGAGAACAAAAATTCAAAATGGGAAGCAAGAGTAATATAAGAAGGGCCTGGAGATGACTAATCAACATAGAAAATGTTATTTTAGTGCCAGGAATATCTGTCTTTATTTTGAAATTGGCATCTTTTGAAATTTTTGTAAAATTGGCCAAATTGCCAATTTGACCACTTTTTGGTAGTTGAAATCAGTAATGGGTAGTTTCTTGTACTCATTCGATATAACAGAGTTCTAGTGAAATAGCTATGATTTTAGTCGACTGGAACATTGGAATTGGTCGAAAATAGAGCTCACAGTGGGCGAAATCGCTGATGCGTAAATATTGTTGAGACCGCTAACTTCGCGAGAGCATAATTCCATAAGGTTTCCATCAAATTTAATACTTTTGGTATCATTACCATTGGGAAAAGATTCTCGATTATTTCATTAGAAATTTTTTTCTTCAACCCTGAGTGGGAGTTCAGGATTGAAGGTCTTGACCCTCAAAGGGTTTAAAGAAGTAGACCAATATCTTATGATGCTGGAGCAGTAGTAATTTTTTTTAATGCTAAATCATATTCCTCACTGTGATAGGATTTTTTTATTCACTGTCTCGTAAAGATGTGTCACAAAATAGCTGGAACCCTCCCCCCTCCCCTCTCTAATATCTAGGGTAAAAAAATATATATATATAAAATGGTCTCCAAAGCAAAGGAACCTTTCCTCTCAACTACTGATACAGTGTTGTGCATAGGGTTTTAAAATAAATAAAATATACATGTATATGTATATAAATGTTATGCTGAATAGGTAAAACTTGCGATTTTGGCTTCGATAGCAGTGCTCTTCTTCTCAAATAAGCGAAAAATTCTCATGAAATGATAGAAACTTTTCTCAATGGTAATGACACCAAAAGTATGAAATTTGATGGAAAACTTATGGAATTACACTCTCGTGAAGTTAGCGACCTCGGCGATATTTAACCCTTTCAGGGTTTCGGCCATACTAGTACGGCTTACGCCCCAGGGTCTTTGACGTACTAGTATGCCTAAATTCTAGCGCCCTTAAATCTAGTGAGAGAAAGCTGGTAGGCCTACATATAAAAGAATGGGTCTACGTGGTCAGTGTGCACAGTATAAAAAAAATCCTGCAGCACACAGTGCATAATGAGAAAAAAAAACTTTGACCGTGTTTTTGGATTAAAACAGCGACTTTGCACTATTTTCGTATGGTATTTATTGTTGTATTCTAGTTTTCCTGGTCTTATTTTATAGAACGGAGGACATATTACAGAAATTGAGATGATTTTGACTGGTTTTATAATGACAAGTACCTTGAAATTGAGATCCAAGTAGCAGAAATGTTCGATTTTTACCAAAGTTCAAAAGTAAACAAATCATGCCAAGCGTCCAGTACACATCAACTGGTGAGTCTAATATTCTTTTACAAGTGCGCTGCTATTATTTATACCATTTCTACACTAATGCAGTAGTCTGCATAACAGTAAATCTTCTATTTTTTGTAAGAATAAAAATTCAAAGTGGAAAGCCAAAGAAATATAAGAGGGGCCTGGGGATGTGACTAACGAAAAGAGAACTTGTTATTTTAGTGCCAGGAATGGCTTTCTTGTTTATTCTGGACCCTATTTGGAAATTGGCATCTTTTGAAATTTGCATGAAATTGGCAAAATTGCTAAATTCTGACCACTGTATTGGATAGTTGAAATTGGTAAATGGGTGGTTTCTTGTACTCATTCGATAGAAAAATGGAGTTCTAGCAAAATAGTTATGATTTTTGTCGACTAGTACACTGGAATTGGCCGAAAATAGGGTTCAAAGTGGGCAAAATCACCGATGCGTACACATCGTTGAAACCGCTAACTTCACGAGAGCATAATTCTGTAAGTTTTCCATCAAATTTCATACTTTTGGTGTCATTATGATCGGGAAAAGATTCTCTATCTTTTTATAAGATTTTTTTTTTTTTTTTTTTTTTTTTGGGGGGGGGGGGAAATTTGGGGGACCCTGAGAAGAAGTCTCTGAGAGGGCCTGTGGACCCTGAAAGGGTTAAACGTCGGCAAAAATTGAACATTTCCGCTACTTTGAGCTCAATATCAAGGTACTTTTCATTGTGAAACCAATCAAAATCATCTCTATTTCTGTAATATATCTTCCATTATCAAATGAGACCAAGAAAACGAGACTACAACTATAAATACCATACAAAAATACACTGCAAAGTCACTGTTTTAAACCAAAAACATGGAGTTTTTTTTTATTATGCACTGCGTGCCTCAGAATTTTTTTTATACTGCGCACTGACCATGCAGACCCATTCTTTCATATGTAGGCCTACCAGCTTTCTTCTGCTTGATTTGAAGGTGCTAGAATTTACGCGTACAAGTACGGCACTGACCTGAAAGGGTTATAACCCTCGCTCATCTTTCGTGGGGGGCAGAGCGTCAAACCCTCCTTTGACTGCATTCAGCCCTAATTTTATCGAAGTTAAATTTTGGTTACCAGATATATTCTGCGGCATCTCCTGCAACTCTTCTTAACCCTTTGACTGTTACGGTCGTATAATAATAGATCTTACAAGCCACCGTTTTTGGACGTATATATGACCTAAATTCTGCGGTTCATCAAGCAGGGACGAAACGTCGTGTAGGCTTCTCCTATGTAGGATGGTCATGTGGCATGTGCGCCATAGTAAATTGCCTTTGTGCACGCAGTGAATCACAAATAGACAAATAAAAGAGAAAGCTTACACACGTTTCGCCGACTTGGACACTTTTCGATGGTCCAAGTCAGGCCGAATCGTCGTCGTAAGTTCTTCTTTTATGTCGGTATTTGTTACGTTCCAGTCACGGTATTTGCCTTTTGTGTTTACGCAGTGAATATGGGAAAAAAAAAACTCCTACTTGTTTTTGTTAATTAAGAATGTGGAACTATTATGTCAATATAGTAGTTGATTTTGTATTGTTTTCTTGGACCATTGATAGAAGGGAAAACATAAAAATAGGGTGATTTTGATTGGTTTTTCCATGCAAAAACTGAAATGGATCAAATAGGAATGTATTGATTTGCCGATGTCATAGAAACAATGTTCATACCAAGAATGTCCAAGTAGCCATTCTAATATGCAGTCATGAATGGGGTGACATTATTTATACAATTATTACAACATTGCAGTAGTCTGCATAACAGTAAATCTTCTATTTTTTGTTCAAATAAAAATTCAAAATAGAAAGCAAGAATAATATCAGAGGGGCCTGGAGATGTGACTGATGAACAGAGAAAATGTTATTTTAGAGCCAGGAATGTCTGCATTGTTCATTCTGGACCCTATTTTGAAATTGTCATATTTTTTTATTTGTGTGAAATTGGCCAAATTGCAAATTTCTGACCACGTTATTGGGTAGTTGAAATCGGTAAATGGGCAGTTTCTTGTACTCAGTCGATGGAAAAAATGGAGTTCTAAAGAAATGGCTACGAGTTTGGTCGACTGGAACAATTGAATTAGCCGAAAACAAGGCTCAAAGTGGGCGAAATCGCCAATTCGTAAACATCGCTGAGGCCGCTAACTTCGCGAGAGTGTAATTCTGTCAGTTTTCCATCAATTTTTTTTCTTTTGGTGTCATTACAATCGGGGAAACGTTCTCTATCATTTTTTTTTTTTTTTTTTTTTTTTTTTTTTTTTTTTTTTTTTTTTTTTTTTTTTTTGAAATTTTGTGACACCAGGAGACACCCCAGGATTTGGGGTTGTGACAGTCAAGGGATTAAACTCAATCCCATTCATTCAAATTCAAATTCAAAGTTTATTCTCTATAAAGATTACAATGTTGAATTTACAGAATTTGGTTGTTGTGTGGTTTACATGTAGTTAAATAATGATTACAGAGTGTACCACTAGAACACCTAGCATGGCTAGGCATTTCGGGCAGACTTAGTTTAATTCTTTATTTTAAAATATTACAAATTATGAGGTAAGTTGGTATTATGGCTAAGTGACTAAATACTAGTTTGTGAGTTTAGCAATGTGAATGCTTTTGTTTTGGCACAGTACATAGTTTCAGTATTGGAGTATCATAGGATTCATTATTTTAAGATTGAGATTAATATTTCTGTTTATGGTCAAATGGGTGAGTGAGTGTAAGTGTGAACACCACCAGGTGGTATTCATGTAGTTAGTTGATGTGGTTTATCAGGGAGATAAGATGTTTTCTAATGGTAGTTTTGAAGTTGATGAATGTGTCTGCAGTTCTAGAGTTCTCAGGTAGGGTGTTCCAGATTTTAGGGCCTTTGGCATACATTGAATTTTTGTAAAGGTTTAGTCGGACATGGGGAATGTCGTAGAGATGTTTGTGTCTGGTGTTATGCCTGTGGGTTCTGTCACAACTATCAAGAAAGCGTTTTAGGTCAAGGTTGATATTGGAGTTTAAGGTCCTGTAGATGTAGATTGCACAGTAGTGAGTGTGGATGTACTGAACAGGGAGTAAGCTTAGATCTATGAAGAGTGGGGGGGGGGGTGTTGCCAGGGATGGGATTTAGTGATTATTCTTACTGCAGCTTTTTGTTGGGTTATTATTGGCTTTAGGTGTATTGCTGCAGTTGATCCCCAAGCACAAATAGCATAGGTGAGGTATGGATAAATAAGTGAGTGGTATAGTGTGAGAAGGGCATTTTGCGGCACGTAGTATCGTATCTTGGAGAGGATCCCAACTGTTTTGGATACTTTTTTGGTTATGTGTTGGATATGGGTGCTGAAATTCAGGTTGTTGTCAAGGTATAGGCCTAGGAATTTGCCCTCATTATGCCACCCTCAACACCATTGTTAACGAGGAGCTGATCAAAATATCGACTTGGATGACAGCTAATAAACTTACGCTTAACACTGACAAAACCTACTATATTATGTTTGGTAGCAGAGCAGGAGATGCACAAATTAACATTAAGATCGACAACACTAATTTAGTGTTGTCGATCTTAATGTTAATTTGTGCATCTCCTGCTCTGCTACCAAACATAATATAGTAGGTTTTGTCAGTGTTAAGTGTAAGTTTATTAGCTGTCATCCAAGTCGATATTTTGATCAGCTCCTCGTTAACAATGGTGTTGAGGGTGGCAAGATTAGGGTGAGAGATGACATAAGTCGTGTCGTCAGCAAAGAGAATGGGTTTCAGGTGTTGGGATACGTTTGGAAGATCATTGATGTATATGAGGAAGAGCAGGGGACCAAGGACACTTCCCTGCGGAACTCCAGTATCAAGTGGCCGTGTTGTTGATGCTGTGTCTTTAACGGTAACATACTGATACCTATTAGTAAGGTAAGATTTGAAATAAGCAAGCGCATGGCCTCTTATACCGTAATGGTCAAGTTTGTGGAGTAGGATGTCGTGGTCTACTGTGTCAAAAGCTTTTCTTAGGTCAATAAAAATTCCTAGTGGATATTCCTTATTTTCCAATGCTGTGTAAAGCAGATCTAGCATTTTTATGATTGCATCATTAGTGCTTTTATTTTTCCTAAATCCAAATTGGCAGGGGTTGAGTATGTTTTGTGCTGTTATAAATGAATATAGTCTCCTGTGCACGAGTTTCTCAAAAATTTTGGATAGCAATGGTAAGTTTGATATTGGCCTATAGTTGTTTAAGTCTGTAGGGTCACCACCTTTATGTATTGGTGTAACCCTTGCCATCTTGAGTAGTTTCGGGAAGGTGCTATTTTCTAGTGACTTGTTAAAAAGTAATGAAATAGCATGCGAAAGGATATGGGCCGCTCGCTTGTACAGTAATGGTGGGACATTAGACAGATTCCCCGAGTTGTTTTTAAGTGACTTTATAATCTCGGTGACTTCCGAGGGCTCAGTTGGTGCAAGATAGAAGGAATTTGGGAAATTCCCATCTAGGTAGTCCCCGGCATGGGCATTAGTATGTGGGATTTTATTGGCGAGATTAGATCCTATGGTTGAGAAGAAGTCGTTTATCTGTTAGCTGTGTCAGTGGGATGTAGTGGTGTTTCATTAGGTTTAGTTAGGACAATATTCTTGTTTTTTTTCAGTTTGTGGGTCCCTAGAATCTGAGAGGTGTTTTCCAGGTCTTTTTTATATCTCCTCTAGTGTCTGTGAATCTACTGGAGTAGTATAATTGTTTGGCTTTCTTTATTACTTTGGTGAGAACTGACGAATAGTGTTTAAGAATATCTTTGTGTATTAAGTCCTGTCTATATTGCTTTTCATATTGGTGTTTCTTGTCAATGGATTTCAGAATGGTGCTGGTTAGCCATGGGCAACCAAGCCGTTTGTTTGTGATCTGTTTCGTTTTTATAGGACAATGTTTGTTGTATAGGCTTTAAGTAATTTGTTAAGAAAAATGTCTGTCCAGTCATCAATACCATTGGCCTTGGAGAATTCTGTAGGCCAGTCAACAATCTCTAGGTCAGTTGTGAACTTCCTTATTGAGGCCTCGTCATGGAGTCTAAATGAGACTTTGTTGTATTCAAGTGGTGGTTTATTAATGTTTGTCAGGAGGAAGGTAGGGTAGTGGTCTGTAGTGCTATCTGTGATTATCCCTGATTTAAGGGGGGCTAGTATATTGGTCCATATGTCATCAAGGATTACGTTTATTTCTAGGTGCTTTTCTCTCCTCACCCGTCGAGAGCTTTTATGTAAAAGCAAATATCCCATCCTTAACCCTTTCAGGGTCCGTCCCGTAGATCTACGGCTTTATGGTGAGTGTCCAAACCGTAGATCTACGCCATGAGCTCAGCTCACTCTGATAAACTGTGAGTGGTACATTTGGGCCTAGATATGAGAGAATACAGATATGTGGTATGTGTGCACCACATAAAACAGATCCTGCAGCACACTGTGTATAATGAGAGAAAAAAACTGAAATCATGATTTTTCGATTAAAACAGCGACTTTGCAGTGTTTTTTCGTATGTTTTTTATAGTTGTATTTGCGATTTCTTGGTCACATTTGATAGAATGGAAGACATATTACAGAAATAGAGATGATTTTGATTGGTTTTAGCACTGGAAATGGCTTGAAACTGAGCTCAAAGTAGCGGAAATGTTAAATTTTTGCCGATATTCAAGAGTAAACAAACGACCTCACACGTCTAATACACGTCAGCTGGTGGGTCTAATATACATTCACAAATATGGTGATGATATTTATACAATTATTACAGTATTGCATAACAGTAAATCTTCTATTTTTTGGTGTGAATAAAAATTCATGTGAATAAAAAATCAAAATGGAATTTATTTGTAAAGCCTCAAAATGTAACTAATGAACAGAGGAAATGTTAGTTTAGTTCCAGGAATACCTACATTGTTTATTCTGGAGCCTATTTTGAAATTGGAATATTTTGAACTTTGTGTTAAATTGGCCAAATTAACAATTTCCGATCACTTTATTTTGTAGTTGAAACAGTTGATTTGGCGATTTCTTGTGCTCAATCGATAGAATAGAAGTAATACTAGTGAAATAGCTAAGAATTTGGTTGATTGGAATAATGTAATTGGCCTAAAATGGGAGTCAAAGTCGGCAAAATCGCCGACTCGTAAATATCGCTGACACATCAAAATTCGCGAGAGCATAATTTCGTCAATTTTCCACCAAATTTCGTACTTTTTGTTTTATTACCTTCACAAAAAGATTCTCTACGATTTCATAAGAAAAAATAACAAATTTTTTTTTTGAAAATTCTTGGACACTGGTGCGTGACTTCAGATTTTGGCCTTGGACCCTGAAAGGGTTAAACGATCATCGTGATGCTCATTGCCTCCGCTATTTCGTCTGCTCTCATGACCTTCACGATCCTTCTGCACGCAGAATAGTAATTAACGTTAGCAGAAGTCTATCATTTGTTTGCTGCCCCAGTTTACTCAGTCCCATTTCTCTTTGTCTTCAGTTGCTCATCTCTTCAGTTGCCCCCTTTTCACTTCCTCCTTGGGAAGTTCTGACATTTAGCGTCTGTTCTTCCCCACTGCTGTGCGCGAAAGCCCAGATCCCTACAGTTGCTTCTTGCTCTCTTTTTCTTAATCACTTCCGATCTCATTCATATGCCATTGCAGCATACAATGATTTTAAATCCTCTGATGGCGTTGGATTTGCTGCAGTGTTTCCTGATATTGATATTGTCTTAATGTCACCTTTGCACCATTTACAGTGTATAACATTTCTAGTACAGTACAGTGGACCCTCAGTTAACGATGCCATCGGATAGTGATAAAATTGAATACTGATATGTTTTTGCGTCGGAATATTGGCTCGGCTAACGATAAAAAACTCGGTTAAGGACATTGGTCCAGAATGTCTGCGCAGCCTGAGCCACCCAGGCCACCAGGCCACTCCAGTGTGGCCAGTGTACCATTGTTTACAAAGCCAGCGTGGACGATTCCACGCACACATTTGATACCTTTTGTATTATTCCCTTGTTTTTAGTGCTTGTAACTGCTAAGTAAGCCACCATGGGCCCAAAGAAAGCTTCTAGTGCCAGCGAGCCCTTTGGTAAAGGGCTGAGAGAGAGGGGAGAATGTTCCTTTTTCAGTGATTCTGCAATATGTACGATACTAAAGCAGCAGGAGTCTATAAAGGCTATAGCGATAAAGTGTACCATTAACAATGTAGCAAGTAAGTTAAGCGATTAATCGATAGAAAAAGGACAGCACGAACCTAACTCCTCCAGTGTTGTTGGAGTTAAGTAGGGCGACTGACAACACCGCCGTCTCTACCACCTCTGCTGCCACCTCCACCACCACTATGTACGGCTTATGCTCTCAGTGGCCCTTATACACTCAACAACAACAACATGGCAACGAGTATACTTAATAACGTATTTTATTCATTCTAGAGTATGTCATGTTTCTATGTTAACCTGTAAACGGTCCAAACGTATATATACACGTTTTTTCAACATTTGAAAGTGTGTAAAAAGAGTAGATCTTTTTTTTTTTAAATTTGAAAATGTGTAAAAAACATTGATTTACTTTTTTTTTTTTGTTATATTTGAAAATGTCAAAAAAAGATAGATCTACTTTTGGAGCGCTACACATGTGAACGTAGATCTGCTTGGACCGTTTATGGGTTAATACAGTGGAACCTCTATTTACGAGTTTAATCCGTTCTTTGACCTTGCTCGCAACTGGAGTTGCTCGTTTGCAGAGTCCGTTTTCCTCATTTAAATTAATTGAAATGGAATTACAGTGGACCCCCGGTTAACGATTTTAATCCGTGCAAGAGGGCTCATCGTTATGCGAAATAATCGTTATGCGAATTAATTTTCCCCATAAGAAATAATGGAAATAAAATTAATCCGTGCAAGACGCCCAAAAGTATGAAAAAAAATTTTTTTTACCACATGAAATGTTAATTAAACACACAAACTGAATAAAGGCATGCAAATTACTGACACTTACTTTATGAAGATCTGGTAGATGAGATGAGGAGGGGAGAGCATTATCTTATTACTGTTTAGAAGGAAATCACCTCCATAACTTGATAGCAAGTCCTTTTCTGGGTATTCCCTCTTTTAAGCCATAGGGACGCTTCAGAGTCACTGACCTCTGTCGCCAACAAATCTGTCCTAGAGCTCTACCATCCCGTATTCTCAAGACTTTCCTAAATGGCCCATAACATGCATTGAAATATCACAAGCACGGCTTGCATACAGCTGTGTAGGTGATTTATTCATCTATAAAGGTATGCAGTTCAAACACTCTGCAACACATTTCCAATCTTGAATAGGCACAATGGATTCACAACTGGCAAAGGCTTCGGGTAGCCAAACCCTTCAAATCTTTTTAATTTCCATTTAAATTCTAGCCTAATTGTAAAAAAACAGTTGGCATAAACTTTCTTGGCCATGGTCACTTATTTTCAGAACATACGAAAAATGTAAAAACGAAGATACGAGTGTATCTTGGATGTTACCCGGAGGCTGGCTGTAAACATGCTTGGACGGCGCACTTGTGAGGGTACATGGACAGCGTCCGGACGAAAATCGTATTTCGGGTTTTAATCCGTATGCTTGGCAAATTTTCGCGATAAAAGTAATCGTTATGCGGAAAAATCGCTATGCGATGCCATCGTTATGCGGGGGTCCACTGTAATTCGTTCCAGTGGAATTCCAGGCTCAAGAAAATACTTTAATAATTTCCCTAATATCATTTTTACAGCTTATTTATCTATCACAATTCATCTAATATGACATAATAAACAATATTAATAACACAGAAACATGATATTATACACTAGAATGAATAAAATGTCACTAGGTATGTGGCTAGTGGTGGTGACAGCAATCATTGTTGTTGGAGTTTATAGGGCCACCACAGCGGCCATTCCTGCTCCTGACTACGTGTGTAGAGAACCTAGGATAACCCAAAAAAGTCAGACAGAGTGACTTATAAGTGCTACACTCTTAATGCTTCATTTAATTGCTACACTCTTAATGCTACACTTAACCATTTGGGGGTTTCGGCCGTACTAGTATGGCTTACGACCCAGGGTTTTTGACGTACTAGTACGCCTAAATTCTAGCGCCCTCAAATCTAGTGGGAGAAAGCTGGTAGGCCTACATATGAAAGAATGGGTCTATGTGGTCAGTGTGCACAGTATAAAAAAAATCCTGCAGCACACAGTGCATAATGAGAAAAAAAAAAAAAAATTTGGAATAAAACAGCGACTTTGTGCTGTATTTTCGTATGGTATTTGTTGTTGTATTCTAGTTTTCTTGGTTTCATTTTATAGAATGGAAGACATATTACAGAAATTGAGATGATTTTGACTGGTTTTACAATGAAAAGTACCTTGAAATTGAGCTCAAAGTAGCAGAAATGTTCAATTTTTACCAAAGTTCAAAAGTAAACAAATCATGCCAAGCTTCCAATACACGTCAACTGGCGAGTATAATATTCTTTCGCAATGCAGTAGTCTGCATAACAGTAAATCTTCTATTTTTTGTAAGAATAAAAATTCAAAGTGGAAAGCAAAAGAATGTAAGAGGGGCCTTGAGACATGACTAATGAACAGAGGAAATGTCATTTTAGTGCCAGGAATGTCTTTCTTGTTTATTCTGGACCCTATTCAGAAATTGGCATCTTTTGAAATTTGTGTGAAATTGGCAAAATTGCTAAATTCTGACCACTGTACTGGATAGTTGAAATTGGTAAATGGGTGGTTTCTTGCACTCATTCGATAGAAAAAATGGAGTTCTAGCGAAATATTCATGTTTTTGTCGACTAGTACACTGGAATTGGCTGAAAATGGGGCTCAAAGTGGGCAAAATCGCCGATGCGTAAACATTGCCGAGACCGCTAACTTCGTGAGAGCATAATTCCATAAGTTTTCCATCAAATTTCATACTTTTGGTGTCATTATGATCAGGAAAAGATTCTCTATCTTTTCATTAGATTTTTTTTTTTTTAAATTTGGCTGACCCTGAGAACGAGTCTCGGAGAGGGCCTGTCGACCCTCAAAGGGTTAATTGCTACACTCTTAATGCTACACTTAATTGCTACACTCTTAATGCTACACTTTGCCACTGCTGCTTCATGTTGTCAGCCACTGCTACCTCATGATGTCTGCCACTGCTACTTCATGTTGTCTGCCACTGCTACCTCATGATAACTACCACTGATGTCGCCAAAGAATCGACCATTTCTGCTATTTTGAGCTCAATTTCAAGGTACTTTTCAATGTAAAACCAATTAAAATCATATTTATTTTTGTATATTTTCCATTCTATCACATGAGACCAAATAAAATGAGAATACAACCATAAAAACCATACGAAAATATACCTCTAAGGGGAGGCTAATGGCTGAGAAGTGAACTTCGTTATTTATGGTCCAGTTTCTTTCATTTTTGGTGTACGTTAAGAAGCATCTTTTCATCATACATTGCCCAAGTTTCAATAAGATAGTCCAACAAACAACTGAGATCCAATTCCTTTCACAAGAGCAAGAGCCCCCTCACCAGTGCTTACATCTGGAAATTTTGCTCGCGTCTGGAAGCAAAAAATCGACCGAGCAGCTGCTCATATCTGGAAAAACTCGCACGTGGACGCACTCGTAAGTAGAGGTTCCACTGTATTGTTTATTATGTCATATTAGATGAATTTTACTAGATAAATAAACTGTAGAGCTTATATTAGTGTCATATTGAAGGACTATCTTGTGTCTCCCAACACAGTTCCTAACATACACCAGAAACAGACCTCTCTAGAAAACTTTTTTTGAGCGACAGGGGTCCAGTGGTTCTCAAGCTGGTCCTAGTGGCATTAAAAAACGAAGGAGGGAAGTAATTCAGGTTAAGGACTTGGTACCTGAAGTCTTTATGGAGTGGGATTCCCCTTCCAAACAATTGTAAATTTCTCCATCCTTTCCGCTCCTCCCATCTTCCATACATCACCATGTCTTTAATAAAGGTAAGTGTGATGTTATTGTTGTTTTATTCATGTATCATTGTTTTCTGTGTAGGGAAATGTATATTTCATGTAAAATTTTTTTTTAATACTTTTAATACTTTAATACTTTTGGATTTCCATTATTTCTTATGGGGAAAATTAATTCAGATAACGATATAATCAGTTAAGGGCAAGCTCTCTGGAATGGATTAATATCATTAATCCACTGTATGCATATTTTTAACACTTTGAGGGTCTGTCCTGTTCTGTGACTTTGAAGCCAGGGTCCAAGCTGTAGTACTACATCATGAGCTCAGCTCACTCAGATAAGCTGTGAGCGGTAAATTGGGCCTAGATATGAGAGAATACATATGTGTGGTGAGTGTGCACCATATAAAACAAATCCTGCAGCACAGAGTACATAATGAGAAGAAAAAACTGCGACCGTGTTTTTGGATTAAAGCAGTGACTGCAGTTATTTTCGTATGTTTTTTTTTTTTTTATTCAGTTTCTTGGTCTCATTTAACCCTTTCAGGGTCCGTCCCATAGATCTACGGCTTTACGTTCAGGGTCCAAACCGTAGATCTACGTCATGAGCTCAGCTCACTCTGATAAACTGTGAGTGGCACATTTGGGCCTAGATATGAGAGAATACATCTATGTGGTATGTGTGCACCACATAAAACAGATCCTGCAGCACACTGTGTATAATGAGAGAAAAAAACTGAAATCATGATTTTTCGATTAAAACAGCGACTTTGCAGTGTTTTTTCGTATGTTTTTATAGTTGTATTTACGATTTCTTGGTCTCATTTGATAGATTGGAAGACATATTACAGAAATAGAGATGATTTTGATTGGTTTTAGCACTGGAAATGGCTTGAAACTGAGCTCAAAGTAGCAGAAATGTTAAATTTTTGCCGATATTCAAGAGTAAACAAACGACCTCACACGTCTAATACACGCCAGCTGATGGGTCTAATATGCATTCACAAATATGGTGATGATATTTATACAATTATTTCAGTATTGCATAACAGTAAATCTTCTATTTTTTGGTGTGAATAAAAATTCATTATGTGAATAAAAAATCAAAATGGAATTTATTTGTAAAGCCTCAAAATGTAACTAATGAACAGAGGAAATGTTAGTTTAGTTCCAGGAATACCTACATTGTTTATTCTGGAGCCTATTTTGAAATTGGAATATTTTGAACTTTGTGTTAAATTGGCCAAATTAACAATTTCCGATCACTTTAATTTGTAGTTGAAACAGTTGACTTGGGCGATTTCTTGTGCTCAATCGATAGAACAGAAGTAATACTAGTGAAATAGCTAAGAATTTGGTTGACTGGAATAATGTAATTGGCCTAAAATGGGAGTCAAAGTCGGCAAAATCGCCGATTCGTAAATATCGCTGACACATCAAAATTCGCGAGAGCATAATTTCGTCAATTTTCCATCAAATTTCGTACTTTTTGTTTTATTACCTTCACAAAAAGATTCTCCACCATTTCATAAGAAAAAATAACAAATTTTTTTTTTGAAAATTCTTGGACACTGGGGCACCACTTCAGATTTGGGCCTTGGACCCTGAAGGGGTTAATAGAATGGAAGATATGTTACAGAAATAGAGATGATTTTGATTGGTTTTAGTACTCAAAATAACTTGAAACTGAGCTCAAAATAGCAGGAATGTTAGATTTTTGCTGCTGTTCAAGAGTAAACAAATCACATCACGTGTCCAATACATGTCAGCTGGTGGGTCTAATGTGTGTTCATGAATTCGCTGATAATATTAATATAATTATTACAGTACTGCACAACAGTAAATCTACAGTATTTTTTGGTATGAATAAAAATTCTTTGTGAATAAAAATTTAAAAGGGAATTCATGTATAAAGCCTGAAATATAACTAATAAACAGAGGACCCTATTTTGAAATTGGAATATTTTGAACTTGTGTGATATTGGCCAAATTACCAATTTCCAATCACTTTATTGGGTACTTGAAACAGTTGATTGGGCAATTTCTTGTGCTCAATAGGTAAAATGGAACAAATACTAATGAAATAGCTAAGAATTTAGTCTAATGGAATAATGTAATTGGCCAAAAATAGGACTCAAATTGGACAAAATCACTGATGCATAAATATTGCTGCTACTGCAAAATTCACAAGTGTAATTTCGTCAATTTTCGATCAAATTTTGTACTTTTTTTTATTACCTTCAGAAAAAGTCTCTACCATTTCATAAGAAAAATTTTTTTTTTTTTTTTTGTTTGAAAATTCTTGAACCCTGTGGGGAATTTTCAGATTGGGGGTCTGGACCTGTTCAAGGGTTAAACATTTATTCAGTAGTGTACTGTATATTGTATTAAACAGAATAGAGGAAATCAGCTTTAATATACAGTTAGGTTTGCATACTTGTCAGAGAGCCTGTCGTAAGTCTGAGTTGTTGATACACAAGTACATACATCGCTAAGTGAGGAGAGGCCATACTCTTATAAATTACTTATGTGTACCTGTACCTAAATAAACTTACACACTGTGCTGGCTTGCAGGTACACATTAAAATCACTGAGAGTGTCTCACAAGTCTTGAAGACGCCATATTAATAATCGCTATTGGGCAATTTAAATGTCATATATTACATTAATATAGACATTTTCATTAATCCATCTATGATATTTTTTCAGAATTGTATGAGAAACACACTACATAACATATAAACATGATACAATGACAGCAGAATAAATTGACATATGAGATGTGGTAGTTGGGTGGCTTGTAGGAGTGACGTTTCTCTAGTCCAGTACCAGAGAAAATGTGTACACAGTGGTATTACTGGGGGTAACTGTAGATTATTCCTTTCATATGCCTTCACTGGTAGCTACTTGTTCTACTGCACTAACTTGAAGATAACTTCTGTACAACGTAGGTGTGTTTGTATTGTGGGGTAAATGCTTCACAAACTTGATGGTTATAATAGTAATAATATAATTGCTCTGGGATGCTTTAAATTTAGGTTGTATATTTGGTGTAGGTATGGTAGCTGGCAAGCTACTACACCTGACTTTCTACAATAAATACGTACCTCTCGCCCTACATTAAGACTACAAATATTTTAATGTAAGTAACGAGTGTACTGTGTGTGTATTTTACTTTTTATTGATTTTAATGCCTGGTTCTATTGCTAACTTAATGTATGTTAGTGTAAACTTGTTATTTGGCATTTAAATTCATTTATAAGTTGAAAAAATGGCTTTCTGCTTTATGGCGATATGGGCTTTACGGAGAATAATAATAATAATTAATGATAATAATAATTTTTATTTTCCTTGATACATGGTTGTACAAAGGAATATAGTAGTTGGGTGTTCATACCAAAAGCCCCTTTGTATGCAGAGCATTTCGGGCAAACTTAAAATTAACTTAAAATTAATAAGGCAATAACAGTTCATATGGTCATTAGACGAGTTACAATGAGTACAAGAGAATTGAATATTCTATTAGGTAATGCTGTATGGCTTTAACCCTTTGACTGTTTCGGCCGTATATATAAATCTTACGAGCCACCGTGTTTGACGTATATACGTGTATACTCATAAATTCTAGCGGCTTCAAATCAAGCAGGAGAAAGCTGGTAGGCCCACATGCGAGAGAATGGGTCTGTGTGGTCAGTGTGCGCCATATAAAAAAATCCTGTAATAATGTTGGTAGAATTACCGACAGTATGTAAAGTAAAAGGACACAAGTGCAACTAATGTGACATTTTATTGTGGCAACGTTTCGCTCTCCAGGAGCTTTGTCAAGTCGGCTTGACAAAGCTCCTGGAGAGCGAAACGTTGCCACAATAAAATGTCACATTAGTTGCACTTGTGTCCTTTTACTTTACATAAAAAAATCCTGTAGCACGCAGTGCATAATGAGAAAAAAGCTCCTTTTTTTTTTTTTAATTAAAATACATTGTACTGACTTTGTAGTCTATTTTCATATAATATTTGTGGTTGTATTCTCGTTTTCTTGGTCTCATTTGATAGAATGGAAAACATAGAAATAGAGATGATTTTGATTGGTTTTACTATGAAAAAGAACCTTGAAATGGAGCTCAAAATAGGGGAAATGTTTGATTTTTGCCAATGTTCAAAAGTAAACAAATGATGTCATTTTCCAATAAATGGCCAAGTAGCCATTCTAATATGCAGTCATGAATGGGTTGACATTATTTATACAATTATTACAATATTGCAGTAGTCTGCATAACAGTAAATCTTCTAATTTTTGTTTGAATAAAAATTCAAAATAGAAAGCAAGAGTAATATCAGAGGGGCCTGGAGATGTGACTGATGAACAAAGAAAATGTTATTTTAGAGCCAGGAATGTCTGCAGTGTTTATTCTGGACCCTATTTTGAAATTGTCATATTTTTTTAATTTTCATGAAATTGGCCAAATTGCAAATTTCTGACCATGTTATTGGGTAGTTGAAATTGGTAAATGGGCAGTTTCTTGTACTCAATCGATAGAAAACATGGAGTTCTAAAGAAATAGCTATGAGTTTGGTTGACTGGAACAATTGAATTAGCCAAAAATAGGGCTCAAAGTGGGCGAAATTGCCGATTCGTAAATACCGCCGAGGTCGCTAACTTCGCGAGAGTGCAATTCCATCAGTTTTCCATCATATTTCATTCTTTTGGTGTCATTACAATCGGGAAAAGGTTCTCTATCATTTCATAAGAAAATTTTTTTTTTTTAAATTTTGCGACACCAGGAAACACCTCAGGATTTGGGGTTGTGACAGTCAAGGGGTTAATAAGTCTAGTAGAGCAGTTCAATATAGAATAATTACAGTTTTGATGTAGTTTATAAAAAGTATAGTATTACAATTTAGAACAAATTAAAACAGTTTACAGTATGAAGTACAATTTAGTACATTTTAAAACAATGAGATTGCAACACTTATAAGTTTGAAGTAATGAGTAAATGGACGAGCAATCATCAGCAATATACAATAATGAAATTGAAACGATTTTAGGTTGAAGTAAATTATCAAATAGTTGAGCAGTTTTAAATTATTTAGAAGCTTTTTGAGTAGCTTTTGAGTAACTGGTAGGTATTAAGTAAAGTGTTTGTCTGGCTAATTTTGGATAATGAGGTGACTTCTTAGGGCCTTTAATTGATTTGCAGGCAGGGGTCCTTTAGTGTGTTGTGGCAACGAATTCCAGATCTTCGGGCCCTTTACATGCATGGCATTTTTGCATAGGGAGAGATGGACACGTGGGATATCGAAGAGTGATTTGTCTTGTATTATGGCTGTGTTCTGTTATAATTATCAAGGAGTTTGAGAGGAGGGTGTATATTTGAGTATAGTGTTCTGTGTATGTAGTAGGCACAATAATAAGTGTAGATGTTGTGTATATTAAGCAAGTTAAAACTTGAAAAGCAGTAGAGTATGCTCTCTAGCGCAGGAGTTAGTAATCAATTGCACTGCAGCTTTTTCTTGGGTTATCAAAGGTTTAAGGTGATCTGCTGTGGTTGGGCCCCATACACAAATACCATAGGTGATGTAAGGGTAAATGAGAGAGTGGTAAAGAGCAAGAAGAGCCTTTTGGGTAAATAGTACCATATTTTTGATAGGATGCCTACTGTTTTGGAGACTTTCCTGGAAATTTGCTGTATGTGGGTTTGGAATTTGAGTCTGCAGTCAAGGTGGAGACCTAGAAATTTGCCCTAATTGTCTTGAAATGGGTGAAACATTTATCAATATACGTATTTAGCTGTACCAGTGTCTGTTAGTATGGTTGGATTTGGGTGAGAGAAGACATAAGTAGTGTCATCTGCAAATAAAATGGGTTTAAGGAGCTTTGATGCATTTGGGAGGTCATGGATGTAAATGAGAAAGAGAAGTGAACCAAGGACACTACCCTCTGGTACTCCAACAAGAACAAGTTGGTAATCATCTTTAAGACAATCTCCAACTTGGGCTTGGGAGTTTGATTTTATTGGCTAGGTTTGATCCTATAGTTAATAAGAAATTGTTTAGCTTGTTTGCCATTTAATGATTGGCTTGGAAGGCTCGTTAGGTTTATTCAGTGTAATTTGTTTTGGTAACTTATTAGAGCTCAGTGTATGGGAGAGCAGTATTTTCCACATCTTTTTTTCATGCAAGTCAACCCTCTCTTCTTGGATACCTGGAGTCTACCTGGAGGGTATTCTGGGGATCAATGCCCCCGCGTCCCGGTCCACGACCAGGCCTCCCAGTGGATCATGGCCTAATCAACCAGAGGCTTTGTGCCTTAATATTTGAGTGCTAAGAAGAACCCCTATTATTTTTTCCCTTCAGTTCACACATTCGGTAACTTTTTGTCTTAAGCTGCATTGATCTTGGATTTTTTTTTTCCTTAGATCACAATCTCTGGTACTTATGCACAAGCTCTTACTTTTCCCTCATTGTGTCTAATTCTATGAATAGTTCAGTTTGTTCACCATCACTACGGACAGCTTCCATTATGGCATGTCTAAAGCATCATCTTTCAGTATCGCCATAAATCCATTCTTATTCTTCTTGGCACCTCCAATCTCATCAAGAGTAACACTAGCTTGGCTGGGTGCTTGGTTCTTGTAGGATTGAGTGATCCTTAGCACCTCCCACCTCATGGTTGGAGGTGCTAAGAAGAAAAGTGAATAAAAATGTCCACAGTCATTTGATAAACATGGGGTGAATGTGGTACAAGATGTTTTAGCAACTGGAAGTGGTTTGGGTGGCGTGGGTTCCATGCATCATCTATACCACCAGCATCACTGAGGGACCTCTTGTACGTGGAGGGGAATATGCGGTCTCACTCTCATTCTCCTTGGAGCTATCCCTCTCATACACTCCTATGGGTTAAGTGTTTGCTATGTGTCATGTGTTTGCTCCACAAACACTTGACCCATAGGCTCAACTTTGGGTGGAGGGGAAAGTGGGAAATTTTATGGTGTGTAGTGCACAGATTTAGCTGCTGTGAAAACCTCCAGTTTCTAGTACCAATATACACGTATTACACGTTAACTGATTTTAAATATCAAGTTGTATAAAAAATTTCCCTCATAATATTTCTTTTTGGTTGCATTTGAAAATTATGTTATAAAAAAAAGTGCAGCGTGAAGTCTTTTTAAGATGGTTTGCTGCAAGTGTATATACATACAGTGCAATACTTTATATTAATTATGTGGATGTTCTTTCAGTATGTTATGGTACTTTATGCTTTTTCTTTCAACAAACCTGCTGTATCCCACCGAGGCAGGGTGGCCCAAAAAGAAAAACAAAAGTTTCTCTTTTAAACTCTAGTAATGTATACAGGAGAAGGGGTTACTAGCCCCTTACACCTGGCATTTTAGTCGCCTCTTACGACATGCATGCCTCATGGAGGAAGAATTCTGTTCCACTTCCCCATGGAGAACTTTATGGTATATAAAAACTAGATGTCTGCTTAGGTACTCTGGTAGTACTATATATCTTTAGACATAGTAGATAGCCTAGGGTAGGAGGAGTCAAAAACATGGTGGGATGTTCAAAATGTGTTTAGCAGATGCATTCCATTACTCTTGATTGTTGATATATGGTCATATTGATGCTTGTGGGTCAGTTTAAGACCTGTATAATTCCTCTCATGAAGTGGAAAAATTAGCCTGTTTTCTATACTAGATTTGTCTGCATACTTTTTTTTTGTGTGTTTTTAATTTTTAAAACTGAAAAATTATCTAGGTAATTTTATTATTATAGAAAACCATTATTATAAGTGTTGAACCCAGTATCATTGCACCATATTTTACATGACCTCTTCAACCAGGTGATGTATGATGAGCAGTGATACTGGGTCCAGTAGTTTTTTCATGTTACTGAATTTGGAAACTATAATTAAGCTGTATTTCTTTGACAGGGCTTGGTGGTCCAGGTGCGCGGGAGCCGTGGGACGGAAGGATTATGGCTGAACAGCAGTTCTGCCTACGGTGGAACAACTTCCAGGCTAATATTGTATCATCATTTGAAGCTCTTCTGGACAGAGAAGAATTTGTAGACGTGACACTCACAGCAGAAGGAAAATCATTAAAAGCACACAGAGTACTCCTATCAGCATGCAGTCCGTACTTCAGAGATTTGTTTCGGGTGAGTGTTTTTGTGTGCCCTCTGCAGTTCTAAAATCCTCTACATATAAGAACTGTGCAATGAGAGAGAATCGGTTCTTTTATTTGGAGTTGTCATGTGGTATAGCATCTAGTTAAATATGGAGATACATGTATCCTCATTTTGCTGAATATGTAACAAATAATTGGGGTATGAACTGTATAAGTTAGCCCTCACTTTTTATTTTGTGGGAATTTGCTTTTATGCAGTAACCCCATTTCTATTAGTAATTTGCTGTTATTTTTTTTTTACAAACATCGGCCATTTCCCACCAAGGCAGGGTGGCCCAAAAAAGAAAAACTTTTATCATCATTCACTTCATCACTGTCTTGCCAGAGGCATGCCTACACTACAGTTATTTAACTGCAACATTAACACCCCTCCTTCAGAGGGCAGACACTGCACTTCCCATCTCCAGGACTTGAGTCCGGTCTGCCGGTTTCCCTGAATCACTTCATAAATGTTACCTTGCTTACACTCCAACAGCACGTCAAGTCCTAAAAACCATTTGTCTCCATTCGCTTCTGTCTAACACGCTTACGCACGCTTGCTGGAAGTCCAAGTCCCTCACACAAAAAACCTCCTTTACCCCGTCCCTCCAACCTTTTCTATGCAGACCCCTACTCTACCTTCTCCCCACTACAGATTTGTATACTCTCGAAGTCATTCTATTTTGTTCCATCCTCTCTACATGTCCAAACCATCTCAACTCCTCCTCAACCCTCTGGATTATAGTTTTGGTAATCCCACACCTCCTCCTAATCTCCAAACTATGGATTCTCTGCATTATATTCACACCATGCATTGCCCTCAGACATGACATGACATCACTGCCTCCAGCCTTCTCCTTGTTGCAACATTCACAACCCATGCCTCACACCCATACAAGAGCGTTGGTATTACTATACTTTCATACATTCCCCTCTTTGCTTTCATGGATAAAGTTTTTTGTCTCCACAGACTCCTCAGTGCACCACTCGCTTTTTTCCCTCGTCAGTTCTATGATTCACCTCATCCTTCATAGACCCATCTGCTGACACGTCCACTCTCAAATATCTGAACCCATTCACATTTGCTGCATGGGCTCTAAATGCACTCATATTCGATCACCCATGCTAAGCCCCCCCTCTTGAATTTTTTAACTACAGTGGGGCCCCCCATTTTAAAAGGGGGGTTTTGGGTTCCAGGCTGTCGCGAAAAGCAGACATCGCCGGAAGGCAGAACGCCATTTTTTTCCATTTATAAATGCATATAAATGCCAGACAACAAGTTTACACTAAATTATATTAAGTTAGTAATAGAACTAGGCATTAAAAACAAAAAAAATAACGAATTTACTGTGAATGTACATTCACAGAAAAATTCGTTACTTATTTTAAAAGTATTTGTAATCTTAATGTAGGGGAGGGGTGATATATTTATTTTGGGAAGTCAGGGCAGGACCCGTGTGGGTAGCCCGGCTCCCCCTCAACTTAATATACGTTTTTAAAACCCTCCCAAGAGGTAAAAAACACATACTAACTCATTATTTCCCTTTAAAATATGTTTTAGTTTTAATATAGGAAGAGAGTGAGTAGTTTTTATTTGTAGGAAGTAAGTGTAAGTCCGGGTAGGTGACCCCCCGCCTGGGCTACACCTCCCGGGCTACCTACCGGGGCCAAGCCAATTATTAACATCGAAAACCCATGTCACTAATTTAATCATTTCTAACACTCCCTTTAGAGCCATCTAAACGAAGGAAAATTAATGAATATTCATGCCGAAAATTGTGAACAAAAGCGGGTGAGGGAGGGGCTGGGCCAAAAGCAATTCATAAATTTTTTCTGATGGGTAAGCAAAAAACGTAATGTTTTCCTCCACCCGGGACCCCACAAAATATCAATAAAGCCGACAACAAGTTTACCTAACTTATATTTAAATTACAGAGGTGCAGAGGTGCCAGAATACAACAATTAGAAGCATACCATATAAAGCACAACAATCCCCCCAAACTGCCAAAACCCAAAACCCCTTTAAAATGCAGGCATTGTACTTCCCCTTTTTCCCGGACCAAGTCCGCTATATAAAAAAACCCTTTCCCCCCGAATCCCTTTACTAAAAATTTCCCTGCTCAACTCCAACAATCGTCAGGCCCAATCCATTCCCCCATTCACTCCCACAACACGCTCAGCACGCTTGCTGGAAGTCCCAAAACCCCTTGCCCACAAAACCCCCTTTTTCCCCCCCCTCTCCAACCCTTTCGAGGACGACCCTACCCCCCTTCCTTCCCCATAATTTAAGCTTTCCATGTCTTCTACTTTGATCCTTTTTTCCTAAATGACCAAACCCCCTCAACAACCCCTCTTCCCCTCTGATTAAACTTTTTAAAACCACACTTTTTCCTAATTTTCCCCACCCGAATTTCTGCATAATATTTACACCAACATTGTCCTTAAACAGGACACCCACTTCCTCCAACCTCCCTCGCTGCTGCTTTACCCCCCAAGCTTCACCCAATAAAAAATGTTGGGACAAATATACTTTCATACATTTCCCCTTTTTTGCCCCCATGAAAAAAAGTTTTTTTTGACTCCACAATACCTTTACCGCACCACTCACCTTTTTTTCCCTCATCAATTTTTATGATTAAAACCCTTTTTTAAATTTTTATTATCAACGGGGCCCATTCCCCCCCAAGGCAGGGGCCCGAAAAGAAAAACTTACCATCATTCACTCCATCCTGCTTGCCAGAAGGGGGGCTTTACACTACAGTTTTTTTAAACTGCAACAAAAAACCCCCCTTCAGGTCAGGCACTGTACTTCCCATCCCAGGGCTCAAATCCGGCCTGCCCTTTCCCCTAAACCCCCCCAAAATGTTCTTTCTCAACCCAACACACGTCAATATTAAAAAACCATTTTGTCTCCATTACCCTATTTAAACTGCTCACGCAGCCTCGGAAGTCCAACCCCTCCACACAAAACCCCTTATCCCCCTCTCCAACCTTCCTAGGCCGACCCCTACCCCGCCTTCCCTTCCACTATAACTGATACCTCTTAAAGCATTCTGTTTCGCTCCATTCTCTCTACATGTCCGAACCACCTCAAAAACCCTTCCCACCCTCTGGACAAAAGTTTTGGTAATCCCCCCACCTCCTCCTAACTTCCAAACACAATTCTCGCATTATAATTTTACACCACACATTTCCCTCAGACAGACATCTCCCGCCCCAGTCTTCTCCCGCGCAAAACCTTCACACCCATGCTTCAAAAACCCCTATAAGAGCATTGGGAAAACTATACCTCATACTTCCCCTCTTTTTCCCCCAAGGACAAAGTTCTTTGTCTCCCAGACTCCTAAGGCACCACTCACTCTTTTTTCCCCCATCAATTCTACATTCACCCCATCTTTTATAGACCCATCCGCTGCACTCCACTCCCAAAAATTTTGAATACATTTCCCCCCTCCATATCCTCCCTCCAATCTGTATTCAATCTTTTATCACTTAAAACTTTTTTTTTACAAATCATAAAACCTTACTCTTTCCTGTATTTACCTTTTAAATTTTTTCTTTTGCACACCCTACCAAATTCATCCCCCCAATCTCTGCAACTTCTCTTCAGAAACTCCCAAAAGCACAGGTCATCGAAAGAGGGAGCTGTGACAACTCTCACTTTTTGGGGGGGGGTTCTTATCTTTTAACTCCCCGCCCTTGCCAAACCCCCGATTTACTTCTCTTTCAAAACCCCCTCTATAAAAAAATTTAAAAAACCACGGGACATCCACACCTTGTCTAAAAGGCCCACTTTTTTCTGGGGAAAAAAATTTCCCTCTTTTCCCACATACTCTAAAATTGAGCCTCACTATCCCCAAAAAATCTTCACTGCTTTCGTAACCTACCCCTACACCATACCTTGCAAAATCTGCCACATTTCCCCCCTATCCACCTGCAACGCCTTTTTCCAAAACCTAAATGCCACAAAGACCTCTTTAGCCTTATCTAAATACTGTTCACTTATATGTTTCACTGTAAACACCTGGTCCACACACCCCCTACCTTTCCTAAAGCCTCCTTGTTCATCTGCTATCCTATTCTCCGTCTTACTCTTAATTCTTCCAATAATAACTCTACCATACACTTTACCAGGTATACTCAGCAGACTTCTTTCTTTCTTTCAACACACCGGCCGTATCCCACCGAGGCGGGGTGGCCCAAAAGGAAAAACGAAAGTTTCTCCTTTTACATTTAGTAATATATACAGGAGAAAGAGGTTACTAGCCCCTTGCTCCCGGCATTTTAGTTGCCTCTTACAACACGCATGGCTTACGGAGGAAGAATTCTGTTCCACTTCCCCATGGAGATAAGAGGAAATAAACAAGAATAAGAACTAGAAAGAAAATAAAAGAAAACCCAGAGGGGTGTGTATATATGTGCTTGTACATGTATGTGTAGTGTGACCTAAGTGTAAGTAGAAGTAGCAAGACGTACCTGAAATCTTGCATGTTCATGAGACAGAAAAAAGGACACCAGCAATCCAAACATCATGTAAAACAATTACAGGCTTCGTTTTACACTCACTTGGCAGGACGGTAGTACCTCCCTGGGCGTTGCTGTCTACCAACCTACTACCTATAACTCAGCAGACTTATCCCCCTTTAATTTTTGCACCTCTTTTATCCCCTTTGCCTTTATACAAAGGAACTATGCATGCTCTCTGCCAATCCCTAGGTACCTTACCCTCTTCCATACATTATTAAATAATTGCACCAACCACTCCAAAACTATTTCCCCACCTGCTTTTAACATTTCTATCTTTATCCCATCAATCCCGGGTGCCTTACCCCCTTTCATTTTACACTACTGCCTCAAAGAACTTCCCCCACACTCACAACTGGCTCTTCCTCACTCCTACAAGATTTATTCCTCCTTGTCCTAAAACACGAAATCACAGCTTCCCTATCTTCATCAACATTTAACAATTCCTCAAAATATTCCCCTCCATCTTCCCAGTACCTCTAACTCTCCATTTAATAACTCTCCTCTCCTATTTTTAACTGACAAATCCATTTGTTCTCTAGGCTTTCTTAACTTGTTAATCATCACTCCAAAACTTTTTCTTATTTTCAACAAAATTTGTTGATAATATCTCACCCACTCTCCATTTGCTCTCTTTTTACATTGCTTCACCACTCTCTTAACCTCTCTCTTTTTCTCCATATACTCTTCCCTCCTTGCATCACTTCTACTTTGTAAAAACTTCTCATATGCTAACTTTTTCCTCCCTTACTACTCTCTTTACATCATCATTCCACCAATCGCTCCTCTTCCCTCCCACACCCACTTTCCTGTAACCAAAAACTTCTGCTAAACACCCTAACACTATACAGGGGACCCCCGCATACCGAGGGCATCACATAAGGGTTTTAATCCGCTACCGCTTCCCTTTAAAATTCGCAAAAATTTTTGGGCCTCCAAAACCGCAAAAAAACCCGCTCCCCCGATTTTCGTCCGAGACCGCCCAATGTGGGGGCCCTAAGCCACGCTCAAAATGTTCCGCCGGTGGCTTTGTTTCCCCAGCCAGCCCACCGCGGTAACACCCAAAGAAATACAACAAAAATTTCTAATTTTACGGGTTTTTCTTTGCTTTTTCGGGAAAAAATAAGTGCCATGGACCCCAAGAAAGCTTCAAGTCCCAAACCCTACAGCAAAAAAAGGGTTTTAGAATTCAATAGAGATAAAAGAAAAAAAACTTTGATAAGTAAAAAGTGGAGTGCGTGTCCCCCGGGAGCTGGCCAGGTTGTATAATAAACCCCCCCAATAAACCCTCGCTACTTTTGGTGGTACAGCTCCCTGTCGGGCCCCCTCTAAAAACTGCCCGTTTGCTGCTGCTGCTGTAGCACCCGCGCGCTGTTTAAAACATCGTTTTTGGCGCTGTACATCGTCTGTTGCTGCTGAAAACCAAACCCGCCCAGTTTCTGCTGCGCTGTAGCACCCGGTCTGTTTGCTGCTGTAACATCGCTGTTGCTGCTGTGCATCGTCTGTTCTGCTGTCCCACCTAGCTGCTGCGCTGCTGTAGAAATCGTCTGCTCTGCGGGAGCACCCGTCTGCTGCGGCTTAGCATCGCTTTTTGCTGCTGAAACCACTGTCAGCTGCTGCTGCTGCGGAAACATCGTCGGGCTGCTGCGAAAGAAACGCTGCTGCGGGCTGTAGCATCGTCTGTTCCCTGAACCACCCGAAAAGGCTCCCGCTGCTGCTGAAAAGAAATTGTCTCCCTGCTGCTGAGAAACGCCCCCTGCGGCTGTAGCTTTCCGGGCTGCTGCGTAGCATCGTCTTTTGCGGCTGACCACCGTCGGCTGCTGCCTGCGCTGCGGTACATCGTCTGTTTGCTGTTTGTAGCATCGCGCGCTGCGTAGCTTCGTCTGTTGCTGCGACCACCGTCAGCTGCTGCTCTGCTGCTGTAAAACGCTGCTGCTGTACCCTCGTCTGTTCTGCTGTCCCAAACCGTCAGCTGCTGCGGGTTTGCTGTAGAAACGCGCTGCTGCGTAGCATCGTCTGTTGCTGCTGACCCCCCGCCCCTTTTGCGCGCTGCTGCTGTACCCACCGTTGTTGGTGGGGCTTATTGAGAATAACCAAAAAAAATTTAACCCAGGGGTTTTTCCCCACCCAGGAAAACCCCAAAAAAAGTCAGTGTCACCCGAAGACGGCTAACTTATTTCCTTTGGGGGTCCTTAATCTTGCCCTCCCGGGATGCAACCCCACAAGTGCCTAACCCCGGGGGAAAACGGGGAAAAAAACCCCGGGAACTATTTCTCATATTGGAAATTTAAAAAGCCGAAAAGGTTTTGGTTTGAGAGATTTAAGAATCGAGTGGAATAAAACCATGTGAAAAGGCCCTTTTTTTCTGGAAAAAATCCCAAACCGGGACCCAAAACCGGGAGGAAAAGGCACCCCAGGACACAGGGGTCTCATAAAGCCCAATTGTTTTGAAATTTTCCCTTTAAAGGTAAGTGTCTTTTAAATTTCTTCTTTTAGTAACTATAAAAATGCACAATATAAACTGTGCATGTACACTCTACTATTGTCATGTACCCCCTTCCTCTTTGTTTGTGGGAAAAAAGAAATTATTTCATGTGGTAAAATTTTTTTTTTTCATACTTTTGGGGGGTCCTTTTCACGGGTTTAATTTTTATTCCATTATTTCTTTTGGGGGGAAAAACATTTCCCCATACCCGGGTTATTTCGCAAACAAAAGACCCCTTTGCACGGGTTAAAAACTTTGCGGGGGGCCCCTGTTTTTTTTAAAAAAAACCCAAACCCCTACCCTTCGACCCCATTGCCTATGCTCCCCATTAGCCCATCTATCCACCAATAGTTTATATCTTTCCCTAACTGCCTCCTCTTTTAGTTTATAAAACCCTTTACCTCTCCCCTTCCCTGATGGGTTCTAATTTTCCTTGTATCCCATCTACCTTTTAAACCCCCAGTGTACTACAAATAGAAAGTTTACCCGATTTATCTGTGGGCCCCCTAAAACAGTACATCCTGAAGTCTACTCAACAGTCTTTTATATACCAATACAAATTCCAACAAACCTTTCTGCATTTCGCCCTACAACATATCTTATACTTTTTTATCCTCTTTTTTTTTAAAATATGTATTAAAACCTTAAATAAACCCCTTTTTATAACAAAGTTCAATCAAAAAGGGCCCCCCATTATCATTTTCACCTGGGACCCCCAAAAATTACCTACCCCCACCCCCCTAAAAAGTTTCTCCTACTTTAGCATTCAGGTCCCCACCACAATTACCTCTCACTTGGTTCAAAGGGTCCTATACAATTTTTACTTAACATCTCCCAAAAAACTCTCTCTCCCCCCCTACATTTTCCCTCTTTTCCAGGTGCAAAAACCCTTTTTATGACCAAATTTTCCCCATCCAACCTTTTCTTTTTAACCACATAATTCTTGAATTTTTCACATTTATATTTTCTTTTTTTCCTTCCATAACTGATTCATTTTTTTCCCCTTTCTGCTACCCCTTTCCTTTTCTCTAACTCTCTCAAACTCCAGAAATTTTTTTCCCCTTTTTTTTCCCCCCACTGAAAATCCCCTACCCCCTTTAGCTTTTGGGGTTTCCCCTTTGGGGGGCCCGGACAAACCAACTCTTTTTATTTATAAAACAGCAAAACATCTGTTTTTTCTGTCATTTCCCAAAATATATCCCCCGGGACATTAAGCATCCCCGTTTTTTTTAAAGTTTTTTTCCCTTTTCCTTTTTTTTTAAATGTCTACAGGAGAAGGGGGTTTCTAGCCCTTTTTCCCCGGGATTTTTTCACCCATACGACAAAGCATGGTTAGGGGGGAAAAATTCTTTTTTCCCCTTTCCCCCTGGACAAAAAGAAGAAATAAAGAAAAACAAGAGCTATTTAGAAAAAAAAAAAAAACCCAATGTATGTAAAATATATATCATGTGCGTGTCTGTGAAGTGTGACCAAAGTGTAAGTAGGAGTAGCAAGATATCCCTGTTATCTAGCGTGTTTATGAGACAAAAAGAAACCAGCAATCCTACCATCATGCAAAACAGTTACAGGTTTCTGTTTCACAGTCATCTGGCAGGATGGTAGTACTTCCCTGGGTGGTTGCTGTCTACCAACCTACTACCTCGATTAACCTTATCCTTCATAAATCCATCCGCCGACATGTCAACTCCCAAGTATCTGAAAACATTCACTTCTTCCATACTACTCCTCCCCAATTTGATATCCAATTTTTCTTTATCTAAATCATTTGATACCCTCATTACCTTACTCTTTTCTATGTTCACTTTCAACTTTCTACCTTTACACACATTCCCAAACTCATCCACTAACCTTTGCAATTTTTCTTTAGAATTTCCCATAAGCACAGTATCATCAGCAAAAAGTATCTGTGTCAATTCCCATTTTGAATTTGATTTTCCAAAATTTAATCCCACCCCTCTCCCGAACACCCTAGCATTTACTTCCTTTACAACCCCATCTATAAATATATTAAACAAACATGGTGACATTACACATCCCTGTCTAAGACCTACTTTTACCGGGAAGTAGTCTCCCTCTCTTCTACACACCCTAACTTGAGCCTCACTATCCTCATAAAAACTCTTGACAGCATTTAATAACTTACCACCTATTCCATATACTTGCAACATCTGCCACATTGCTCCTCTATCCACTCTATCATATGCCTTTTCTAAATCCATAAATGCAATAAAAACTTCCCTACCTTTATCTAAATACTGTTCACATATATGCTTCAATGTAAACACTTGATCTACACATCCCCTACCCACTCTGAAACCTCCTTGCTCATCTGCAATCCTACATTCTGTCTTACCTCTAATTCTTTCAATTATAACCCTACCGTACACTTTTCCTGGTATACTCGGTAAACTTATTCCTCTATAATTTTTACAGTCTCTTTTGTCCCCTTTCCCTTTATATAAAGGGACTATACATGCTCTCCGCCAATCCCTAGGTACCTTCCCCTCTTTCATACATTTATTAAACAAAAGTACCAACACTATATCCCCCCTACTTTTAACATTTCTGTCATGATCCCATCAGTTCCAGCTGCTTTACCCCCTTTCATTCTACGTAATGCCTCACGTACCTCCCTCACACTTACATTCTGCTCTTCTTCACTCCTAAAAGATGGTATACCTCCCTGGCCAGTGCATGAAATTACCGCTTCCCTTTCTTCGTCGACATTTAAAAGTTCCTCAAAATATTCTCGCCATCTACCTAATACCTCCCTCTCCCCATCTACTAACTCCCCTACTCTGTTTTTAACTGACAAATCCATACTTTCCCTAGGCTTTCTTAACTTGTTTAACTCCAAAATTTTTTCTTATTTTCATTAAAATTTCTTGACAGTGCCTCTCCCATTCTATCATCTGCTCTCCTTTTGCACTCTCTCACCACTCTCTTCACCTTTCTTTTACTCTCCATATACTCTGCTCTTCTTATAACACTTCTGCTTTGTAAAAACCTCTCATAAGTTAACTTTTTCTCCTTTATCACACCCTTTACTTCATCATTCCACCAATCACTCCTCTTTCCTCCTGCTCCCACCCTCCTATAACCACAAACTTCTGCCCCACATTCTAATACTGCATTTTTAAAACTCATCCAACCCCCCCTCCCTACTCATCTTTGCACTAGCCCACCTTTCTGCCAATAGTCACTTATATCTCACCCAAACTTCCTCCTCCCTTAGTTTATACACCTTCACTTCCCTCCTACTTGTTGTTGCCACCTTCCTCTTGTCCTATCTACCTCTTACTCTAACTGTAGCTACAACTAAATAATGATCCGATATATCAGTTGCCCCTCTATATATATGTACATCCTGGAGCCTACTCATCAACCTTTTATCCACCAATACATAATCTAACAAACTACTTTCATTACATGCTACATCATATCTTGTATATTTATTTATCCTCTTTTTCATAAAATATGTATTACTTATTACCAAATCTCTTTCTACACATAGCTCAATTAAAGGCTTCCCATTTACATTTACCCCTGGCACCCCAAATTTACCTACTACTCCCTCCACAACATTTTTACCCACTTTAGCATTGAAATCCCCAACCACCATTACTCTCACACTTGATTCAAAACTCCCCATGCATTCACTCAACATTTCCCAAAATCTCTCTCTCTCCTCTACACTTCTGTCTTCTCCAGGTGCATATACGCTTACTGTAACCCACTTTTCACATCCAACCTTTATTTTACTCCACATAATCCTTGAATTAATACATTTATAGTATTAATTCAAGGATTATTATCCTTCAACATTATTGCTACTCCTTCTTTAGCTCTAACTCTATTTGAAACCCCTGATCTAATCCCATTTATTCCTCTCCACTGAAACTCTTCCCACCCCCTTCAGCTTCGTTTCACTTAAAGCCAGGACATCCAGCTTCTTCTCATTCATAACATCCACAATCATCTCTTTCGTATCATTTGCACAACATCCATGCACATTCAGACTTCCCACTTTGACAATTTTCTTCTTATTCTTTTTAGTAATCTTTACAGGAAAAGGGGTTACTAGCCCATTGTTCCCAGCATTTTAGTTGACTTTTACAACATGCATGGCTTACGGAGGAAAGATTCTTATTCCACTTCCCCATGGATATAAAAGGAAAAGTAATAAGACCAAGAACTATTAAGATAAAATCAAAGAAAACTCAGATGAGTGTGTATAAATAAATGTGTACATGTATGTGTAGTGTGACCTAAGTGTAAGTAGAAGTAGCAAGACATACCTGTAATCTTGCATATTTATGAGACAGACAAAAGACACCAGCAATCCTACCATCATGTAAAACAATTGCAGGCTTTCATTTTACTCTCACTTGGCAGGACAGTAGTACCTCCCTGGGTGGTTGCTGTCTACCAACCTACTACCTATAAAAGGAAGAAGCGTGGGTTGGATCAGTAGAGTGTGAGGAACCCAACAGTGCATCTCTCACTGTGGCTATGTTTTCTCCATAAAAAGTTTATTACCTGTACCTCAGCAATGAGAGTGGCTACTCTCACCGCTTTACTAATAATACACTGCAGCAGGCCTATTGGCCCATACTAGGCAGGTCCTTCACAATCCATCCCACTAACAGAATATTTGCCCAACTCAATTTTGAATGCTATGCAAACAATAAGCTTTAATAATTCTATTTACTCATGTGCAGGTCCCACTCACATCCAACCCCTCTCACTCATGTATTTGTCCATCACAAATTTGAAACTACCCAAGGCTTTAGCTTCGATAGAACCTTGGATATAGACTCATTGGAGAACATACAAAGAAGAATGAAATGATTTACTGTGCAAGGAATCTCCCATATGAAGACAGACTTAGAGCCTTGAATCTCCACTCTCTGGAGAGATGTAGAATGAGGGGAGATATCATTGAAGTGTATAAGTGGATGATGGGCATAAACAAAGGTGATACTAATAAAGTACTGAGGGGTGTCGAACCAGGTAAGAACCAGAAATAATGGGTTTAAGCTGGATAAATTTAGATTTAGAAAGGACATAGGTAAGTATTGGTTTTCTAACAGAGTTGTGGATGCGTGGAACAATCTCCCGAGTAGGGTGATCGAGGCTAGGACCTTTGGTGGCTTTAACTCTCTCGGGGTTTCCGCCGTACTAGTACGGCTTTGGCACCAGGGTTATTTATGTACTAGTGTGCGTAAGTTCTAGCACCTTCAAATCTAGCGAGAGAAAGCTGGTAGGCCTACTTATGAAAAAATGGGTCTACGTGGTCAGTGTGTGCAGTATAAAAAAAAATCCTGCAGCACACAGTGGGTAATGAGAAAAAAAAAAACTTTGGCCGTGTTTTTGGTTTAAAATAGCGGCTTTGCACTGTATTTTCGTATGGTATTTATGGTTGTATTCTAGTTTTCCTGGTCTCATTTTATAGAATGGAAGACATATTACAGAAATTGAGATGATTTTGATTGGTTTCACAATGTTCGATTTTTGCCAAAGTTCAAAAGTAAACAGATCACGCCACGCGTCCAATAAATGTCAACTGGTGAGTCTGATATTCTTTCACAAGTGAGCTGATATTATTTATACCATTTCTACACTAATGCAGTAGTCTGCATAACAGTAAATCTTCTATTTTTTTGCGAGAATAAAAATTCAAAATAGAAAGCAAAAGAAATGTAAGAGGGGCGTGGGGACGTGACTGATGAACAGAGGAAATGTTATTTTAGTGCCAGGAATGTTTGTCTTGTTTATTCTGGACCCTATTTGGAAATTGGCATCGTTTGAAATTTGTGTGAAATTGGCAAAATTGCTAATTTCTGACCACTTTATTGGATAGTTGAAATCGGTAAATGGGTGGTTTTTTGTACTCATTCGATAGAAAAAATGTAGTTCTAGGGAAATAGTTATGATTTTTGTCTACTAGTACACTGGAATTGGCCGAAAATAGGGCTGAAAGTGGGCGAAATTGCCGATGCGTAAACATCATCGAGACCGCTAACTTCGCAAGAGCATAATTTCGTAAGTTTTCCATCATATTTCATACTTTTGGTGTCATTGTGATTGGGAAAAGATTCTCTATCTTTTCATAAGAAAAAAATAATTTTTTTTTCCGAAAAATTTTCGACCCTGAGAACAAGTTTAGGAGAGGGCCTCTCAACCCAGAAAGGGTTAAAAAGAGATTGGACAAATATATGAGTGGGAGGGGCTGGGTTTGATTGGTGTCATTGGGTATGGGAGTAAATTCTTGGGTAGCTTTGGGTAGAGGTCGTTTTGATAAAGACCTGCCTTGTATGGACCAGTAGGCCTTCTGCAGTGTTCCTCTATTCTTATGTTCCTTTGAGTGGGAGGGGCTGGGTATGATTGGTGTCGTGGGTACATAATAACATAAGAAAGGAGGAACACTGCAATAGGCCTGTTGGCCCATACTAGGCAGGTCCTTCACAGATCCAACCCACTTAACAGAATAGACATACCCAAGCATTAAACATTGACAGTTCTATTTACTCATCTTGACTGTGTGCTAATGGAATTACAGGAAGCTGACATTGAAGAAATGCTGAACATTGGCAATGATGCACATGTGCATTCCTTTAGTGATGGTGAAGTTAGATGAATTATGATATATAAATAAGCCATAGAATTGATATTAGCATCATATTGAAGTATTTTGTCATGCCTCTTGACAGCAGGAATTCTGCTGGAACGGATAATGCCATTTTAATTAATTTAAATGAGGAAAATTGACTCGGCGTACAAACAAATCGGGATATGAACATGGTCACGGAACGGATTAAATTTGTAAGCCGAGGTTCCACTGTATATGCATTGGTGATTTTGCCCATTTTAAGTTCAATTTTAAGCCAATTCCAAAGCTCAGTTTGACCAAATTCTTAGCCATTTCTCTAATATTCCTTCTGTTCCATCAGTTGAACACAAGACACCACCTATTCATCTATCACAAAACTTTGTAATTCAGTCAATTTTACAGTTAAAAATTCAGTATATATAAATTTAAGCAGATGAAAATAAACACCGTAGACTTTGCAGGTACTAAAGTATCACTTCCTCTGTTCATTAACCCTTTCAGGGTCGACAGGCCCTCTCCCAGACTTGTTCTCAGGGTCGACAAATTAAAAAAAAAAAAACTTTTTTCTTATGAAAAGATAGAGAATCTTTTCCCGATCATAATGACACCAAGAGTATGAAATTTGATGGGAAACTTACGGAATTATACTCTTGCGAAGTTAGCAGCCTCGACAATGTTTACGCATCAGTGATTTTGCCCACTTTGAGCCCTATTTTCGACCAATTACAGTGTACTAGTCGACAAAAATCATAACTATTTTGCTAGAACTCCATTTTCTCTATCGAATGAGTACAAGAAACCACCCATTTACCGATTTCAACTATCCAATAAAGTGGTCAGAATTTAGCAATTTTGCAAATTTCACACAAATTTCAAAAGATGCCAATTTCCAAATAGGGTCCAGGATAAACAAGAAAGACATTCCTGGCACTAAAATAACATTTCCTCTGTTCATTAGTCACGTCCCCACGCCCCTCTTACATTCTTTTGCTTTCCACTTTATATTTTTATTCTTACAAAAAATAGAAGATTTACTGTCATGCAGACTACTGCATTAGTGTAGAAATGGTATAAATAATATCAGCTCACTTGTGAAAGAATATTAGACTCGCCACTTGACGTGTATCGGATGCGTAGCATGATTTGTTTACTTTTGAACTTTGGAAAAATCGTCTCAATTTCTGTAATGAGACCAGGGAAAACTAGAATACCATCATAAATACCATACGAAAATACAGTGCAAAGTCACTGTTTTAAACCAAAAACTGTCAGTTTTTTTTCTCATTACGCACTGTGTGCTGCATGATTTTTTTTATACTGTGCACACTGACCACATAGACCCATTCTTTCATATGTAGGCCTACCAGCTTTCTCTCATTAGATTTGAGGGCGCTAGAATTTAAGCGTACTAGTATGTCAAAAACCCTGGTGCGTAAGCCATACTAGTACGTCAGAAACCCTGGCCTATATTACACTTGCCTTTTATTTTGAATTAATTATCACACAAAAATTGAAGAGTTACCTTATTTCTCGAATAATAAAATATAACCAAGAATGATGATTAGTCATGGTTTATGACATTCCAATAATTTGTAGAGGGGGAAGGGGAGAGCACTTATCCATCCTCAAAGATAATCAGATGTCAAATATTTCTGCTACATTAAGCCCAATTTCAAGCTATTTACACTCCTGAAACCAACCAAAATCATCTCTTTCAATAGTAGGTTTTTCATTCTAGAAAATGATACCAAGAAACAACCAGTCAAACCATAAAACATCCTAGAACTCACCTCCATATTAATTATTTTCAACCAAACACAAGGTCAGAGGTTTTCTTCGCCCATTATGCACAGCTTGGGATATAATTTCTCTTACACTGTTCACACTTACTGTGCAGACCCATTGTCTCATGTCTAGGCCAAAATTTACCACACTCAGCTTATCTGAGGGAGCTGAGCTGAAAATGTTGATCAACAGACAAGAAAATTGGTTAATTAAAAGTGGTTGCTTTTAAAAAGAGAATTATTGTCTGAAATGGTAGAGAATCATTTTCTGAAGGTAATGACACTGAAAATCAAAATTTGATGGAAAACTTAAAGAATTAAGCAAGTGCAAAGTTGGCTACCAGGGCACAATTTACACAGTGCCAATTTTGCTAACTAGTCATTTTGCTGATTGAGCACAAGAAACTTCCCATTCAACTATCAGAACTACTACATAATGTGCACAGAAGTTTGTAATTTAGCCATTTTTACACTATAATTTTTTTTTATTAACACATCGACCATTTCCCACCAAGGCAGGGTGGCCCAAAAAACAAAAACTTTCACCATCATTCACTCCATCACTGTCTTTCCAGAGGCATGCTTACACTACAGTTATAAAACTGCAGCAGTAACACCCCTCCTTCAGATTGCAGGCACTGTACTTACCATCTTCAGGACTCAAGTCCGACCTGCTGGTTTCCCTGAATAAACATTACCCTGCTCACACTAACAGCATGTCAAGTCTTCACGTACTCCTATCTAACATGCTCACACATGCTTGCTTGAGGTCCAAGCCCCTTGTACACAAAACCTCCTTTACCCCCCTCCCCCCAACCTTTCCTTGGCCGACCTCTACCCCGCCTTTCCTCCACTACAGATTATACAGTCTCGAAGTCATTCTATTTTGTTCCATCCTCTCTACATGTCTGAACCACCTCAACAACCCCTCCTCAGCCCTCTAGAGAATTGTTTTGGTAATCCCGCACATCCTGCTAATTTCTAAACTACGAATTTTCTCCATTATATTCACATCACACATGCTCTCAAGACATGATATCTCCACTGCCTCCAGCCTTCTCCTTGTTGCAATATTCAAAACCCATGCTTCACACCCATATAAGAGTTGGTATAACTATACTCTCATACATTCCCCTCACTGCTTCCATGGAGAAAGTTCTTTGTCTCCACTGACTACTCAGTACACCACTAATTTTTTTTTTCCCTTTTCAGTTCTATGATTCACTTCATCTTTCATTGACCCATCTGCTGACAAGTCAACTCCCAAATTTCTGAAAACATTCGCTTCTTACATACCCTCCTTCCAATGTGATTTCCAATTTTTCTCTATCTAAATTGTTTGATACCTTCATCACCTTACTCTTATCTATGTTCACTTTCAACTATTAACCCTTTCACTGTCGGTGTTGTATTATAATACGGCTTACTAGGCAGTGTTGGTGCCATACTAGTACATCAAAATTCTAGGGGCTTCAAATATAGTGGGAGAAAGCTGATAGACCTACGTGTGAGACAATGGGTCTGCATGGTCAGTGTGTGCAGCATAAAAAAAATCTCCAGCATGCAGTGCATAATGAGAATAAACTCTGACCGTGTTATTGGTTTAAAATGCCGACTTTATGGTGTATTTTTGTATGGTATTTATGGTTGCATTCTCATTTTCTTGGTCTTATTTGATAGAATGGAAGATATGTTACAGAAATAGAGATGATTTTGATTGGTTTCATGATGAAAAGTACCTTGATATTAAGCTCAAAGTATCGGAAATGTTCGTTTTTTGCCGATGTTCAAGAGTAAATAAATGACGCCACTGTCCAATATGTCCAGCTGGCAGGTCTAATACGCAGTCATGACTGGGTTTTCAATTCAATTCAATTCAGTTCGTTTATTCTCTATAAGGGTTACAATGTGGGGTTTACAGGTTTTGGGTATTGTGTGGTTTACATGTTATAAAATACTAATTACAGAGGGGGCCACTAGGACACCCAGCATGGCTAGGCATTTCGAGCAGACTTAGATTTATTCTTAACATTAAATCCTTACAGATTATGGTATTAAGGCTAAGTGACTACATCATAATTTGTGAGTTTAGCAATGTGAATGCTTTTGTTTTGGCACAATACAAAGTGTCTATATTGGAGTATTAAAGGCAAACTTATGACTAGTTAGGATTTATTATTTTAAGATTAAGATTAGTATTTCTGGGTATATAGTCAGTTGGTGAGTGAGTGTAATTGTGAACCACCAGTAGTAAGTGTGGATGTTCTGACATTATTTAAACAGTTATTACAATAATGCAGTAGTCTGCATAATAGTAAATCTTCTGTTTTTTGTGTCAATAAAAATTCAAAATGGAAAGCAAGATTAATGTAAGAGGGGCCTGGAGATGTGACTAATGAACAGAGAAAATGTTTTTTAGTGCCAGGAATGTCTGCATTGTTTATTCTGGACCCTATTTTGAAATTGACATCTTTTGAGATTTGTGCAAAATTGGCCAAATTGCCATTTCTGACAACTTTATTGGGTAGTTGAAATCGGTAAATGGGCGGTTTCTTGCACTCAGTTGATAGAACACTTGGAGTTCACTATTTTGGCCAAAAATAGTGTCAAAGTGGGGCGAAATCACGGCTAAATCGTTGGAACTGCTAACTTTTTAGGTGAAATTCGAAATTTTTTCCTCAAATTTCTTGCTTTGGTTCATTACCCCCCACTTTAAATTTTAACTCCTATACCACTATTATTATACGAATGTTTGAAACTTCCCATTTTGAAACCCTAAAGAGATCACTGATTGACCTATTTTTTTTTTAAATCTCATTCTGTTTTCTGTTTTGATGTTAAACAGTAATATTTTCTTTTATATATTTTCCGGGACTTACCAGCTATCAGAAATCCGGTTATAGTGTTGCGTGATACAAGTTTTTTAGAATTAAAATCCCTATTGAGTTTTCATATCCCAGGGGAGAAGTTAATGTATCTCAAGAAAGATTAGGGCTCCTTCTCAAAACAGCAGAGGCACTTAGAATTAAAGGACTTGCTCAAGACAAGAAAAACTAGTGATAATGAACAGGTAAGTGCTTCCTTAGACAGGGGAAACCTTGGTTTTCGTATGCCATAGTCTGTAAAACTATAGTTACTCTTTATAAAATGTATTTTTTGTTAATATTTCCCATAAGAAATAATGTAAACCCAAATTTTAATCCGTTCCAGACACACAAAAATAATTAACAAAAAAACATTTTTATAGAGAATAACTATAGTAGTTTTACATACAGACTAGGGCATATTAAAACTGAGGTTCCATTGTATTGTCATGAAAACTTATATCTCTTCGTTTGTCTCTAATTTTCATAAGTTGTATATGGAAAGCTCAGCAGATATGCAGTTGTTTTGGTCAAATTTCTTACAAATCCAAATGATCCATTTTTTGCCTAAATGGTAAACAATTTAGTTCTCTCAAAAATTTGGTGTGACCTTTGTTTTGTGACTTGGAATGAAATATGGATGTGGTTGGAATGCAATTAAACCCTTTCACTGTCAGCCCCGTAATATTATGGCTTGCAACCAATGCCGGGTCTCATAATACTACGCCAAAATTCTAGCAGCTTTAGATCTGGTGGGAGGAAGCTGGTAGGTCTACATGTGAGAGAATAGGCCTGTGTGCTCAGTGTTTGCAGTATGAAAAAAGTTTGAGGCTGCAGTGCATTGTGGAACGCCCAAATTTAGTACGCCTTGTTCACCATGCCTAGCGGTAAGGAAAACCTCACTCCCTGGTGAATTTGGGACTTTTTCTCTTCCCCAAATGATAGTTCTAGCACAGATGAAGTGTCAGTGAAAATGAATTTTTGGTTTGAGGAATTTGTGACTGAAAGCAATGCCCAGGATACCAGATACTGATAGTGAAAAGGGAAGACAGTGTGGGTGATGGGGAAGATAGCATGGATGGTGGGGAAGATGGTGTGGGTGGGGAAGACGGCATGGTTGGTTGGGAAGATGGTGTGTAAGTAAGTTTATTCAGGTATACACGAATACAGTTACAGTGGGCCCCTGAGTTTCATGAGCCCTGCGCTTCATGAATTTTGCCTTTCGGCAATTTTTTTTGTCAAAATATAGCCTCACGTTTCATGATTTGCCTCAAAATTCGGAGATCATACGGAATGCGTCGGAGCGGTCTCCCAGTGGGCGTGTGTACACAAAGGCTTCCACACACCATTCAGTCAGTGTGGCATTGTTTCTGGGCAAGTGACCATCACCCCATGTGTTCATATGATACATTTCCTAATAATTCATTCTTTTTTGTGCTTGCAACTACTAAATAAGCCACCATGGGCCCAAAGAAAGATCCTAGTGCCAGCCCTTTGGTAAAGGAGAGAAACACGATAGAATTAGAGAAAGAAATTATCGCAAAATGTGAAAGTGGAGTGCATGTGACCGTCTTGAGCAGGATGTACGGGAAGTCCCATTCAACAATCACTTCCATCGTGGTGAAGAAAAAGGAAATCAAGGAAGCTGTTGTTGTGAAAGGGGTAGATATACTCACAAAAAAGAGATCACAAATAATCAAAGATGTTGAGAATTTGTTGTTGGTGTGGATCAGCCAAAAACAGTTAGCAGGAGATAGTGTTATGTAGTTGATAATTTGTGAAAAGGCAAGGCAGTTGCATGCTGATCTCGTAAAGAAAATGCCTGGAACGAGTGCTGATGTTAGTGAATTTAAGGGCATGTTAGTGACTTTAAGGGCAGCAAAGGCTGGTTTGAGAGATTTAAGAAGCGTAGTGGCATACAAAGTATGGTGAGGCTGCAAGTTCTGACAGATGTGCGGCTGAAAAATTTGTGCATGAATTCAAGGTGTATGTAGAAGATGGAGTCCTCCCCCAACAAGTGTTCAATTGTGATAAAGCAGGCCCCTTTTCGAAGAAAATGCGAAAGGGGACCTATATCACGCAGGATGAAAAGGTACTGCCAGGACACAAGCCTATGAAAGACAGGCTAACTCTCTTGTTTTGTGGTAATGCTAATAGGGATTTCAAAGTGAAGCCTTTACTCTGAAAATCCCATAGTGTTCATGAAAAACAGTGTTTCCTGGAGTAAATTGTGTGTGATATGGAAGGCTAACAGTAAGGCATGGATCACAAGGGAAATTTTCCTTGATTGGTTCAGTGAAGTGTTTGGCCTGAGTGTGAGGGAATACCTCCTGGAAAATAAATTGCCACTCAAGTGCCTCCTGGTAATGGACAGTGCTCCTGCTCATCCTCTAGACTTGGATGACCAAATGGCAGAGGAGTTAAGGTTCATCACAGTGAAGTTCTTGCCCCCTAATACCACTCCTCTCATCCAGCCCATGGACCAGTAGATCATTTCAAACTTCAAAAAACTCTCCACCAAAGCAATGTTTCAAAGGTACTTTGATGTGACCTCAGACACTGAATTAACCCTAAGAGAGTTCTGGAGGAATCACTTCAATATCCTCAATTGCATAAGCCTTATAGATAAGGCTTGGGAGGGAGTGACTTTCAGGGCTTTGAACTCTGCTTGGAGAAAATTGTGGCCAGAATGTGTCGAAGAGAAAGATTTTGAAGTGTTTGAGGCTGACCCTGTTGACCCTACACCTGTTGTGGAATCAGTTGTGGCATTGGGGAATTCCATGGGGTTGGATGTGAGTGACGAGGATGTGGAGGAGTTGGTGCAGGACCACAATGAAGAGCTAACCACTGAAGAGCTGCAACAGAGAAGCAACAGACCACAGCTGAGGAAATTGCTTCACAGGAAGAGGAAGAGAGATGGAAGAAGGTGCCTTCTTCAGAGATTAAGGAGATTTGTGTAATGTGGGGTAGGCTGCAAACATTTGTGGAGGAACATCACCATAACAAAGCTGTTGCAAGCCATGTGGGCAACATGTACAGTGACAGTGCCTTGTCCCATTTTAGGCAAATTTTAAAGAGACATCAGAATTGGAGCTCTCTGGAACAATTTTTTGAGCGACAGGGGTCCAGTGACTCTCAAGCTGGTCCTAGTGGCATTAAAAAAACAAAGAAGAGAAGTAACCCCAGATAAGGACTTGAGGTCTAGGTACCTAAAGTCTTTATGGAAGGGGATTTCCCTTCCACAGTAGCATCACTTCTCCATCCTCTTCCCACCTCCCGACTTCCATACACCAACAAGAGTCTTCATTAAAGGTAAGTGTGATATTATTGGTTTATACTTGATTTCTCATTCTTTTCTGTATGTAAATCTATATTTAATCTTTAAAAAAAATAATTTTTGTTTATACTTTTGGGTGTCTGGAATGGATTAATTTGTTTTACATTATTTCTTGTGGGGAAAATGGTTTTGAAATTTGTGAATTTAGACTTTCGGCAGACTCTGAAATGGATTAATCATGAAATTCGGGGGTCCACTGTACATAGATTATCATACATAGCAGCATGTGCAGAGAACCTAGGATAACCCAGAAAAGTCAGACACAGTGACTTATTTCCAGTGTGGGTGGTGGTGAAGACAGTGTGGGTGTGGGGAAGGCAGCGTGGGTGTGGGGAAGGTAGCATGGGTGTGGGGAAGGCAGCATGGGTGTGGGGAAGGCAGCATGGGTGTGGGAAAGACAGCATGGGTGTGGGGAAGGCAGCGTGGGTGTGGGAAAGACAGCATGGGTGTGGGAAGGCAGTGTGGGTGTGGGGAAGGTAGCATGGGTGTGGGGAAGGCAGCATGGGTGTGGGGAAGGCAGCATGGGTGTGGGAAAGACAGCATGGGTGTGGGGAAGGCAGCGTGGGTGTGGGAAAGACAGCATGGGTGTGGGGAAGGCAGCGTGGGTGTGGGGAAGGTAGCATGGGTGTGGGGAAGGCAGCATGGGTGTGGGAAGGCAGCATGGGTGTGGGAAAGACAGCATGGGTGTGGGGAAGGCAGCGTGGGTGTGGGAAAGACAGCATGGGTGTGGGGAAGGCAGCGTGGGTGTGGGGAAGGTAGCATGGGTGTGGGGAAGGCAGCATGGGTGTGGGGAAGGCAGCATGGGTGTGGGAAAGACAGCATGGGTGTGGGGAAGGCAGCGTGGGTGTGGGAAAGACAGCATGGGTGTGGGGAAGGCAGCGTGGGTGTGGGAAAGACAGCATGGGTGTGGGGAAGGCAGCGTGCATTTGTGTGAACAAGCTCTGTAAACAATATATGTAATGATAACAATATTTGTGCAGTTGTGTTACATACAACGAGTGGATATGTATACATTATGCATTATATTGGTCTCACAGGCCAGAAAAGTTACTTGAAGAAAATAAAATATTAGAAAAGAAAAAAATACAATAAAAGTAAAAATAATATTAGAGTGGCAGTCGCCAATGTTGCCATAAGTGGTTCACTTTGTCAACTTCATGCCTCTATATCTCGGTAACTACTGATTGCAAAAAAAAAAAAAAAAAAAAAAGTTCTTTTATAAAACTCAGAAAATTATTCTTAAGATTTTGGTAAGAAAAAAAAATTTTTTTTTTCTTTTGAATATTTTTTGACACTGAGAGCAAGTTTGTGAGCAGGCACTCAACAGTGAAAGGGTTAGTGATTTTTTAGAATATTGTATTTATGAATGTACTTTATCTGTATTACAACAAATTATGCATTGATAAATTAGACACATGTGCAACTCTTGGGGATCTTTATTGAGGAAACGTTTCGCCACACAGTGGCTTCATCAATCCATACGTAGGAGAAACTTGAAGAACAGGAGGAGAATGAGGTAATCAGTCCCTCAACCTTGAGTCGATGTGTTCAGTCCATCAATCTTGAATAGAATACGGCATATCAGTGGAGAAGCAGCTTTTCCACTGGAACAAATACGAAGGTCGTTTATGCCCCACATAGAGCCAGTAAAGCATTTAAATTACTGGGAATGCTTTGAGGTCTTTAATATGTACTGGAGTGGAGGAGAGATACATGATAATATATATACGTACTTGGAAAATACTCAAAGGCCTGGTCTCAAATCTGCACACTGCCAAGAGAGCAAGAGAGACTGGAGGAAGTGCAAAATAGACACAGTGAAAAGCAGGGGTGCAGTAGGCACAACAAGGGAAAACTATCAACATTTGTGGCCCCAAGATATTCTGTATCTTACCAGAGGATATCAGAAACATTGGTGGAACAAGTGTAGAAGTCTAGTACAAGTCTAGCACGAGACAAGCCTGGCCCATGGCCAGGCTTGTCTCGTGCTAGCCTCATCAAAGGTACATCTAAGGTACCAGGTAAAGTGTATGGTAGAGATGAACAAGGAGGCTTTAGAAAGAGCTGGGGATGTATAGACCAAGTGTTTGTATTGAAGCATTCAAGTGAATAATGTTTAGAATAAAATCAAGGAAATTTTCGTTGCTTACATGGATTTAGAAAAGGCTTCTGATAGTCTGCAAATAGTGGAACCAACCAGATTGTCTTTATTGAAAATTGGTATGTAGAAAAGCTATTGAGCACATTTTGAAGAAAATCATAGTTAATTTTCATTGTAGAGGTTCTGCACGAAACTAAAATCAAAAGGGCATCACAAATCACAATTGAAATTTTGTTCCCATGATCACATTTCTTGGAAAACTGACCACATGACTGCTCCATGAAGTTTTAAAAAAGGTTGCTCAGTCATGAAAGCATTTCACTTCAGGGATTTTTGTGGCCTAAGAAAGAGCTGACTGCTGACTTGCATGGAGTGTATGGAAGCATCTGGCATAATAAGATGTAATCTTTGGTGTCCCTTTGAACCTTAAACAACAATGTTAACAGATCTCACACATTTTTATTGCAATACTATTAGCATTTTTTTGGTTATTACTTTTCTCAAATGCATTCATCTGTAGTGTGTTCATTAGATATAGGTGTGGTGAGTTCCTAGTGTTTGGGATAATTTAGTAAGGATATGTTTTACATTTTTACCAATGTTTGCAGGTGATGGTAGTGGTGTTTGTAGGTGATGTTTGCCACATGTTTATACATGTATAGGGCCACATTAATCTTCTACATACACATACATATCAACAAACAGCAGCAACCATTGGGTCAGTTTGGTCAGGAAATGTGGGTTGGGTTTGAGAAGGATCTTGTGGGGGGCCAGTAGGCCTGCGCCATTGCTGCTCTGTTCTTAACCCTTTGAGGGTTTCGGACGTACTAGTACGGCTTATGACCTAGGGTTTTTGACATACTAGTGTGCCTAAATTCTACCGCCCTCAACCTAGTGGGAGAAAGCTGGTAGGCCTCCATATGAAAGAATGGGTCTATGTGGTCAGTGTGCACAGTATAAAAAAAATCCTGCAGTACACAGTGCATTAATAATGAGAAAAAAAAAACTTTGACCGTTTTTTTGGAATAAAACAGCGACTTTGCACTGTATTTTCGTATGATATTTATTGTTGTATTCTAGTTTTCTTGGTCTCATTTTGTAGAATGGAAGGCATATCATAGAAATTGAGATGATTTTGACTGGTTTTACAATGAAAAGTACCTTGAAATTAAGCTCAGAGTAGCAAAAATGTTCGATTTTTACCAAAGTTCAAAAGTAAACAAATCATGCCAAGCGTCCAATACACATCAACTGGTGAGTCTAATATTCTTTTGCAAGTGTGCCAATATGATTCATACCATTTTTTACACTAATGCAGTAGTCTGCATAACAGTAAATCTTCTATTTTTTGTGAGAATAAAAATTCAAAGTGGAAAGCAAAAGAATGTTAGAGGGGCCTTGAGATGTGACTAATGAACAGAGGAAATGTCATTTTAGTGCCAGGAATGTATTTCTTGTTTGTTCTGGACCCTATTCGGAAATTGGCATCTTTTGAAATTTGTGTGAAATTGGCAAAATTGCTAAATTCTGACCACTGTACTGGATAGTTGAAATTGGTAAATGGGTGGTTTCTTGCACTCATTCAATAGAAAAAATGGAGTTCTAGCGAAATATTCATGTTTTTTTGTCGACTAGTACAGTGGAACTGGCCAAAAATGGGGCTCAGTGGGCAAAATCGCCGATCCGTAAACATCGCCGAGACCGCTAACTTTGCGAGAGCATAATTCCGTAAGTTTTCCATCAAATTTCATATTTTTGGTGTTGTTATGATCGGGAAAAGATTGTCTATCTTTTCATAAGAAAAAATTATTATTTTTTTTTTAAATTTGGCCGACCCTGAGAACGAGTCTCGGAGAGGGCCTGTCGACCCTCAAAGGGTTAAGGTAATAAATATATGAGTGAGTTGGGTTGAGTAGGAGACAGATCTTCCTAGCATATGGCCAGTGGCAATGACAACTACAATTTAAGGTGTGAAGAACTATTATTTTTGACAAGGACTTGAGTCCTGGAGGTGGGAAGTACAATGCCTGCATTCTGGAGGGGTGGGGATATTTGCAGTTTTGAATTGTAGTATTGGTGCCCTTCTGACAAGATAATGATGGAGTGAGTGATGATGAAAGTTTTTCTTCTTTTTTTGGGGTCACCCTACCTTGGTGGCAGATGGCCAGTTTGTTTAAAAAAAAAAGTTTGGCTTTTTTATTTTTAAATGTCAAAAATGTAACTTAGTTTTTTCCATTTGTTATTCACATATTTTGATTTCGTATGAGTCACTGATTTTTTTTGAACATAACGCACTTGATATTTTGGAATCTCCTGTATGATGTGCAGATAGTACCATATGTATAGTGTTGTTTTTACAAGATGTTATAGCTTAATTTTTTTAATGTTCTGTAGTTTCATCCACATCACTGTATATAGATAAAGGGTTTAATGTTCAAATTTTGTTTTCTATTCTCAGTTTGGTAGCCTTACAAGTAGTCCTGAGAAGGAGCCAGAAGATAGTCTGGACAGAGGGGAGTGCCGTGGAGGGCCTGGGTCCCCAGCGCTAAGTCTTGCCTTCTCTGGGATAGGTGCGTCAGTCCTGGCCCCTGCTAATCCTCTCGTTTCCCTGGAGCCACCAAGCCACAAGTCACAGCACCTTTTGCATTCACCACCAGCAAAGAGACGCAAACCTCTCCATTCACCACTTGGAGGGCCCCCTATACCAACACCACCAATACAACAATTGAATTCTATTTCACAAGCACCGCCTGTTACCTCCACTGCCTCACTTGACGACGATAAATCTGGTAGAGTAATCAACTTAACTATGGGTGCCAGCAACTCTGGCAGTGGAGGTTCACCATCCCCAAGGCTAATACCCAAGACTGAGTTAAATATATCTGAGGAGGATGGGCCTGGTAGAGGCAGCAGTGGTTGTAAAGGGGAGGGCAGTAGTGACCATGAGGTCGAGGAGCCACACGAAGAGGACTCTGTAGACCATGACATGTCCAATACCGCGGCTCCAGACCTACATGGGCTGCCTCAACACCTCTCAGCAGCAGTACAAAACTTTGTGCCATATGCAGCAGCAGCAGCCGCAGCAGCAGCAGGATCCTCGCAGCTGGAGACCTTCCCGGGGCCATCAGGTGAGTACACACACACATGCTTTTACCATCACTCAAAGTAATGCACTAGCAGTAGTTTATATTTTTTGTGCCAAAATTTATATGAAGATACACAGTAAGTCTTTGATTTGACACTCTAATATGGGGGAACTGGCGGATGGTAATGGCAGTCATGGTGGATAGAGATGAGATTGTTTTGTCGTGCTTGTTATTTTGTAACTAACAGATTTTTTCCTGTTAAATTGAAGGTTTACTGTGACTAAAACTCATTTAATGGGATGGATGGGATGTGATATTGTACTCACATGCCACTCTTGTGGGTATGAAGTGTTTTTGTTACCTTGGGTGATGGTATATTTTGTATTATTAATGTACTGATCAGCACTGCTAACACAGCATGCTTTCCTGAATAATTTCTATTTTAACTTGTATGCAAATGTATATACTGCTGATGAAATTTTAAATTCTGGTGTGTGGTAAGTTCTTGTGAAGGAAAGAGTAAAATTTTAGAGGAACTCCTTTTAGGTCTTCAGTGGTCTTGTCATTCTTCATAAGTACAGTAGAACCCCCTTATCCACTGATTGGGTATACATAGTTTGTTATCCATGGTTTACTGTGGCCCAAAATTGCCTCTTAATTTTGCATAGTAATGGCTCCAAAACGTAAAAGTAGAGAAGCTGGCATTTCTTCAAAGCCCAAGAGAAGCCATGAAGTGCTTCTCATCAATGAAAAAGTGAAAATTCTCCACTTATTGTATATAATTTATCAGTTAAACTTTAGGTATGTATAGGACTTATATATAGGGTTTGCTACTATCCACGGTTTTGGTACCCACAGCAGGTCCTTTGAGCATATCCCCCATGGATACGCGGGTCCTGCCGTATTATAAAAGTTAACGCGTAACTGTATATTCATTTGCAACATTAACCTTGAAAGGAAGTGTGGATTTTTTCTTTAACACATTGGCTGTTTCCCAAAAGGCAGGGTGACTCGAAAAAGAAGAAATGCTTTCATTATCATGCTCTCCATCACTGTCTTGCCAGAGGTGTGCTTATACTACAGTTCAAAAACTGTAACATATCTCCACCCTTCCTTCAGAGTGCAGGCACTGTACTTCCCATCTCAAGGACTCAAGTCTGGCTAACTGGTTTCCCTGAATCCTTTCATAAATGTTACTTTACTCAAACTCCAACAGTACATCAAGTCACAAGAACCATTTGCTTCCACTTGCTCATGCCTAACACGCTCATGCACACTTGCTGGAGGTCTAAGCCCTTTGCACATGGATTTATGGCATTACAGAGTTCTTGGTTAACCTTTTCGTTGTCAGTGCTGTAAATATTATGGCTTTGAAGTCAGTGTCGGTCCCGTAATACTATGCCAAAATTCTAGTGGCTTCATATCTTCTGGGAGAAATTTGGTAGGCTTTCATATGAGAGAATGGGTCTGTGTGGTTAGTGTGTGCAGTATAAAAAAAAAATCCCGCAGTATAAAAAAAATCCAATCCTGCAGCAAGCAGTGCATAATGAGAAAAAAAACTGCGATCGTGTTTTTGGTTTAAAATGGCGATTTTGCGGTGTATTTTTGTGTGGTATTTATATTTGTATTCTCGTTTTCTTGGTCTCATTTGATAGAATAGAAGATGTTAGAAAAATAAAATGTGGTTTAGAATGGTTTATCGAATGAAAGTAGCTTGAAATTGAGTTCAAATTAGTGGAAATGTTTGATTTTTGACACTGTTCAAGAATAAAAAAATCTCATCACTCGTCCAATACACATCAACTGGTGGGTCTAATATGCATTTACAAATGTGCTGATATTATTTATACAGTTACTAGTATTACATATTACACAATTGTCTGAAGAACAGTAAATCTAATTTTTTTTTTCAACAAGTTGGCTGTCTCCCACTGAAGCAGGGTGACCCAAAAAGAAAGAAAAAAAAAATCCCCAAAAAGAAAATACTTTCATCATCATTCAACACTTTCACCACACTCTCACATAATCACGATCTTTGCAGAGGCACCCAGATACAACAGTTTAGAAGCATATGTAACATTTTATTTTTTTTTTTATTATCACAAATGCCGGCACGATTCCCATCAAGGCAAAGGGGGCTAAAAAAGAAAAACTTTCACCATCATTCACTCCAATCACTGTCTTGCCAGAAGGGTGCTTTACACTACAGTTTTTAAACTGCAACTTAACCACCACCCCTCCTTCAGAGTGCAGGCACTGTACTTCCCATCTCCAGGACTCAAGTCCGGCCTGCCGTTTTCCCTGAATCCCTTCATAAATGTTACTTTTGCTCACACTCCAACAGCACGTCAAGTATTAAAAACCATTTGTCTCCATTACATCCTATCAAACACGCTCACGCATGCCTGCTGGAAGTCCAAGCCACCTCGACAGACAAAACCTCCTTTACCCCCTCCCATCCAACCCTTCCTAGGCCGACCCCTACCCCGCCTTCCTTCCACTACAGACTGATACACTCTTGAAGTCATTCTGTTTCGCTCCATTCTCTCTAACATGTCCGAACCACCTCAACAACCCTTCCCCAGCCCTCTGGACAACAGTTTTGGTAAATCCCGCACCTCCTCCTAACTTCCAAACTACGAATTCTCTGCATTATATTCACACCACACATTGCCCTCAGACATGACATCTCCACTGCCTCCAGCCTTCTCCTCGCTGCAACATTCATCACCCACGCTTCACACCCATATAAGAGCGTTGGTAAAACTATACTCTCATACATTCCCCTCTTTGCCTCCAAGGACAAAGTTCTTTGTCTCCACAGACTCCTAAGTGCACCACCCAAACCCCTCCTTTAAAGTGCAGGTATTGTACTTCCCATTTCTAGGACTCAAGTCCAGCTATATAAAAATAACCTTCACTAAATATTACCCTGCTCACACTCCAACAGCTCGTCAGGTCCCAAATACCATTTTTCTCCATTCACTCCTATCTAACACGCTCACGCATGCTTGGTATAAGTCCAAGCCCCTCGCCCACAAAACCTCCTTTACTCCCTCCCTCCACCCTTTTCGAGGTCGACCCCTACCCTGCCTTCCTTCCCCTACAGATTTATACACTCTCCAGGTCTTTCTACTTGGATCCATTCTCTCTAAATGGCCAAACCACCTCAACCCCTCTTCAGCCCTCTTGACTAATACTTTTAGTACTCCACACCTCCATCTAATTTCCACACTTCGAATTCTCTGCATAATATTTACACCACACTGCCCTTACACAGGACATCCCCACTGCCTCCAGCCGCCTCCTCGCTGCAGCATTTACAACCCAAGCTTCACACCCATGTAAGAGTGTTGGTATCACTATACTTTCGTACATTCACTTCTTTGCCTCCATGGATAACGTTTTGTCTCCACAGATGCCTCAACGCACCACTCACCTTTTTTTCTTTCATCAGTTCTATGGTTAACCTCAGCCTTCATAAACCAATCTGCTGACAAGTCAACTCCCAAATATCTGAAAACATTCACTTCTTCCATACTACTACTCTTCAATGTGATATCCAATTTTTCTTTATCTAAATCATTTGATACCCTCATCACCTTACTCTTATCTATGTTCACTTTCAACTTTTTACCTTTGCACACCCTACTTACCGAGATATAGAGGTGTGAAGTTGACAAAGTGAACCGGTTGTGGAAACATTGGCGACTGCCGCTTACTCGGTAATACAGTAGACCATCATTTAGCATGAGTTTATTTGGCACGATTTGAGTATAGCATGATTCAAGAATTGCGACACATTTTTATGTAACACGTCGTATGATCAATTTAACACAATTTGCGGGAGGGGAAAAAATTTTGAGCTCGCGGTCACACACAGTGGATTAAACCATTGAGTCAATGGGGGAGGCCTACTGCCATCCCCCTGCCACCCAAACCCACCCCCACCACGCTTCCAGTCTCCAGCTCAGATCATATGCGTGCAGGATGAAGGTACTTGGGAACCTAGCTGTGTTTATTTAAATTCGTATTTTCTTAATTTCATTGCCATTTGTTAAATCTGCCAAGCAATAATGGCACCCAGTAAGCATACAAGTGTTGCTGAAAGTGACAAGAAAAGGTTTAAGCGTTCAAGTCTAGGAATTGCGAAGAAAATTGAGATATTAGACAAGCTTAAGAGTGGATCACGTGTGGTGGATATAGTGAGGGCCTATGGCCTTAATGAAGCGTCGGTTCGTACAATTAAAAAGAATGAGGCGAATATACGAACTTGTGTTATGAATAACCCAAGATGTCATCTCATGAAAAGAATGACACGTAGGTCCCAACAAGTAAATAAAACAGAAAATTTGTTGTGATGAATGGTTTTGAAAACAGACAAGTTGAAGGAAACTTGTTGCTTGAGTGGATTGAACAAAAGAAAAGAAAGGTGGACCACTTAATTTCCTCTTAATTAGGGAAAAGGCCTTACAGTTGTTTAATAAATATCAAGTTTTCTAGTGAAAGTGCTTCAGCTGATCATACAGCAGCAAGTAATTTTCCTGCTGAATTGCAGGAAATTATTTCTGAGGGTGGCTATGAGCCACATCAAATGTTTAATGCTGACAAGACAAGTGTTTTTTGGGAAAAAATGCAAACATGAACTTATATCAGTCAGCAAAAGAAGAGTACCCCGGGCTTCAAGGCAGCAAAGGACCGCTTCACCTTGCTCCTTTGTGGTATGCATCAGGTGATTTCATGGTTATTTACTGCTCTAAGAATCCTTGTGCTTTGAAAGATGTAGATAAAAACACCTTACCAGTAATTTGGAGGTCAAACCAGTTAGCATGGATGACAGAGGAAATATTTATTGATTGGTTTAAGCATCACTTTATTCCTGAAGTCAAGTTTTATTGCACAGCAAGAACCTTGCATTCAAGGCTCTCTTCATTCTTGATAATTCCCATACTCATCCACAAGCTTTACTGGATGTGACCCCACAGTAAAAGTTGTATTTTTACCTCCAAATACAACCACTGGATTGGGGAGTTAAGTCATTCAAGTGTAACTACACAAAAAAGTTATGAAAAAACTTTTTAAGCTGTTAGTACTATATTTTATACTGTAAGGTATAGGATAAACACTATGTACAACACAAACACTTGTTTATTTCCCAGAAATTTGGCATAAAAAACCTGGTCGTAAGTCGAGTCGTCATATGTCGAGCAGGTCGTGAGTTGGATGGTAGGTGTGTGTGCGCGTATGTATGCATGTGTGTGTGTGTGTGTGTGTATATATATATATATATATATATAAAATATATTATATATTAATATAATATATTATATATATATATATATAAAATAATATATAATATATATAAAATATATAAATATATATAAAATATAATATAATAATATATATATATATATAATATATAAAAATATATATATATAAAATATATATATATATATATGTCGTGCCGAATGGGCAGAATTTGCGATCTTGGCTTAAATAGCAACGTTCATCTTGCCAATAGGACAAGTGAAGATTTGTGTATGCAATAATTTCGCCAAAATCATTCTGAACCTAACGAAAAAAAATATTTCACTGTGTTTGTTTATATTAAATTGTTGTAAACAAATCTAAAATAATATTTAGTTGGGTTAGGCTAAAATAAATTGTTCTTGTTATAATAAGGTTAGGTAAGTTTTCTAAAATTCTTTGATGCAAAAATTTAAAAAATTTTACATTAACATTAATGAAAAAAATATAATCTTTAAAAAGTATAAGAGAAAATTTTAGAAAGGACCTAATTTTAAATGAGTTCTTGCTAATTGACCAGTTTTGCATATTCGGCACGACATATAAATAATATATAATATATATATATATATATATATTATATATATATATATAAAATTATATATATATAATTATATAATATATATATAAAATAAAATATATATAATATATTATATAAAATATATATATATATATATAATATATATAATATATAAAATATATAATATATATAATATATAAAAATATATATATAATATATATATATATAATATATATATATAATAATAAATATATATATATATATATAATATATATATATATATAATATTTTATATATATATAATAATATAATATATATATATATATAAATATATATATATATATAAATATATATATATATAATATATATATATAAATATATATATATATATATATATATATTTTATATAAAATAATAAATATATATATAAAAAAAATATATATAATTATATATATATATAAATATATATATTATAATATATATATATATATATATATATAAATATAATATTATAAAATATATATATATAAATAAAATATATATATATAATATATATATTAATATATATATATAATAAATATATATAATATATAAAATATAATATATAATATATATATATATAAATATAATATATAAAAATAATTTTATATATAAATTTTATATAATATATATATATAATATATATAATATATATATAATTAAATAAATATAAAATAATATAAATATATAAAATTTTAAATAATATATATAATATAAATAACCACCTCTATAGCTGGAATGGGGACCCCTCATCCTCAGAGAAGACAATAAACGTACCTCAGAGAAAACTCAAGGTTCTCCCCGGAGCTGTTTGAATATTTTCTTCTCCTACCACCCCCTATATGTTTCTAATTCTATGTGAACATTTATTAATAAACAAAATACATTTACAGAAAAAAACATAAACATGAATACAATGGCACAATGTATCAAAGATGATAAATTTCCCCCAGCTCCTCCGAGGCTGGACGTGAGCCAAGAAAGCACAAGCATTTCCCCTCTGGATGGCGACGCTGAGGCGCTGGAACATGAAAGTGGCTGCCCTTGGTCCCTGGTGGTGTCGATGAGTCTGGAACCCAATTTTTTAAAGGGAAAACGTGTGGGCATTTTTTCCCCATGATCCCAAGGTCTCCGATCCCACTGGGACAAATTGATACTGTTGGCTAATGCCCTGTACTTGCTGATCTTGTCTCCTCCCTGTGGTCAGAAAGCTCCTCCCTGTCGCCCCACACTGTGATGGATATAGGTGTCAGCCAGTGTGGACACACAGGTATAGTCCCATGCTAAGAGCTTGCCATTCTTCCAAGGATAGATGGTGATCCCGTCGGGGCGTTTTGCTGGTTGTGGGTATTGTTTGCTGCAAGTGATCGTGGCTCCCTCTCGGCAGGGCATCCAGCTGTAGCAAGGGTTCTCTTAATGATTCGTTGACCTCTTTGTGGTCTTGCATGCCACCCTTGGTTTTGGAACAGTTAAGACCATGTAGTCCGTATTGTCCTGCTTGCACTTCGCCCGCAAATACACAATATTCTGTGTGAATTGGGGCAGCAAGGCGCAGAGCCACTGCAATACGGAGGGTCTTAGGGTCGGTCGCGTTCCCATTGCCGATATGGGAACTGTTTGGAGGAAGTCCCCGGAGTGAGGTGGCACTCACAGCCTGGAGACGGCAATCTCCCTATCTGATGTTGCAGCCCTGAGCATGTTGGCAAGCACCTTTTCAGCAATTGGGCTATCCCAGCTTAAACTGTTTGTGAGCCAGTGCTGCACTAGGGTTTGGTGCGGAGCAGCAAGAGTCTCCCCATTCGGTGATTGGCACTGACATTGCTGGGGTCTTCTATTCCTGCTGAGTCACTGGGGGGTTCAGGAAGAATTTGTCTTATCAACCGTTTGATGCAATGGAAGAGGATAGGAAAGCGGTAAGCAATCGGGAGGATCTGCGTACTCCTACCCTCCAAGCCTGACCGGAATGAGGCTTGCAACCACTGTCCATCGCAAGGGAAAGATTTCAATACACTCTCTAGCATGGCCTTCAGGAGAGGGTCATTTTCCTTGAGTTTTGGACTGCTGAAGGCTGGGAGCATCTCAGAAAATGGGTAAGTTTTGGCGTTGACAGGCACCTGGTGAGTAGGTAGAAGGCATCGTGTGTTTTCAATGTCTTTCATCCTGCTTTCCCATCGTCCGAGGCCCTGAGACTTTTTTTCCTGGGACCAGATCGATGGCATTGGACCCAAGAGGACACCGAGGAGAGTGCTATTGGCTGGATCAATGGCTCGTGCTCCTGAAAAAACGGTACTAATATTCTGTATCAACTGTTGATTGGTAGAAACTATTTCACATTTGGAGGGTTTAAAGAAAGGCCCGGGCTTTTTTCCCATGTCTTTAATTTTACTGATGTCCCCAGGAGAGACTCTGTTGGGGCCAGCCAGGGTACCGTCGTCCAGGAACCAATATTGAGCTCGCTGGAGAGTGCCTCCGTGACTTCCTTGATGACCAAACAAAATAGAAAGGGGGGGAGAGGGTCCCCCTGTTGCACGCCCCACACAGTCAATTTCATGGTCCCCAAACAATAGTTTTGAAGTCACACTATAACACGATTCTATGAAGGGATAAAGGGAAAGGGGAAATTTCTATAAACTGCTTGGAGAGCAGCATCCCTTCTGACTGAGTTGAAAGCAATTGCAAAGTCCAATTTGACCAAGGCTTTTCATAGGACATGTTTTTGATATATACTCGTGCTGCGTGGGCAGCTGCTTCACAGCCCTGTTGAACGCCGAAACCGAGCTGAGTTGGTTTTCAGCATTGCAGCAGCCTCTTGACCTCACCCTTCTTACTGCAGCCTTGGCGACTAGGCGCCGAAGGGTGTTACCCACTGCAAAGGGCCTGATTCCGCCATCCTTTTTGCGGGGGGCACACAATGAGGCACCAAAGAAAAAAAGGGGCTGATGGCCTCTGGACACCGCCAGCCAGCACAGGTTGGAAAATTTGGTGAGTTCAGACAGCAGCCTCTCTGAAACCTCACCAAGTGCTGGATTGAGTATTTGTTTTAAGTGTTGAGGCCTTAAACCGGTGAAACCTCCTGCTGAACCCTGTGGAAATGACATAGCAGCTTTATACACATCAGCATCCTGTAAGGTTAGATGTTCCCTTCGCCTGCGCAATGTCAGGGAGGTCAATGTTGGTACTGGGAGCCCTGGGGGATGTTTGTCCTTCAGACTTGTGCCGTGCTGAGTCCTTGGGAGCGATGGTATCCTCACTGGTTATAAGTCTCAAAGCCCAATAGTATTACCCTCTTCTATTTTTTTGCTAATTTGGGCTCTGATTTTTGAGGTGTCGGGTGTCCTGTTGTTGGCATTTGCCCGGCGGTGTTTGTCGCCCTAGGGGGAGACGGACGAGTTGTCATCCCTTGGGAATGCATTTATTTCCCTAATAACATGCGTTGCTAGTGACTTGTCCCTCCTTGGTGGGGCAGCCAAACAGGCATTGCCAAAAAGCAGCAAGTTGTGCCAGGATCTGTTGTTTTACGGAGCATCGTTGACTTTCTTCAAAGGTCAGTGAATTTGCTAGCAGCTTTGAGGCGAGCTGCTTGGGGATGTGTGTCAGAGTCCTGGTGGATGTTAATTTGATTGCAGATTTGAGGGCCTCTGTAGAGGTGAAGTCACGGTGCTGTCAGCCCTGTCTGCTGGGGAGGCGTTGGTTGTTTTTCATTTGGAGCTCTCCTGGAGCCTAGACATCTATTGTGTGCACGGATGTTCCAGATGTGGGATTGAGTGCACATTCCCTGTGGCACACCCGGCAGATGCCTCGTGAACGACAGCTTTGGCTCTGTCGTGAAGATTCCTGGGAACCCGCGGCTACTTGTGACATTGCTGATATCGTGGGGGTGGGAGGGCGCCAGCTGTGGGGTGACGGGTGAAGGGCAGCATGGATGCATGGGGGATGAGGGTGGGGGAGTAGCGAGCGGCGGAACTTGAAATTGGTGGGGCACTAAACGGCAACACCCTTGGGCAGGGAAGGGGGGGGGCCGGGGGGGGGGGGGGGGGGGGGGGTGGGGGGGGGGGGGGGGGGGAGGGAGTGGCCCTGTGTGTTCGCACAAGACGCACATCACTGACTAACTTTTGCTAACTTTTGCTATATATATAATATACTAATATAATATATATATAAATATCATATATAAATAATTATATATAATATATATATAATATATATAATAATATATATAATATATATAAAAATAAAAATATAATATATAAATATATATAATATAATATAAATATATATATATATATATATAATATATAAATATATATATAATAAAATATAATATATAAATATATATATAATAAATATAATATAATAATATATATATAAATATATAATATAAATATATATATATATATATATATATAAAATAAATAATATAATATAAAAATATATATATATATATAAATATAATATAATATATTATAATATATATATATATAATATATAATATATATATATAATATATACAATATATATAATATATATAATATCTAAATATAATATAAATATATTATATATAAATATATATAATGTATATAAATATATTATATATAATATATATATATAAATATATATATATATAATATATAATATATATAATTATATATATATATAAATATATATTAATAAATAATATATAATAAATAATATATATACATATAATAATATATAATATATATATATATATAAAATAATATATATATAATATATATATATATCACACACACACACACGTACGTACGTACGTACGGAGTCACTGGACACATTCCTAGAAATGCTGCAGCTTGTGGAATTCTTTGACACGTGATATTATGCACAGTGGTGTTCTACACTCCTCACACATAAAACGAGTGTCTGCGTTTTTGTGGAATGTGCACAGACAAAACACCTCTTCTAAGCAAATTTCTTAGGAGGAGGCAGTTGTATTAGGTAGTGATCACCAGGCCTCAAACGAGAGGGTATTTGGTGATAATTTCGTGGGCAGTTTTCTATTGCAGGTGTTGTTACTTGGTACTTGAATATTATATGTCTGATGACAAACAAAGAAAATTCACCATATGGAGGTTTGTTTCTGGTCCTCATCTTATACATACAGTGGAACCTCAAAAATTGAACTTAATCCGTTCCAGGAGCTAGTTCTAAATTCGAAAAGTCTGAAATTCGAAGCAATATTTCCCATAAGAAATAATGGAAATACAATTAATCCGTTCCAGAAACCCAAAAATGTTCACACAAAAAATACATTTTATAGAGATTAATTACAGTTTTACATACAACAAATACTATAGTTTTTAATTATGTATAGTAATACATATAAAATAACATTTTTACTTACCTTTATAGAAGATTGGTGATGGCATCTGGAAGATAGTTAGGAGGAGAGAGGGAGTTGTGGCTAGTGTTTGGAAGGAGAATCCCTCTCCATGAGGACTTCAGGTAAAGCCCTCTCTGGGATTACTTCCCTTCTCTGTCTTTTAATGCCACTAGGACCAGCTTGAGAGTCACTGGACTCCTGTCTCACAAAATAACTGTCCACAGTCCTCCGTTTCTGGTGCCTGTTTAACATTTCTCTAAAATAGGACATGGTTCTGTCACTGAACTTGTTGCAAAGATGGCTTGTTTCAGCTTGCTCAGGGTGGTACTTCTGCACAAACATTTGGACATCATTCCACTTGGCACAAATCTCCTTAATCTTTGAAGAAGGCACCTCATCCACTCCCTATATTAACACCTTTCGCAACATCAGCTTCTTTGATTTGTTCTTTATTTGACAGGATAGAACCGATGGTCGACTTGTTTTTCCCATACATTCTGGCAAGCTCAACAAGCCTCACACCACTCTCATACTTCTGTATTATTTCCTTCTTCACATCTATGGTGTTTCTCACTTTCTTTACCACAGGGGTACCACTAGCAAGTTTCTTTGGGCCCATGGCAGCTTATTTCACAGTCCCACAAGCACTAAACACAACAAAATAATCGTAAAATGCATGAATGAGAGCGCAGGTTTGTGTTCACTCAAGCATAAACAAAGCTAGACTGCTCACGGTGCCTGCGCGGGGACCGCGGGGACGTGGACAGAGCGGGCGGCAGACAGGTTCCGTACCCGGCAGTCCGAAAATAGGGGCGCGTTCGATAATAGGGACATAGTTTACACTACTACTACCACCACCACCTCTTCCTGCCTATATATAGCCGTCCTGCTCCACCTCTGGTTAGTGTGACTTTGTCAATGGTCCAAGTCGGACCGAAACGTCGTCGTAAGCTTCTCTCTTTTATGTGCGGGTTATTTGTGTATCGTTCCAGTCACGGTATTGTGCCTTTCTGTTATTTAGGGACATAGTTTGTCCGAAAAAATGGTCCTATTTTCGAAACGTTCAATATGTGATAGGTTCGATTTTTGAGGTTTGCTGTATAAGCATTGAGCATGGAAATGTCCACAAGATGGACAGAGTTTTTTATGTACCACTTATAACTCTTGCGAACACAATCAGCAAACCCAATTTACATATCACATTTGTGCACATTGAGGGTGTAATCCATCACAGCTGCAGGTTTTAGAATGAGTTCACTGGTCTCTCTATTCTGCCTGCCATTGTCTGTCATTTTGTTTCGGTGAATTGATGTCAGCAATGTGACATCTCATTTGTCATGCCACCAAAATGCCATGATGTAATTGGCAGCATTGAATCCGTGCATATGCTTACGATTTGCACACACTGTGCCACACACGTCCGTCATGTTCACTCGCAAGAACTCGCTGAGTAAGGGGCTTGTGTACCAGTTATCAGTATATAATATATGCCTCTTGCCAAGATATGGTTCCATCATTGTTCTAACCACATCTCCAAAGATACCCAATAATTTCCTGCTACATATCTTGTAATGTAGTACTTCCAGTGTACACAATTATATCCAATACAAGACCACTGTAGCAATCACAAAGTACAAGAAGCTTTATTCCAAAGCGTTTCCTCTTGCTTGGTATATACTGCTTGAACAACAGTCTATCTTTGAACAGAATTAAAGACTCATGAATAACAAGCTTCCTGAAGGGATAAAAATGCATACAGAACTTTTGTTTCAGATACATAAACACATTCCTGACCTTATATAACCTGTCATTGCTGTCAGGCCTTGTTTTGTCTGAGAAGTGTAGCATTTGTAACAGTATCGGAAATCAATTCACTGGTACTATATAACTGAAAGCTGGGGTTGAAATCAGGCGGTCTGTTGACCAGTATAATGTGACAGTGTGCTTGTACACATTTGGCTTCAGCATTATTATGGCAAAGAACAGATACGTCTCAGCCACAGTTGTCTCCTTCCACTGGTGTAGGCGTGATCTTAGTGAAATAATTGTTTGACATGGTGTAATTGAAGTATGTGTTACTTTCCCTGACAATAATTTTCATCAGGGGTTCATCAAAGAATAACTCAAAACATTGTAGTTCAGTGGCATTGTTACCAAGTGTACAAGATGGCTGTATTCCACTTTGAGTTTCATCAAAGTGATGGGGATTGGGAATAAAATTGGCACCCTGCTGCCAATCCCGGATGTGATCTGCTAGTGGGTACTGGATATTGACAGATGGTTGTGGTTGTGCAGATTGTTGTGGTGTGTGGGTGGTTGTGGGTGAACTTCGTTGTGGATGTGCTGAGTCAGCGGCATGGCTATCAGCATGGGGTGCCGCTGGTGCCACATGACGCATGGCACCACTACCACCTGATGCTGCATGCATATTATCTATCCCAATTGTAACAATATCATCGTCATTTTCACTATCTGTTCCTGGTGTAGGGCCACGGGATGTACTCCTTCCCCTTGGAATAGCGTATGGTCTCAGCAGTATCAGTTCCCAGTAACCAGTTCCTAGTAACCAGTTACCAGTAGTATGACTCACTACCAACCGTCTGTGTGAATCACTTGTTATTCACTGTTCGGCTGACCTAGCATGTTTTGAATGCTGCTACCCTCCGAGACACTCAGCAAGTCAGTTCAAGTAGAGGCGTTAGACAGGCGGCAGGTCAAAGCTTGGTGCTCCCCCTATATTCCACCCAATATTCTAGAACATCCAACGTGAGTGTTATTACCCAATCCACGTTATCGAACCACCACATGACAATGGCATACTACCAGAAAGCACGTAGCATCATGTAAATTGACGTTTCACTGGAGAATCCAGTGGACCCCCGCCATTCGGTGGCCGCGACTTAAGTGAAATCTGACTCTGCAAGTTTTTTTTTGGCAAAATTTAGCTTCGTGGTTCGTGATTAGACTTGTGATTTTGGCAACCTTCTGGTACGCGTCTGCTCGTCAGCGCGCACACAAAGCCAGTCTCCCTCACTATTCACACTCAATGTGCCATTGTTTACCAGCATGTGACCATCACCCCACGGGTTCATAATAATTCATTGTTTTTTGTGCTTGCAACTGCTAAATAAGCCACCATGGGTCCAAAGAAAGCTCCTAGTGCCAGCCCTTTGGTAAAGAAGGTTAGAAACACGACAGAATTCAAGAAAAAACTCATAGCAAAATACTAATTTGGAGAAGAGAGAGGGGAGAATGAGCCTTCTGCAGTGATTCTACAATATGTATGATACTAAAGCAGCAGGTATCGATAAAGGCTATAGCTCCAGCCAGCGATAAAGTGTAGAATTAACAGTGTTGCAAATAAGCGAGTAAGCGATAGAAAAACAACATGAGAGTAACTCTTCAATGTTGTTGGATGTGTATAGGACCGCTGAACATACACCGCCCTGCTATCTTCCACCACCCTAAACCTCTGCCAACATCTCCTTCATCAACCTAACTAATTAAACTAACATCTCCTCCAAGGTAAGTGTAAATGTAAAAGTGTAAGTATAAAAGTAAATGTTAAGTGTAAATATAAAAGGACACCAATGGAAGTAAGTCACTCTTGACTTTTTGGGTTTATCCTGGGTACTTTACACATATGCTGCTATGTATGATAATCTATGTATGTAACTGTATTTGTGTATACCTGAATAAACTTACTTATTTATAAATTAAAATGTAAATATTTCTTATTTATAAATTGCATACATTGTTTAATTTATAAATGAAGCCTCCACCGCCACCAACACAGCTTCTCTCAGTGGCAGCCCTTAAACCCAACAACAACACTTACACCATTTACTCCTCTCATACATTGACATATTTTATTCATTCTAGAAATTCATCTTCACTGACACTTCCATCTGTGTTAGAACTATCACTTAGGAAGAGAAGAGTCCCAATTCGCCGGGGAGTGAGATATTTTTTACTGTGAGGCATGGTAAACAAGGACTACTGAAATGCCATTCCCATAATGCACCACTGGCTCCCCGATTTTTTTTTATATTGTACACGCTGACCATGCAGACCCATTCTCTCGCATGTAGGTCTACCAGCTTTCACCCGCTAGATTTGCAGCCACTAGAATTTTGGTGTAATACTACGGCACCAACACTGGCTTTTAAGCTGTAATATTACGGCACCGACAGTGAAAGGGTTAAATTGGAATTTATTGAATTGGTCAAATTATCTACTTCTGCACTCAATAAGGCATTTCAGAAAGTTGAATGGGCATTTTTCTGGAAGGCATACTAGTGTAGTAGCCAGGAATTTGGTCAGTTTGAGCATTAACCCTCTGACTGTCGTGACCCCAAATCCTAATCTCTGTTTCGCAAAATTTCTGAAGAAAAAAAATGTTTTCTTTTTTTCTTACGAAATGATAGAGAATCTTTTCCCAATGTTAATGACACCAAAAGTACGAAATTTGATGGAAAACTTGTGGAATTATGCTCTCGTGAAGTTAGCGATCTTGGCGATGTTTACACATCAGCGATTTCGCTCAATTTGAGCCCTATTTTCGGCCAATTCCATTGTTCCAGTCGACCAAACTCATAGCTATTTCTTTAAAACTCCATTTGTTCTATCGATTGAGTACAAGAAACTGTCCATTTACCGATTTCAACTATCCAATAAAATGGTCAGAAGTTGGCAGTTTGGTCAATTTCACGGAAATTAAAAAAGATGCCAATTCTAAAATAGGGTCGACAATGAATAATGCAGACATTCCTGGCACTAAAATAAGTTTCTCTGCTCATCAGTCATGTCTCCAGGCCCCTCTTATATTACTCTTACTTACTATTTTGAATTTTTATTCACACAAAATATAGATTTACTGTTACAGACTACTGCATTATTGTAATAATTGTATAAATAATGTCAACCCATTCGTGACTGCGTATTAGAATGGCTAATTGGACACTTATTGGACAATGACGTCATTTGTTTACTCTTGAACATTGGCAAAAATCGAACATTTCTGCTACTTTGAGCTCAATTTCAACGTTCTTTTCATCATGAAACCAATCAAAATCATCACTATTTCTGTAATGTCTTCCATTCTATCAAATGAGACCAAGAAAACCAGAATATAACCATAAATACTTTACGAAGATACACCTCAAAGTCGGTGTTTTAATCCAAAAAATGGTCCGAGGTTTTTTTTTCCCTCATGCACTGCGTGCTGCAGGATTTTTTTTATACTGAGCACACTGACCACACAGACCAATTCTCTCACATGTGGGCCTACCAGCTTTCTCCCACTTGATTTGAAGCTGCTAGAATTTTGTAGTATAAATACATACGTCAAAGCACTGGCTTGTATGATGTATATATACGACCAAAACAGTCATTGGGTTAATTAAAATTAGCCCCAAAAAGCCTCAGAATGAGTTTTAATTGCTGATGTGTATATTTCACTCAGTTTGCCAACTTTGTGCCTCTGTAATATAAGTTTCTCCATCAGATTTTGCCCTTTGGTGTTGCCTTCAGATTTTTTATGCTATTTTTGAAGATAAAAATGCAATTGAAAAGGTTAAACTAGTCATTAGGTATAGTACAATATATAAATGGGGAAATGTTAAACTCTCAATCATGGAATGTTAACCTTAACCGTTTTGGGGCCGGTCCCGTAATACTATTACAGCTTTGAAGCCAGGGTCAGGCCCATAATACAGTGCCAAAATTCAAGTAACTTCCAATCTTGCGGGAGAAAGCTGGTAGGCCTACATATGAGAGAGTGGGTCTGCGTGGTCAGTGTGTGCATTATAAAAAATCCTGCAGCACGCAGTGCATGAGAAAAGAACTGCAACTGTGTTTTTGGTGTAAAACAGAAACTTGGCGGTGTATTTTCGTATGGTTTTTATGGTTGTATTCTCGGTTTCTTGGTCTCATTTGATAGAAATGGATGATATATTACAGAAATAGATGATTTTGAATGGTTTACAGACTACAAGTAGCTTGAAACTGAGCTCAAATGTATAAAAAATGTTCGATTTTTGCTGATGTTGAAGAGTAAACAACACGTCACGTGTCCAATACTTATCGACTGGCATTAGTATGGTCCCAGATCTGTACACACCAAATCACACCCTATGATGGTGCAACCTCCCTCCTCCCTCCCCAAATGAAAAGCAGGAGTGCCATGATTACAAAGAGGGAAAACAGTATGTGTTAGGAGCCCAAGGCTGTTCAAAAGTTTCCCATCATAACGGAAGGGGGATTACCAAGAGATTCCTGTTTGTCTTCAGGAGGAAACTAGAAAGATAACCTAAAGTCAGTGACTCACTGGCCCTGCTGTGGTTCATATGTTGGATTGCTTGTGGCCAGAAGTTACAGCCTGGTTGATCAAGCTATGATTCACCGTGAGGTCTGGTCATGGACTTAGTTGTGGAGGCATTGACTCTTGGAACTCCCTCCAGGTAAACCATTGGCACTATTTCCCTTGCTTTGAAAGTTTGAAAGTTTGTGTGTGTAGAAGACCTTGTACAACAACTCCTCCCCATCCCCCCTCTACTTCTCTGAAGTTCAAAAAATCCCCATTATTAAAATCTCCTCTAACCCTTCCTTTCCTTCCTCTACCTGCACATTTTTTCTTTTCCAGTCTCTGTACATGGTTCTTCACCTCTAACTGGCCCTGTTACGAGTGTGGAGGTTCATCCTCCTTTTACAGTACCTCCTTTCCCTGTCCCCTACCAGGTCGCTTCCTCTCCTGTCCCCTCCCAAGCTTCTTCTCTAATTCCCTCTACCATTTTGTCCCATCCCTTCCCCTACCTTGGTACATTCCATCATCGCCCCAATCTTTACCCACCCTCCTCCTTCCATCTCCACTATCGTCCCACTTACAATGTCATTGTCCTCTGAAACACCGGAAGCTATCTCCGAATGTATTGAAGAGACTAGACCATTGATGGACACCAATCCACCTCTTGTTCCTCTTCACTCTTCTCAATCTGCACAGCTCCTTTCTTCGCAGCGTCCCAACCCTTTGCTCCTTGTGTGCTTTCCACTGCCTCCACATGTGGACTTTTCTAACCCTTCTAGTCTGTAGATACTTATATCTTCAGATTTCTTGTATCTCTCTTCAAATCATGGCTTATTTACAGTGGAATATCCATGGCCCAAGTGGTAACCAGGGTGAGCTTCAGGTGTTGCTCTCCCAACTTTCCCCTGTTTGTGGTTGTTTACAGGAACCCAAATTATACTTCACTGTTATCCATCCCGTCTCGGGCTGTTTTATTATATTCATTGGATCCGTTTCCCAATGGAGCCTTTAATAATGAAAGTGCACTTGCACGCATTGGTATTCCAGAATCAGCTCTTTGTTCATACTTTGCTGCATTACACTGCAGCCCACATCCACTTGAATAAGTGGTATACAATCTGTTCTTTGTATATCTCTCCTCGGGCATCATCTATCCCAGATGCTGCATTTTTTGTTTTTTCTTACTGCCACCACTTCTGTTACTTGGCAATTTTAATGCTCACTGTTTCCTCGGCCGGGGGGGGGGGTGTCTCACTGTGACTCCTGCAGCATTCAGTTGGAGGCTTTTGTCAATTCTCTCCCCCTCCATGTTTTAAATGTGGGTACTTCCACCCATTTTGATCCTCGTACTCATTCTCTCTTGCATCGATCTCTCGGTTTGCTCTTCCTCAACTGTACTAGACTTTACCTGGTCTGTCCTCCCGGAGTTGGGTGACAGCGATCATTTTCCAATTATCCTTACTTCTCCTTTGTATTCACCACCTCCTCGTAGACCATGCTGGCAGTTTGACCAAGCGAATTGGGACCTTTACTCGTGTCCAACTGCTTTTGGTGAGGATCCTTCTTTGTCTTCCATTGATGAGCTTTTACACCTCGACTTCAGTTTTAACAGCAGCTTCACATTGTGTACCCTAAACCTCGGGCAGGCATTCTCAGAGGTGTGTGCCTTGGTGGTCTCCTGCTTGTGCTTGGGCAGTATGCTTGATACGTGCTGCATGAGGCAAGGATCAGTACAGTAGAACCACAAAGCAACTCCTTGAATTTAAGCAGAAGAGAACAGTCACCCACCGTGTCATCCGTGACGCTAAACGCACTTGCTTGTGGGATTATGTTTCTACCTTCACTTCAGCTTCCTCTATGAGTGCAGTTTGGAAAATAGTACGGAAACTAAGTGGTAAGTACCCTCCTGACCCGGCTCCCATTCTTTGGGTTGCTAAACCCTCTTGATGTTGCCACTAAAATTGGTAATCATCTTGTCTGTATCTCTCAGGGGGCTCCATCTATGCCCCTCGTCTCTTTCTTCCAAGTCTGCCAGATAGATCCCTTAATCTTTCTTTTATCAGAGAAGAATCTTATAATGTGCCTTTTACACCTCTGGAACTAGAGGCAACACACTCCACTTGCTGATCATTGGCAGCTGGGCCTGACTGCATTCATATTCATATGCTGCAGCATTTACATCAGTCAGCCCTTGTTGTCCTCTTATGACTCTCTAATCTTATTTAGTCGCAAGGAGTTCTTCCCCATTGTGGAAATCTGCCATTGTTTTCCCTTTCCGTAAACCGGGTACTATAGGACATGATGCCTCCTCCTATCGTCCCATTGCTCTTACCAGTGTAGTTTGCAAGGTGATGGAACGTCTGGTAAATAGACGTTTTATGTGGTATTTAGACACACATTAGTCTCTCCAGTAGTCAATATGGCTTTTGTAAGGGCCGTTCTACCATTGACCCCTTACTATGCTTGGATACATATGTTCGTAATGCCTTTTGCCAATAACCACTCGGTTATCGCCATCTTTTTTGACCTTGAGAAGGCACATGGCACAACTTGGAGGTATAACATCTTGGCCCAGGCCCACGCCTTAGGCTTCCGAGACAGTCTACCATTTTTCTTTAGGAACTTCTTAACTGAGAGACATTTCCGTGTTCGGGTTAATAATATGCTTTGCCTGGACTTTGTCCAAGTTGAAGGTGTCCCCCAGGGATGTGTTCTGAGCACAATTCTCCTTTCTATAAATGGTCTGGCATCTATTCTTCCATCTAATATTTGGTCATCACTCTATGTTGATGTGCAGGCGCTGTCACCTCATTGCAGTTTCTGTCCAGCATGTGTCAACCATGTGCCCAGTTGGGCCAATACTCCTAGGTTTAAATTTTCTAGTACTAAAACTTGCCAAATTACTTTCACTTGACGTTTTATCGTCTCTGATCATCCATTGTACCTATATGGCTCACATATCCCAGAACGTGATACGGTCAGGTTTCTCGGCCTTCTGTTTGACCGTCGGTTATCCTGGAAACCTCTCATTACCTCTCTGAAGGCAACTAGTCATAGCCGACTGAACCTCCTTAAAACCCTCGCTCATCTTTCATGGGGGCTGGTCGTAGAACTCTGGACTACATTCAGCCCTAATTTTATCGAAACTCGATTATGGCAACCGGATATATTCAGTGGCCCCTCCTGCAACTCTTTCTAGCCTTAATCCCATACATCACCAGAGATTACGTTTATCCCTCTGTGCTTTTCGCTCTTCACCGGTTGAGAGCCTCTATGCAGAGGCGAAGATTCCATCCTTGACTGATCGCTGTGATGCTCATTGCCTTTGCTATTAGGTTCGCCCTCATGACCTCCGCAATCCTTCCATATATAGGATAGTCACTGATGTTAGTAGACATTCTTTATTTGTTCGTCGCCCATGTTTACTCCGTCCCTTTTCTCTTCACCTACATTCGTTCTTTTCTTCAATTACCACCTTTCTATGTTCATGTAGCATCTCGCTTTTCCCTACCCCCTTGTGAAGTTCCGACAGTTCGTGTCTGTTCTTTCCCACTGCCATGCCAGAAAGCCCAACTGTCTATGGTGGCTTCTCACTCTTTTTCTTAACCACTTACGATCACATTCTCATGCCATCGCAGTGTACACGGATGGTTCCAAGTCTTCTGACAGTGTCGGATTCGCAGCAGTGTTTCCGGACAGCATCGTGCGAGGGCATTTATTATCCTCGGCTAGCATTTTTACGGCTGAATTGTATGTCATTCTCGTAGCACTTATCCGTATTGCATCTATGCCTGTGTCACCATTTGTGGCCGTTTCAGACTCCCTTAGTGCTTTACAGGCTATAAGAAAATTTGATACATCTCATCTCCTGGTTCTTCGTATCCAACTTTAGTTACGCCGTATCTCTAGCAAGCACAAAGATATTGTTTTTTGTTGGGTTCCCGGTCATGTTGACGTACAGGGCGATGAACAGGCAGACACTACTGTGCAGTCAGTGGTACATGACCTCTCAGTTTCATATAGAGGTATTCCATTCGCAGACTATTTTGCACCCGTTGGCAACAACGTTTGTCTGATCTGCTACATAACAAATTACATTTTGTTAAACCAAGTGTAAGTTTCTGGCCGTCTTGTTATTAATGTCGAGGTTGGGAGACGACTCTCTCCCGTCTTTGCATCGGCCACAGTCGTCTTACTCACGGGTATCTCATGGAGAGGTGCCCTGTTCCACTCTTTGAGAATTGTCAGGTTCCAGTTTCTGTTAGCCATATTCTGTTGGGCTGCCCACTTTATCAGCGAGCACGCAGAATTTACCTCCAAAGTCGTCACCGCTCTACTGGCCTTACTTTACCTTCCTTTCTTCCTGATGGACCCTCCTTTAACCCAGACACACTCGTTGACTCTTTTGACAGCAATTGGTTTACTGCACAGACTCTGATGATGATGCCTCTAGCACTCCTCACAACCCTTTCTACCTCAATCTCTTGCTACCTGTCTACCCCTGCACTCTCCACTGCCCCGCTGCATTGCATGACCCAATAATCCCCCTCCCTCTAGCTCCCCAATACCCCTACATCCTTCCCTGCCCTGCTGCGCTGTATGACCGTTGTAGGTTTAGCGCTTCTTTTTGATGATAATAATTGAAATTACATTTTTTTTTTCGTTTTATGGTAAATGCCGTTGTTGTGAAAGCACAACATATAGAGCTCGTATGGTGCCTGGGGAATGGGAGGCAATCGCATTTCATATTAGGAATGGGGAGGATAGGTCTAGTTCCTTCGATCAAGATCCCCTCACGGACATCAAAGCTATATAAAAGATTGTCAGCTATTTGCCAGGGGTGAAATGACGTCGACACGAGTATTTTCTCTTGACACTCAGTCATGACTTGATTACCAATTTCCAACTTGCCTCAAGGTCTTTTTGCGATGAAGACACACTTCCTTTCTGACTGCTGTTTGAACAGCCTACAGCACAACAGGTCTCGGCATCTCGATAACTTGTTTTATTGGAACCCATCAGAGGTAAACAGCATCACTGTCGGATGCTTGACCAATAATATGCCAAACACGCATCCAGTGATGTCACGTGTAAACTAATCTTGTAATGTACATGTATTTGCCAGCAAAGCCTACCACAGTGGTTTTTGGTTCTTATTTAGAGTATTATTGGTTTAGCAATAGTTGTGTATTAGTGGCTGAGAGTAGGACCAGCATAGCATGGGCCATAGGCCTTCTGTAGTTTAAGAAAGCGATGGATTAGCAATAGTTATTTGTCATTGAGTAGGGATGGTTGGAAAGAGTTGAACTTTCCCAGTACCAGTCAGTATGCCTGCTCTGGTGATTGCGTGCGATAGTATTTTTTAACCTTATTAGCAAATTACTGGTAGAAATGGGTTCAGTGTTTATAAACAAATTCAAATAAATCGAGGACACCTGTTTATATTGACATTAAAAATCAGAAATTATAGAGGGAGACCTATTTTGGCTTGGGAATTTAAATAAGTGCATATATAAGGAATAACCTTGGCTGGCTTTCAGCTTCAGTTTCGCATGAAGTTAAAAGAAAATTGGCACATTAATTAAAGTGGCCCCTATGCGAAGTTGAGACAAAGTGTGGAGGGTGGGAAGGAAACGTGGGTAGACGTGTATTCACAGGTTCATAACGTGTGCTTCAGTCAAGAGGAAGAAAGGCTGGCTGGGTGGTGGCGATGGGGGAGAGGGATAAAGGGATGATTATAATTGAATTTTGAATTATATTTTTTCTCAGTGGTTTTTGGACTAAATTACTGCAGTTTTTATAGTACTATATACGACAACAAATTTGGTACCTCATGTGGTATGCTCATGATTTTTGGATAAAAATATGTCAAGAAATATAGAATTCTGCCCGATTCTCGCAGTGTTAATTAAATATGGAGTACTGTATGATTATTTTCTTTAATTATTTTCTCAGTTTTAGGTGTTAGGAGTGGGGTAATAGAAATAACTATTATATATAAATGTCTCAGTAAAGTATGCTGGGAAAATAAAAATTTACCTTCTGAAATTGTAGTTTTTTTTTCTGAAGTTAATGACACCAGAAACGCAGAGTTTGATGGTAAACTCATGCAATTATGCAGACACAGAGTTCGCTGTGGCCGCTGTTTATACATCAGGTATTTCACCCAGTTCTTAGCTAATTCGCTGGTGTGCCTTCCGTGCTGTCGATTGAGCACGAGAAAGTCATTCAGATATCAGAACTGCCCTGAAACGTGCCTAGAAGTCGTTAATTTGGCCAATTTTACACACACACACACACACACACACACACACACACACACACACACACACACACACACACACACACACACACACACACACACACACACACACACACACACACACACAAAATTCATTTTAAAACGACCAGGATAAACATTGTAGGTGTTCTAGCCACTAACCCAATCTTTTCTCTGTTGGTTGATCACATCTTGAGACCTCTCCTTTAAGATTCGAAACTCATCAAAGGTTTCCATTTTGAATCCATTTCTTAGATATAAAAATGTAACCAAGAATGACTGGTCATGGGTTAGGCCATCTTAATAATCGAAGCAGTCCAGGGGGGGGGGACACTCATTTCTCAGGAAAAGTCGCCAAAAATCGAATATTTCCTCCAGTCTGAGCTCTATTACAAACTATTTCCTGTCTGAAACTGACCAAAATCATCTATATTTCACTAGTATGTTTACCATACTTATTGGCCAAAATTTACCACTCAAAGCATTTTTAAGGAAGCTATGCTTAGAATGAAGAGCTACGTGAGCGACGCTGGGATCGGTGACGTGGGTCTACATGGAAGACCGCGATTAGAAGCCCTGAAATTAAAAGTGAAGACAATGTTCGCATTTTTTCCTGAAAAAAAATATTTCTTCTGAAATAGTATAGAATTATTTTTTTGTTTTGTTTTGAAACTAATGGCACAAAAAATATACGAAATTTGATGGAAAATGTAGGGAATTGCGCAGGGGCTGTTTGCCTTTGAAGGAGTTCGCGAATTTTCCCACTCTCGCAGCTCGACCCAGGTTCAGGCTTGTGTGGTGCTCTGATCAACCAAGCTGTTACTGCAGCCGGCCAGTTGGACCACATACCATCCATAGACTGGTTGATCTGGCACTTTGCAAAGGTACATGCATGTAGACTTACCTAAAATTTGAAGAGTGTGGGTGTTACAAAACTCGTCGTCTTAACCTCCTCCAATGGTATGGTAGTGTTAAGGTAACATTCTTGTTGAACAATATGACCTGTTTACGGTTTTGTAACAATAACTTTTAATAAGAATTCAGGACTACGAAACAAATAACTAAAACTTTAGAATCTTTACTAGTAGAGTTTTAGCTTATATATGATATAATGTTAGGATTAACATAAAATAAGGAGTTTAACTCTTACATTTCTCTTGGTACGTACCAGTACATTGATATGAATAAATGAACTTCTTGAGGTCGAGCTTTGTACTAAGTTCACCAATAATATGCAGCTATAATGGTTATTAAGACTTATCCACAAAATAACTTACACTGGTTATAAAGACAGCTGAACTATCAATTCAGAGCATACAAGAACTCGTAAGTGACAGACTTAGTCTCATTACCATCCAGCATGACTTAGAATAGCATAGACCACAAATTAACCCACAAGGACAACAAGGCTTATTCATTCAACCGAAGATGAATTCACTAGAGTATAAATAACTCGAAAGTGACAAGCTTAAGAAAGGGAGTCGAGTATGAAAGGAAAACGACCACAAGAGAGAACTTGACATAACTGAGTGAGGTATGATTCCTTGGCTATGCAACCCCAGACTGACTTGAGACTACTCCTCCAAGCCTTACAATACCTCGTGACTTTGATGGTGCGAGGGACCGCCAGACACTAAACCTAACGACAGTGAACCAGGTTGCTACTCAGTGTTGCGCCTATCACTTAAAATAAAAATCCTACCTATCAACATATCTAACATTATAAGGGCAGATAATACTATAAAGCACAATAGACATTTTAGCTAATAATGCCATCGGTGATATAGTATTAAGTGAATAACAAAATATGTGCACACAATATTAATTATTAACCTTGGGTTCAACCAGAGCACGCAACAATGGGGGACGGTTAATGTGGACCTACTGGGCCGAGTTTGATTTATTAAGGTTTATCATGAAATGTTTATCGTGAAATACACGTGGTATGAATAGAGGGCAGGCATCATGAGCTACCTTCTGTTGTTCGTAGGGCTATGGACAGCTTATGCAGTATCGATCCATCAACATGTGAACATTAGTAAAAGTAAAATGCATTTCCCTAGGAAATTAGAGCAAACATATTGACTCTAAAGAACACTAGGTAGGTAGACTTATGTACCAAACATTTACTAAAGATTACTGCATTTCAGAAAGTAGTAACCAAAGAAAATAAATGAATACTTAATAAAATGATATAGGAGGTTATATGAGAGATTTAGTGGAGCCGGCTGTGACTTTGGCTCTCAGTAATTTTGTGAGAGTTGCCTAACGCTTCAGTACTTGTATGAATTGTCTGCACATCTTTTACATTGTACAATATGAGTGGCCGATAGCGCCGTGTTTAATGGAAGAGAATGTAACATAACTCTTCCTGGGCGAAGCAAAGCCGCCTGGGTCATCAGGGAAATAAGCTTAGATCTACCTCGTCTCTCAGTATACTGCTGCCGCTAGCAGCAGGCTAGCCCATACATCTTCCCTCATTTTATTATAGTAGTAACATAAACATTACTAGGCAGATCTATCTAGAGATAACTGTCCTAAGGACATTTATCTCTAGAATATTGGATGTGTTTGGTTAATGAGGGTGTTATGGCTACACCTCGGTGGAGTTGGTGACACTTCCTTCGCTACAACAGAACATTTAAATAGTAAATATACTTATACACACGCCCCCACATGAACGCACGCAAACACGCCTCACATGCACTCACGCAGACACACCCCGCAAGAACGCACGCAAACACCCCACAAGCACGGATGCAGACACTCCCCGCATACACGTACGTAAACGCTCCGCATACACACACGCTCCTACATACAAGCACGCACAAACGTCCCAACATACACTTGCCCACACCCAATATACATGCCCGAACACACGCCCCACATACGCACTCGCACACGCCATACACCTGCCCCAAACGCACGCGCCCCACATCCTTGTGCCCACACCAAACATCCTCACGCACACGTCACAAACACGCACGCCCCGCATGCATGCACACAGACCCCACATGCTCGCAGGCACACAGGTCCCACACGCACGCAGGCACACAGGTCCCACACGCACGCAGGCACACAGGCCTCACACGCACGCAGGCACACAGGCCCCACATGCACGCAGGCACACAGGGCCCACATGCACGCAGGCAGACAGGCCCCACATGCTCAAAGGCACACAGGCCTCACATGCTCGCAGGCACACAGGTCCCACATGCACGCAGGCACACAGGCCCCACATGCACGCAGGCACACAGGCCCCACATGCACGCAGGCACACAGGGCCCCACATGCACGCAGGCACACAGGCCCCACATGCACGCAGGCACACAGGCCCCACATGCACGCAGGCACACAGGCCCCACATGCACGCAGGCACACAGGCCCCACATACTCGCAGGCACACAGGCCCCACATGCCCGCAGGCACACAGGCCCCAAACGCGCACAGGCCCCAAATGCTCGCAGGCACACATATCATGTGGGAGTTCGATACGTGGATTAGGGTAGAAATACTCACGTAGGCTGTTATTACTTATAATTGCTGTTATGTGGAGGGAGCCCGCAGCCGTTACCTATCTCCTTGGTTACACACACAGGCCCCACATGCACGCAGGCACACAGGCCCCACATGCACGCAGGCACACAGGCCCCACATGCACGCAGGTTCAAAGGCCCAACATGCTCGCAGGTACACAGGCCCCACATGCACACAGGCCCCATGTGGCATGCAAAGAGTACGTAACCTTTATTCGGCGCATGTACACACCCTCATTTACAGGCTATCTCCCCCAACCAGCGAACCAGGTAACTAAGAGTTAACGACGGGGCCCCATCGTCAACTCTTAGTTACCTGGTTCGCTGGTTGGGGGAGATAGCCAGTAAATGAGGGTGTGTACATGCGCCGAATAAAGGTTACGTACTCTTTGCATGCCTCACCCCCACTCCGAGAAGGCTCAGGATTAGGCTGCCACCTCCCAGTGGTAACCGTGCCAACGCCGCTGATTCACCTTGAGACAACCCTGCTGCACTATACTGACTATTTTGCGCCGTTGATATATCATCTTCCTCCTGCGAGAACATAGTAGTTTTTGCCCTAGCTCCCGTAAAGGGAGGAGTCTGATGTGCCATCTCCTCTTCTCGAAGTTTGTCAGTAATCAGTGAACGCAGTTGCGTAGCTGTGAAAGTGCGTTTGTATTTAATGCCAATGGAACGAGCAATTTTCCAACAACGCTGTAAGGACAATTTAGGTTATGCAAAGTATATGCCGACACCAGACGTCTGACTCGTCTAGGTGGCATAAGTTATTCGCTATGCACAGTACGATTGCAGAATACGCACACAAGGTGGATACGCAATAGTAAAGCTGGCTGCAAAAATCTTCACACCGAACAGGCTAGTAGCAACTGACACGCAAAATTTGTAAAGCAATGCCAGACAGCCAGCTACACACTGTTCTACAAGGTTCTACAAGATTGACCGTAGCGAAGCAAGCACACCGAACAAGCTAGTAGCGAGCTGTGTACGAATGGTATATAATACATGTGTCTTACTCTCATCTAGTAGCGAGCTGTTGAACGATCACAATAGCAAGGCTGACCATAGCAAAGTAACTGACACGCAAATTTTGTAAAGCGTTTGGCAAAGCTAATGCAATGCCAGACAGCAAGCTGCACAATGTTCCTGCTACCAGCTTCACCCTAGGCTCAACCCTTTCTCTAAGTCCAGCTCCAGCTCCCGGACAGGCCCATTCTAGAGCTGGTTGAAGCACGGTCTGTTCTCTTGTGGCTTCTATTCTGCCTTGCTTACCGTGGAGTGCACTAATACCTATCACTGTACAAAGTGTATATAGTGTACATACTTCTGTTCTAAATTGGTGAAGGATAATATAAGTCAAAACCTTTCTGCTGTGTTTATTTTGCTCCCTTTACACCCAGGATTACAGGCCATTTGGACTCCTGGGTTGTAATACCCCACATGCACGCAGGCACACAGGCCCCACATGCACATAGGCACACAGGCCCCACATGCACATAGGCACACAGGCCCCACATGCACATAGGCACACAGGCCCCACATGCATGTAAGCACACACAGACATGCACACGCCCTCACATACGCACTCACGTACATACGTTTCACACCTATGTACACAAGTTAGACGTGCACGCACATATGCCCACATGTACGCACACGCCCCACATGTACGCACACGCCCCACATGTACGGACAAACGCCCCACAACCCCGCACACGCCCCACATCGTTGTGCACACCAACCGTGCACATACGCGACACACACCCTACATGTATGCGAACACGACCTACATGCACACGCACTATGTACACGCGCGTACACACTCACTATGTACACCCGCGCGCACACGTCCCATGTAACCACGCACACGCCACACACAAACACGCCACACACAAACACGCCACACACAAACACGCCACACACAAACACGCCACACACAAACACGCCACACACAAACACGCCACACACAAACACGCCACACACAAACACGCCACACACAAACACGCCACACACAAACACGCCACACACAAACACGCCACACACAAACACGCCACACACAAACACGCCACACACAAACACGCCACACACAAACACGCCACACACACACACGCCACACACACACACGCCACACACACACACGCCACACACAAACACGCCACACACAAACACGCCACACACAAACACGCCACACACAAAACACGCCACACACAAACACGCCACACACAAACACGCCACACACAAACACGCCACACAAACACGCCACACTCAAACACGCCACACTCAAACACGCCACACACAAACACGCCACACACAAACACGCCACACAAACACGCCACACAAACACGCCACACACAAACACGCCACACAAACACGCCACACACAAACACGCCACACACAAACACGCCACACACAAACACGCCACACACAAACACGCCACACACAAACACGCCACACACAAACACGCCACACACAAACACGCCACACACAAACACGCCACACACAAACACGCCACACACAAACACGCCACACATAAACACGCCACACACAAACACGCCACACACAAACACGCCACACACACACGCCACAAAAACACGCCACACACAAACACGCCACACACAAACACGCCACACAAACACGCCACACACAAACACGCCACACACAAGCACGCCACACACAAACACGCCACACACAAACACGCCACACACAACACGCCACACACAAACACGCCACACACAAACACGCCACACACAAACACGCCACACACAAACACGCCACACACAAACACGCCACACACAATTACGCCACACACAATTACGCCACACACAATTACGCCACACACAATTACGCCACACACAATTACGCCACACACAATTACGCCACACACAATTACGCCACACACAATTACGCCACACACAAACACGCCACACACAATTACGCCACACACAATTACGCCACACACAATTACGCCACACACAATTACGCCACACACAAACACGCCACACCTCTTCAATTTGGAGAGAAAGTGTACACCTGAGAAAAGAACTTTGATGCGCAATTAAAATAATATACAGCTTCTTGCACACATTGAGCTATATTAATCAGCTATACAAGTTATTTACAGTTAACCCCAACTCTGCTAGGGCGAGATTTACGTATGCAGAGTGGTCATCATCTCTGAGGTGCTCAAATTCTGTTGCCATAGCAAACATTTGCCGTGACTAAGGAGGATCATCACTAGCATTAAGAACTGAAATTTGTAGATTCCTCGTCACTTGTCGTGTACATAGGGAAAAATAGCAATCTGGTTGTTCGTCTGGTTGTTAGGGGTAGAAGGTACTCGGCCAGAAGTATTGTCATGGTCTGACGCGTCTGGGTGCTAGGAATATCATCACCACATACTAGCTCCATATGATCCAAGTGCGATTCTTTATGCTGATCAATAATGATTTCTCTAACTTTATATTTGTTTCTACGTATATGTTCAACTACTCAGTAGGGAACAACAAACTTTTGGTCGAGCTTTGGCATTGTGAGTATTTGATAGAAATAAGCTAGCATAACTCAAGCCTACTTAAATTTGGTAGGCTTTGCTCAAGTACTCTTGTAAATTCTGCTTTTGACTTGTGAGGTGTTTCTCGGATTCTTTTGAATACACTTTGAACTAAGTTGCAGTGAGTCGCTACGAAATCATCTGGATTATAATTTGGTTTCAGGGTGGAATATAACAACTCATACAACGAGTGCTTATCTGCACCATAGAATGTATAATGTGAGGCATATGAATGTGATCATGGAGTAATAGCGCACAAAATGAGGGCATTATGGGGTAGGTAGGCAGATGGATTTTCGGGTTCCCAACACACACAACACAATAAATAGTAGTAAACAGAGTAAAATCCTGCATCAGCGAGGTAAAAAGCTGTTCCCCAAGGCACTCTCCTGGCTCCTCTGCTGTTTCTCATCCTCATAGTAGACAGAAAAAAACACCCGTCACAGCTTTGTATCATTTGCAGATGACACTGTAATAAGCACGAAATTCGCTATGGTAGAAAACATTGAAAAATTACAGGAAAACATAAGCAGGGCTTTCCAGTGGGCAGTGTGATAAGCTCCTGCTGCTTAGGGATGGAAAGAATAAAGAACTCAACGGGAACACTGTATACAAAACTCGAGAGGATCGTCAAATAGAACGAAAGGAACACGTAAAAGACTTGGGAATAATTATGTCAGCTGACATTTCTTTCAAAGAACATACTAAGACAAAGATCATGACAGTCAAGAGGATGACGGGGTGAGTATTGAGTTCTTTCAAAACAAGGGAAATAATGCCATTGGTGACACACGTCGAATTGCTAGTGCTCAGTGCTGACAGCCCTGGTGAAGGCAGAAGAAATATCAAGAGCTGGAACAAATAGAACATTTAAATTACTGAGAATGCCTTAAAGTCTTGAATATGTACTCGCTGGAGTGGAAGAGAGAGATATATACATAACATATACCTGGAAAGTACTCGAGGGCCTGGTCCCAAATCTGCACACTACCATAACAACCTTCTGAAATGAGAGAGATGGGAGAAAGTGAAGAGCCAGTGTGCGGTGGGCACAATAAGCGAACATTGTATCAACATTCGTGGCCCCAGAGGATTCAACATGTTACGAAAAGATATCAGAAACACGGCTGGAACAAGTGTAGAAATCTGGACAAGTATCTTCACCAGGTGCCAGATCAACCAGGCTGTGATGGATATGTGGGGCAGCAGGCTTCCAGCAGCAACAGCCTGGTTGACCAGGCAAACACCAGATGAGCGTGGCCCATGGCCAGTCTCCGAGAGCAGTGAGACTCGAGACTCATCAAAGGTATATCAATGGTACCTATAGAAGCATTGTAAGCAGAAATAATATCATGCGACGGGCTGGAGTTTTGAGACTCTATGACCGCGGGTTCAATCCCGGCCGGGGTATGGTTTGATCACGCTGTACTGAGGTATAACTTTATCCCAGGTTGTACTGTTGAGATCAGTAACCCAGCTAACCCATTGCTGTCAGGATGATGAAAGACAGTGGTTGACTTAGATGTCTTATACAAAGTGCACAACTTTTCAAGAATCTCGTTACAAAATTCATCTTCGTGGATTACAACAATCTGACAAATTCCCAATACATAGTGTATAATATATGGAATGTATACATGGTTGAACAGCACCAGCGAATTATTGCCAGAGGTCAGCAGAGCAGTGGAAATAGTCAGAGAATATTGAACTATCGACAGAGCAGTAGTAATAAACAGATGAATATTGAACTATCTTACAAGTAATATAACGAGGGGTCAGGATATGAATGAGCAGTGATATAGTGAACTGAAATTGTGGTTAAGAGTAATCTTAATCCCGAGTGCATAGTGTACAATATAGTGTAATTATATGGGAACAAATTACGGTTCAGTGTCACTAGCGAATTATTACCAGATGTCGACAGAGAAGAGGAAATAAACAACCGGATGAGTGTTAAACTGGAGCATAAGTAACAAAGCAAGTGATAGGGGCAGAGATGTGTAGGGATAAGCCAAATGACCTTACCGTGTGTAATGCCCCTCCCTTAACCTCTTATCACCGACCCCACTCACTCAGCACCTGGACCAGATTCATAGAATGCTCTGTTTTTATAAAGAAGTGTAAAGTACCATTAGTACGAGCCCTCCGCATTCTTTGGAGAAAGAGCTTAGATCTAAGTGAAATACCGAGGCCTTATAGTGCAGACATAGCTCCTTTACATATGGGAGGTAGTAGAGCACTAGCTGAAAAATTACAGACCAGTAGCCCTAACTTCTCACATCATAAAAATATTCGAAAGAGTGATGAGACGGCAGATTACAAATTTCATCGACCAGTACAACCCGAGCCAGCATGGTTTTAGAACAGGACGATCATGTCTGTCACAGCTGCTGAACCATTATGACAGAATTACGGAGGCGCTGGAAGACGACCAAAACGCAGATGTGATTTACACAGATTTTGCAAAGGTGTTTGACAAATGCGATCATGGAGTGATAGCGTACAAATTGAGGGCCATGGGCATTACTGGGAAGGTAGGCAGATGGATTTTTGGGTTCTTAACATGCATAACACAAAAAGTAGTAGTGAGCAAGGCAAGATCCAGCATCAGCGAGGTAAAAAGCTCAAGTACCCCAAGGTACTGTCCTGGCACCGCTGCTGTTTCTCATCCTCCTAGCAGATATAGATAAAAACACCCGGCACACTTTTGTATCATCATTTGCAGATGACACTAAAATAAGCATGAAGGTCATTATGGTAGAGGACACTGAAAAATTACAGGAAGACGTAAGCAGGGTTTTCCAGTGCGCAGTCGAGAACAACATGGCGTTCAGTAGTGACAAGTTCCAGCTGCTTAGGTATGGAAAGAATGAAGAACTCAAAAGGAAAACTATATACAAAACTCAAGAGGGTCACCAAATAGAACGAAAGGAGCACGTAAAAGACCTGGGAATAATTATGTCAGCTGACCTCTTTTAAAGACCATAACAAGACAAAGATCACGACAGCCAGGAAGCTGACAGGGTGGGTATTGAGAACTTTCAAAACAAGGGAAATAATGCCGTTTGTGACTCTTCAAATCGCTAGTGCTCCCTCACTTAGAATATTGCTCAGTGCTGACGGCCCCGTTCACAGCAGTAGAAATATCAGAGCTGGAACAAATACAGAGATCGTTTACGGCTCACATTGAGCCAGTAAAGCACCTAAATTACTGTGAACACCTTGAAGTCTTGAACATGTACTCATTGGAGCGGAGGAGAGAGAGACATGATAATATATACCTGGAGAGTACTCGAGTTCTTGGTCCCCAATCTGCACACTGCCATAACAGTATACTTTAATGAGAGATATGGGAGGAATTGTAAAATTAGCCCAGTGAGGAGCAGGGGTGCGGTGGGGACAATAAGGGATCACTGTATCAACATCCGGGGTCCCAGACTATTCAACATCTTACCAGATATCAGAAACACGGCTGGAACAAGTGTAGAAGCCTTCAAAAGGAAACTGGGCAAGTATCTTCACCAGGTGTCAGATCAACTAGTCTGTGATGGATATGTGGGGCAGCGGGCCTCTAGCAGCAATAGCCTGGTTGACTAGGCAAGCACTAGACGAGCCTGGCCCATGGCCGGGCTCCGAGAGTAGCGAAACTCTTCAAAGGTATATCGAAGGTATCTGTTATGAGGGACTTCGGAGTAATATGCTTGCAGATTATGCTACTGTCTTGGCAGTCTTCTCTGCTATAGGAACTAACTCAGAGTACCTGGTGAAATGGTCTACCATTACACGCAGATGCTTATTATAGCCCTGGAGGGAACAGAAATTAGCCAACAAATCTAGCGCTACCCGTCTCCCAAGGTTCGCTAGTAGTGGCATACTCCTGGATTGGGTTGGGCCCACTAACATTTCCTGTATGTTGCATGCAAACTTTAATAATAATAATATCTTTATTTACTACAATCCATGTACAAGGTATACAGGCCTAGCTGACATCAATGACGTATTATAATATAGAAAGCCGCTTGTTATGCTGAGCATTTCGGGCAAATTAAGTCAGTTTTGTCCCAGGATGTGACCCACACCAGTTGACTAACACCCAGGTACCCACTATTACTGATGGGTGGACATAGACAACCGGTGTAAGGAAACACGTCCTACGAGAGCTTTTGCCACCAGGCCACGGGGCACCGACAACATCTACATTTCTTAACATATTCAGATATGTTGGTTGCCATGCGAGGCCAAAAGTATTTGATCTGGCCTGTTTTATAGAACGATCCACACCAGGGTGTGCAACACCTGGCACATCATGAAATAGCTGCAGGGCTACATTTACTAGTGACTTATGAATTACTAGCTGATGTACCCTTTTGCTAGGATTATCCAGATTAGCTAGATGATACAGTAACTCTTGGTTTATGACAAAGTCACTGATGGGTGTTTGTGGTTTTACAGAGAGAGTTTGATCTTCCTGCAGAAGGAATCGAATTACACCAGGCTATATAGGATCTTATGTTTGAGCATTCTTTACATCCGTGGAACTGAATGGAGGATATACTATGACTGTATTTTGTCGAGATAAAGCATCTGCGACTACATTTGATTTGCTAGGCAAGTGTTCAAAAGTTGGATTGAACTCTTGGATAGCCAAGGACCATCTGGCTGATCTTTCACTTAGTTGTTTATTCTGGAATAAGGGAATCAATAGAGCATGATCTGTTAATACATGAATAGGATACTGGTATATGATGTCTTGGAAGCATTTTAAAAGACCAGAGTGTTGCAAACGTTTCTTGCTAAGTTACTGTGTAATTTCGTTCAGCCTTGGAAAGGAAACGACTAGCAGATGTCAATCCTAGCTATGTCAATGGAACTAGCATCTGTTAGAATGGCTTTGATAAATCTGGAAATTTCAAAATAGGAGCAGAGGTTAACTTTTCTTTGAGACTTTGAAATGTTCGTTTTTGAGGGAAGGTCCAAATGAAATGAGCATCTTTCTTAAGCAATTCAAAGGAGCTGCTATAGAAGAGAAATTTGCAGTGAATGATCTATTAAAACCTGCAAGGCCCACAAAGGATCTTACAGCATCAGCAGTTTTTGGAGATGGGAAGTTTTGTACAGCTGTTACCTTGCATAGCCCTTGTGGTTTAGAGCTTCTTTTTGATTATAATAATGTTACGTTGCATTGGTCAGTCGTAACCCCTCTGGGAGTGACTACGTGACCAGGGAACTTGATATTGGATTGAAAAATTGGCATTTAGATAGTTTGATCTTTAAATTAGCTTCTTCAAGCTTACCAGGCACCAAATAGTCTTTTGGGGTGTCTTCATATCTTTGGACATGATTATGTCGTCTTAAGTATACCATGAGTGCATTAGCTATGAGGGCTCTAAGTATGTTCGTCATGAGCCTCAAAAATGTGATAGGGGATGACTGTAATCTGAAGGCCATTCTGAGGAAATGACAATGACCTGTTAGAGTGGAAAAGGCGGTTAGCTCTTCACTGTCCTCATGAAGAGGGACTTGCCAATTTCTTTGTAACAAGTCTGAGAATAAGAAGACCATCTCCAATATTGCTTAAAAGGTTACCAGGTGCAGAAAGTGACAAACGACCTAGTATCGTTTTAGCATTCAACTTCAAAAAGTCAATCACCAGCCGCTAAATACTGGTCTTCTTAGGTACTAGAATCAAGGTTGCATTCCAGGGTGAATTACTATGTGCGATGCAACTTGCGAATGAGGCATTCTGTACACACGTACATAGATAGGTCTAGTTCCAGGTTCAAGTAGAATACGATGGGACAGTAGGTTCGTTAAACCCATCTGTTCACCTGGTAAAACAACGGCTCTATGACATTTGTTCAGCAGATGCAACAAACTCGTAACTTCGTCTGGTAAGTCAATGGGAGCTAAGTCTTCCTTCTCTTCTGGTGGAGTGGATAGACTCTTAACTGGTTGAAATAGCACCGACCCACTGGTCAGGGGACAACTCATCCTCTACCCCAACAGGTTACGTATAGTGAACAAGATCAGTGGTGGTGTTCATTCTGAGGTGGACACCCCTACTCGAGGTATTTTCAAGGAAGAAATGGATCTTATCTCTTACAACATGTAAAGATGGCTCGACATTACAGAAATCACTGTCAGTTAGGATGTTATCATCTGGAACACTAGGGACAAACACACTAGTTAGTGCACTAGCCACAAGTATTACACTATTAACAGAAACATCTTTCTGCAGATGGCCTGTGACATCAGTAAGAGATGGCATGACTTGTTGCAAGTAGTCATTTTCTGACAAGGCGTTCCCTGTGGAGGAACTTCCACTTGGATGAGTAGCCATCGCAGAGATAGTGTCAGTATCCAAGGTTGTCTGAGGTTTCTCTTGACACCTGAGGCGACTGCATACTATCCTTCATTCACTAGGTTGCAAGTATAGGATTCCAGACAGGAATGACAGGGTTACTAGTGCCTGACTTCTTGGTTACGTTACTAGAGAATGCGTAAGTCTTTAAGGACGTAATCCGAACATCATGCTCCATAGCGGTATGACAGATCTTGGATCCAAGCTGGTGGCCCCAGAATGGTATGATCAAGTCAGTTAAGGCATGCCATTGGTAAGGATCAGACGTGATATGTAAGTCTCGCATTGATGGAAATCATTGTAGAAGATCACCAGAGAAATTTTTGTGGTCTTCAGTGAGAAAGGAGGCAGAAAAGACTCGACCTTGGATGGAGGTGAGGGGAAGTCTGACTTTGGACAAGCAGACTAGAACCAGTCACTCCACTAAGGGTGGTTACACGAGTTGGTTCTATTAGGAGGACATGACGTAACTGCTTATCCTTAACAAGCTTGACCTGATTATATTGCATACCAGAGTCCATGAACACACATGGGCACATTGAGCACAGAAGCTTCTACTAGTGGGCCTATTGTTACATCGGAATGGGCATGAAAAGGTATTTTCAATCACATCTCCAAAAGTGTTGTGAGTGTGTGGGAAGTGCATGAGGCAGTGTGTAGAATGAAAGGAGGTAAAGCAGCTGTGATTGATCGGATAAAGACGGAAATGTTAAAAGCAGGTGGGGATATGGTTTTGGAGTGGTTAATGCTTTTATTTAAATGTATGGAAGAGGGTAAGATACCTACTGATTGGCAGAGAGCATGCATAGTTCTGTTGTATAAGGGCAAAGGGGACAAAAGAGTGTAAGAGTTATAGGGAAATAAGCCTGTTGAGTATACTTGGTAAAGTGTATAGTAATTATTGAGGGAATTAAGAATGAGGCGGAGAGCAAGATCCCAGAGGAACAAGAAGACTTTAGGAAGGGTGGGGGTGGAGGCTGTAGACCAAGTGTTCACAGTGAAACATATAGGTGAATATTATTTAAAGGTAAAGAATGTTTTATGGCATTTATGGATTTGTAAAAGGTATATGATAGGGTGGATAGGAGAGCAATGTAGCAGATGTTGCATATATATGGGATAGGAGGTAGGCTACTGAAAGCAGTGAAGAGTTTTTATGAGGATAGTGAGCCTCAGGGTTTGTAGGAGAGAGAGAGATTACTGTAGGCCTTAGACAGGGATGTGTGATGTCACCATGGTTGTTCAATATATTTATAGATGGGGTTGTAAGAGAATCGAATGATCAGGTGTTGGCAAGAGGCGTGGGATTAAAAGATAAAGAATCTAACAACGTGGGAGTTGTCACAGTTGCTCTTTGCTGATGGCACTGTGCTTTTGGGAGATTCTGAAGAGAAGTTGCAGAGGTTAGTGGGTGATTTTGTAGGGTATGTAAAAGAAGGAAATTAAAAGCGATCATAGGAAATGGTAAGGTGATGATAAAAAAACTAGTTAATTAAAGATTGGATATCAGATTGGAGGGAGGGAGTATGGAGGAAGTGATTGTATTCAGATATTTGGGAGTGAATGTGTCAGCAGATGGGTCTATGAAAGATGAAGTGAATCATAGAATTGATGAGAGGGGAAAAAGGTGAGTGGCGCACTGAGGAGTCTGTAGAAACGAGAAACAGTATTCTTGGAAGCCAAAAGGGGAATGTATGAGAGTATAGTAACACCAGTGCTCTTATATGGGTGTGAAGCGTGGGTGGAGAATGTTGAAACACCGGGAAGGTTGGAGGCAGTGGAGATGTCAAGTCTGAGGACAATGTGGGGTGTGAATATAATGCAGAAAATCCATAGTTTGGAAATTAGGAGAGGTGCGGGGTTACTAAAAGTATTATCCAGAAGGCTGTGGAGGGGTTGAGATGGTTCGGACATTTAGAGAGGATGGAGCGAAATGACTTGGAGAGCCTGTAAGTCTGTAGTGGAAGGAAGGCGGGAGTAGGGGTCGGCCTAGGAAAAGTTGGAGGGAGGGGGTAATGGAGGTTTTTGTGTGTGAGGGGGTTCGACTTCCAGCAAGCATGAGTGAACATGTTAGATAGGAGAGTGGAGACTAGGTGGTTTTTAGAACTTTGTGTTGTTGGAGTGTGAGCAAGGTAACCTTTATGAAGGGATTCAGGGAATCCAGCAGGCCAGGCTCGAGTCCTGGAGGTGGGAAGTACAGTGCCTGCACTCTGAAGGAGGGGTGTTGATAAGTTGCAGTTTTGTAACTAGTGTAGGCATGCCTCAGGCAAGACAGTGATGGAGTGAATGATGAAAACATTTCTTTTCCATGTCACCCTGCCTTTGGGGAAAACGGCCGATGTGTTAAAAAAAATAAATCCAGAAAAATGTCTTCGTCAAAAAGATGTGAAGCAACGTCATCAACGAGTGATTTTCCCTGTAGACTGCATTAAGCATTGAAGGAATTTTGAACTGGGATGGAATAATCACTATCACTTACGGTCACCATTGGATATTTTGACTTGGGCAGTTGGATTCACCTGAAGCCTGAAACGGATTGTAGTAGTTCTGAGTACCACTTCCTCTACAACCTCTTCTATGTCTACGGTTGGAATGACCACAGAAGGATCTGTAATACACACTCGCTTGAACAGCGAGGCACTCAGTTGTGTCATGTCCATGAATTCTATGAAAAACACAGTATTTTAGGTCGGTTTGAGGGCTACCTTGAGTATGACACTTTTTACTTTGAACATCTGTACAATTTACAGCAATGTGGCCTTGGTTTCCACAGTTATAACAAGTTCTCGTGCTGTGAATACTGACTGCACTTCTAGCACTCTGAGCAGAGCGACTGCTCATTACACTAGTCCTCTAGGCCTAGTGGGGAGTGAGTGTGTTGCCTGTAGGCTAGCTGGCTAGCCTCGGGGTGGGGAGCCCGTGACATCAGCATCCAGGTAGGTAGGTAGGCAGGTAATGAGGACCATCACTATAAATGGTACTATCACTTAAGAACATAAAGAAGGAACAGTGCAGTAGGCCTACTGTCTCATGCCAGGCAGGTTCAAGTCTCCCACCGTCTTAAGCCAATGACCCAACCTAGTCAGATCAGGTCACATTCACTTAAGGAAGGAGCACAGCATCAGACCTATTAGCACAAGCTAGTCAGGTCCAACTCACACCCACTCATGCATTTAACCTATTTTTAAAACTACACAATGTTTTAGCTTATGTGATGGTACTTGGGAATTTGTTCCACTCATCACAATATTACCAAACCAGTGCTTTCCTTTATTCTTCATGAATCTGAATTTTTCCACTTAAACCATTGCTGCAAGTTGTCATAACTAGATAATTTTAGCATGCTATTTACATTACCTTTATTCCTGTTTTCCATTTATACATCTCAAGTCATATTCCTTCCTAATTCTATGCCTTTCTAGAGAGTGCAGATTCAGGGCCCTCAGTCAGTCCTCATAGGGAAGATTTCTGATACATGGGATCAATTTTATCCTAGTTTGTTTATTTTCCAGTGCATTCCTTTCTGTAATACGGTGACCAAAACTGTGCAGCACAATCTAAATGAGGCCTAACCAAGGATATGTAGAGTTGAACAACCTGATATAAAGCCAAGGATTCTGTTCACTTTATTGGGAACACATACACTGTTGTCTTGGTTTTAGATTACTGCTAACCAGAACTCCGAAATCCTTTTCGGAATCGGTAATATTAAGATCCACATTATTTAGTATATATGTTGCATGGTTATTTTCCTGTTCAATGTTTAGAAGTTTACATTTGTCTATATTAAACTGCATCTTACGCTTCTCCGACCACTGCATCAGTCTATTCAAATCTTCCTGGAGTGCTGTAATGTCCTCGTCAGAACAAATTTGACGGCTTATTTTGGTGTCATCAGCAAACTTGCTTATGTCGCTGTTTATTCGCTTATCTGTGTAGTTTATGTAGATTATGAACAACAAAGGACCCAACACTGACCCCTGTGGAACACCGCTCGTGACGCTTCCCCACTCTGATTTCTCTCCATTTATGCAAACTCTCTACTGCCTATCTGATTTCTCTCCATTTATGCAAACACTCTACTGCCTATCTGTCAACCATACCTCTATCCAAGAAAAAATTTCTCCTGTTCTGTGTGCCTTAATTTTCCTCAGTAGTCTCTGATGTGAAACTATTGGAAGCCTTACTGAAGTTCATATATACACAATATCATAATCATTACCATGATCTACCTCCTCAAATACCTTACTGGCAAAAGTTAGTAAATTCGTAAGGCAGGAATGTGTCTTGTGTAAAACTGTGTTGAGATTCATTAATCAATTTTTGCCTTTCAAGATGGCTACGAATTGCCTCGGCAATTATTGATTCCATAGCTTTTTCCACTATGGTGGTAAGGCTTATTGGTTTATAGTTTGAAGCTAAGGACCTGTCTCCTGCTTTGTAAATAGGTATTACATTTGCCATTTTCCACTTGTCTGGCACTATGCCAGTTTGTAGTGATATGTTGAAACGATTAGCCAGAGGTTTGCTAAGTTTCTCTTTACATTCCTGTAAAACCCTTGCAAACAATTCATCAGGGCCTGGGGATATGTTAGGCTTTAATTTCTCTATTTGTCTGAGGATCATGTCACTAGTTACCCCTGGAGGTTACCTGGAGGTTATTCCGGGGATCAACGCCCCCGCGGCCCGGTCCATGACCAGGCCTCCCGATGGATCAGGGCCTGATCAACTAGGCTGTTACTGCTGGCCGCACACAGTCCAACATACGAGCCACAGCCCGGCTGATCTGGCACTGACTTTAGGTATCTGTCCAGCTCTCTTGAAGGCAGCCAGGGGTTTATTGGCAATTCCCCTAATGCTTGATGGGAGGCTGTTGAGCAGTCTTGGGCCCTGGACACTTATGGTGTTTTCCCTTAGTGTACCAATGTCGCCCCTACTTTTTATTGGGGGCATTTTGCATCGCCTGCCCAGTCTTTTACTTTCGTAGGGAGTGATTTGTGTGTGCAGATTTGGGACCATTCCTTCCAAGATTTTCCAAGTGTAGATTATGATATCTCTCTCCCTCCTGCGTTCCAACGAGTACAAGTGAAGTGCTTCCAAGCGTTCCCAGTAGTTAAGGTGCTTGACAGAACTTATACATGCAGTAAAGGATCTCTGTACACTCTCTAGATCTGCGATTTCACCTGCTTTGAATGGAGATGTTAATGTACAGCAGTATTCCAGCCTAGAGAGAACAAGTGATTTGAAAAGGATCATCATTGGCTTGGCATCTCTCGTTTTGAACGTTCTCATTATCCATCCTATCATTTTCTTTGCACGTGCGATCGTGGCACTGTTGTGATCCTTGAAAGTGAGATCCTCAGACATTACTACTCCCAGGTCCCTTACATTATTTTTCCGCACTATTGTATGGCCAGAGTCTGTAGTATACTCTGTTCTAGTTATTATCTCCTCCAGTTTTCCATAACAGAGTAGTTGGAATTTGTCCTCATTGAACATCATATTGTTTACCGTTGCCCACTGGAAAACTTTGTTTATATCTTCTTGGAGGTTAACCGCGTCCTCAGCAGATGACAGCCTTATGCAGATGCTAGTATCATCCGCAAAGTATGATACGGTGCTGTGATATATATCTCTGTCTATGTCTGATATGAGGATAAGGAATAAGATGGGGGCGAGTACCGTGCCTTGTGGAACAGAGCTCTTCACTATGGCAGTCTCCGATTTAACTCTGTTGACCACTACTCTTTGTGTTCGATTTGTTAGGAAGTTGAAGATCCATCTCCCCACTTTCCCAGTCGTGCATAGTTTATCATCCTGTTCTGTATAATTTATTTCTGGAATTTCGCTTGTATCTTCCTGAGTAAAAACTGAGAGGAAGTAAGTGTTGAAAATTTTGCACATTTCCTTATCACTGTCAGTGATCTAACCTGAGTTACTTTTAAGTGGCCCCATCTTGTTTCTAATCTTACTACTATATACCTGAAAGAACCCTTTTGGGTTAGTCTTAGAATCCCTTGCGACTTTAGCCTCATAATCTCTTTGCTCTTCTTATTCATTTTTTTTATTTCTCTCTCTAATTGAAAATATTGATTTGCTAACTGCCCATACCCTCTTTTGATATGCCTATATATGCCTCTCTTTTGACCAATGAGATGTTTTAATCTATTGTTTATTCATTTGGGATCATTTTTGTTAGATCTAATTTCCCTACTCAGAACATAAGTTGTCTGGGCAGCTAGAACTGTGCTCTGAAAAATGTCATATTGGCATCCATCACCACCTACTTGACCCATACTTAGGTCATTCCAATTCAACCTACACAGGTAATTTCTCAGTCCCATGAAATCGGCCAAGCAGAAGTCTGGAACAGAAACTTGATTGCAGTTATTTGGATAATTCCATGATATATTGAAACTAAGTGATTTGTGATCACTTTCCCGAAGCTCATCATTAACCTCAAGATTATTAATTAGTGATTCTTTGTTGGCAAGAACCAAGTCAAGCAGGTTGTTTTCTTTAGTTGGTTCTGTCACAAACTGTCTGCAATCCTGAACCGTATCAAGAAAGTCACTAGACTCGAGATTTCCTGTCACATTGTTCCATTCAATTAGCCTAAAGTTAAAATCTCCCATTAGCACAACATTTTCGTATGTAAATGCCTTACAAATTTCGTCCCAAAGAAGTTTACTGCACTCCCTAACAAGGTTTGGGGGCTTGTAAATTACACAAAAGATTAGTTTTTTTTTTACAGCCCTCATGAAGCTGTATCCACACAAATTCAATGACTGATGTTTCTAATATTATATCTTGTCTAACACAAGTTAAATTATCTCTGACATACATCGCTACTCCACCACCCTTCCTTTGACCCTATCAGTGTGGACTAATTTATAACCTTGTATGTGGCATTCAGAAGGCATTTCTCTATCTTTCAGATTGAACCAGGTCTCTGTTATAGCAATAACATCTATGCTTCTTCCACTCGCAATTAATCTTAGCTCATCTGTCTTATTGCTTAAACTCTTACTGTTAGTATAGTAAACCTTAAGGGAGTTAATCTCTTGCTGCCCTCTGTGTCTTCGTTTGTTTGCTGACCAGTTATATTGTGTTGTAACTTTATAATGAATAATGTATTTTAAACATTTACTGTTTTCATCCCTAGTGCTGCAACCTGACTGTTTCCCCCCACACACTTATACCTCTATCTTCTATCAGTTTAAAATCCTAGACGAGTCAACAATGACCCTCTCAGTCAAGTTGGTAAATACTACCACTCATGCCCCAGAGAGATGTACCCCATCCCTTGCATACATACTATGTTTGCCATAAAAGTTATCCAAGTTGTCAATGAATGGGATTGCAAGTTCCTTGCATTATCTGTCTATCCAGCAATTTACATCAATTGCCCTAGACATCCATTCATTGCCCACTTCCCCTCTAAGCAAGATGCTGCATATAATTGGGACCCCTGCCTTGGACCTAATTAAATCTATAGCTGACTTGTTCTTAACTAGCAGCTCTTCTCTCCTACCCTTCCCGATATTATTTCCACCAGCGCTGAGACATAATGGGCTTGTTCCCATTACCTGATGTGATATTATCTAACCTGTTGACTATGTCACCAACACCAGCTCTAGGGAAGCACACACTGTCTCACCTTATCCCTATTACAGAAAACACAGTCCATATATCTTACCTGTGAGTCACCAACCACAGGAATGAGCTTACATCTATTAGCAGAGGAGGTAGTACTTTCACTTTCACTGACCGCTGAAATACGCTCATCCTGAAGAACAGAGAAACAATTTCATATCTTCAAACCTTCACAGCACACACTGCACGCACACAGCACACGCTGCACGCACACAGCACACGCTGCACGCACACAGCACACACTGCACGCACACAGCACACTGCACGCACACAGCACACTGCACGCACACAGCACACTGCACGCACACAGCACACTGCACGCACACCACACTGCACGCACACAGCACACACTGCACGCACACAGCACACTGCACGCACACAGCACACACTGCACGCACACAGCACACACTGCACGCACACAGCACGCACACTGCACGCACAGCACACACTGCACGCACACAGCACCCCTGCACGCACACATGCCGCCCCACACACACACGCCCGCACACAGCACCCCTGCACCCACAAAAGCACACACTGCACGCACACAGCACACACTGCACGCACACAAAACTGCACGCACAAAACACCCCTGCACGCACACAGCACCCCCGCACGCACCCCACGACGCACCACACACCGCACGCACGCACTGAAGCCACACACACACCGCACGCCCCCGCACTCACTGCACCCCCACACACCCATGCATGCAACACACACACACTCACCCACACACACACACTCACACACACAACACACCTCACCAAAACACACACCACACACCACACACACACCACACACCACCACCCACACCCCAACCACCCCACCCACACCACACACACCCCTCACCACACACACACACTCACCCACACACACACTCCACCACACACACACCTCCCCACCACACACACCCCACACTCCCCACACACAACCACCAACACACACCCCACCCCCCCACACACACACTCACACCACACACAACCACCACACACCACACACCACACACCACACCACCCAAACACACACCACCACAACACACACCACAACACACAACACCCCCACCACAAAACACACACCCCCCACCACACCCCCACACACCCCCCACACCACACACACCACTAAACACACAACCCACACCACACACACACCCACCCCACACCACACCCCCACCCCACACCACACACCACACACACACCACCCCACACCCCCACACCCACACACCCCACCCCACACACACCACACCCACCCCCACACACACACCCACACACCCCCACCCCACACACACCCACCACACACACCCACCCCACAAAACACACCCCCACCACACACACCCCCACCCCACACACACCCCCACCACACACCACACCACCACACACACCACAACACACACCCCACACACACACCCACACACACACCCCACACACACACCCCACACCACACACCCACACACACAAAACCCCACACACCACACACACACCCCACACCCCACACCCCACCCCCACCCACACACACCCCACACCCCACACACACCCCACACCCCCCACCCCCCCACACACCCCCACACCCACCCCACACACACCCCCCACACACACCCCACACACACACACCCCACACACACACACCCCACACACACACCCCCACACACCCAACACCACCCCACACACACACCCACAACACACCCCACCACACACCCCACACACACACACCCACACACACACACCCCAACACACACACCCCACACACACACACCCCACACACACACACCACCACCCACACCCCACCACACACACACACCCACACCACACCCCACACACACACACCCCACACACACACACCCCCCACACACACCCCACACCACACACCCCACACACACACACCCCACACACACACCCCACCAACACACACCCCACACACACACCTCCCACACACCACACCACCACCACACACACCAACCCCACACACACACACCCCCACAACACACACCCCACACACAACACCCCACACCACACACACCCCACACACACACCCACACAACCCCACCACCACCCACACACCACCCCACACACACACACCCCCCCCACACACCACACACACACACACCACACACACACACACACACACACACACACACCCCCACACACACACACACACCCCACCACACACACACACACACACCCACCACACCACACACACACCCACACACACACCACACACACACACACACACACACAACCACAACACACACACACCACACACACACCACCACACACACACAACACACACACACACACACACACACACCACACCACACCACACACACACACACACCACACACACACACACACACACCACACCCCAACACACACCACACACCACACACACACACCACACACACACACCACACACACACACACACCACACACACACACACACACACACACACACACACCACACACACACACACCACACACACACACACACCACACCACATACACACCACACACACACCACACACACACCACACACACACCACACACACACCACACACACACCACACACACACACCACACACACACACCAAACACACACACCAAACACACACACCACACACACACACCACACACACACCACACACCACACACGCACACCACACACGCACACCACACACACACACCACACACACACACCACACACACACACACACACACACACCACACACACACACACACACACACACACACACACTAATATATATATATGTATATATATTATAATATATATATATATATATATATATATATATTCATATACATTATATATATTTATAATATATATATATATATATATATATATAAATAATATATATATAATGTATATGAATAATATATATATATATATAAATATATATATATATAAAATATATATAGTATATATTTATATTATATATATATATATATATATATATATATATATATATAATATATATATATATATATATATATATATATATATGTCGTGCCGAATAGGCAGAACTTGCGATCTTGGCTTAAATAGCAACGCTCATCTTGCCATATAGGACAAGTGAAAATTGTGTATGCAATAATTTTGCCAAAATCATTCTGAACCTAACGAAAAAAATATATTTCAATGTGTTTGTTTAGTATTAAATTATTGTAAACAAATCTAAAATATATTTAGTTGGGTTAGGCTAAAATAAATTGTTCTTGTTATAACAAGGTTAGGTAAGTTTTCTAAGATTCTTTTGTAGCAAAATTAAAATTTTTTACATTAACATTAATGAAAAATATATATCTTTAAACGTATACGAGAAAATTTTAGAAAGGACTTAATTTTAAATGAGTTCTTGCTAATTGACCAGTTTTACATATTCGGCACGACATATATATATATATGTTATTGCTGTTCTTACTGCTGAACAGCGGTTTAGTGCCGATGAAGGTAGCGTAGGTAGCAATGATACGGCCGTGGACTAGTTTGGCTTTAATTGGGTAGGAGTGAGTACACAACGGGCAGTGTGAGGGAGTGACCGCAAGCCAGTCCGTGGAGGGGGAGCACTTGTGTCTGTCAAGTCGGTCGGCCTAGGAGTGAGAGAGGGTGGGCTGTGCTTCCCACTGACCTAGGTAAGCCTACAGAGGGCAGCACTGAATGCCGCGAAATATGAACTAGTCAGAGCAGACGGCTAGGCTGTGTGCTCGGACAGTACAGGCTGTCTACATATATATTATATAATGCTACCACAGTATACAATACTAAACTATTATACTGTTAACAGCTTGGTGACGCTAACGTATAGTGTCTCCGACGGCAGACGTTTCAGACTTGGGCTATTATATACAATTCACGGAACGTTTTACACAACATTGAACATATTTAAACAATACATTATGTATCCTGGTGGATCATAGAAATTGATGATATTACATTTGGACAATTGAGATCAATAGATCTTTGTTCATGTGATCTACAGATTCTGAGGAAACTATTTACATAGAAGAATGCAATTAACTGGCAAACTTAAATTTCTGAATTTGGAGAGAAAAAAA
>NC_069404.1:54731019-54765018 GCF_026875155.1 Cherax quadricarinatus
GAAGGCATTTGACACAGTTCCACACAAAAGTTGGTGCAAAACCTTTCATAGGGAGTGATTTTCGTGTGCAAGTCTGGTACTAATCCCTCTTGGATTTTCCAAATGTATATAATTATGCATCTCTCCTGCCTGCATGTTAGGGAGTATAGGCTGAGGAACTTCAAGCATTCTCATTAATTGCGGTAATCTATCACAGTTATATGTGCCGTGAAGGTTCTGTGTACACTAAAGTTAGCGGTTTCGCCTGCCTTGAAAGGTGATGTTAGTGTGCAGCAATATTCTAGCCTAGATAGATGGGCTTGGCATCCCTAGTTTTGAAGGTTCTCATTATCCATCCTGTCATTTTTCTAGCAGATGCGATTAATGCAATTTTATGATCTTTGAAGGTGAAATCCTGTCATGATCGCATGATCACACTATTGTGTGGTTGGAATTTGTTTTATACTCTGATATAGTTTTAATTTCCGCACGTTTTCCATATCGGAATAATTGAAATTTCTCATCACTGAACTTAGTATTGTTTTCTGCGGCCCATTTAAAGATTTGGTTGATGTCCACCTGGAGTCTTGTGGTGTCTTCAATGGAGGACACTGTCATGCAGATTCGGGTATCATCTGCAAAGGAAGACAAGAGGTGTGATAATGCTCATGGAGCGGGAAGAGTGACCTAGTAGTGACCAGTGAAGAGGCAGGGCCAGGAGTTGTGACTCGACCCCTGCAATCACAGCTAGACGAGTACACACACATGCACAGCACACAACACAGTGTAATGGCAGTGTGTGGAGATAGCTGATATGGATAATCCGCCTTGTCTGTGATTGCTGGGTAAATCCACATGGTAGTGGGCGAGTTAGAAGTAATGCAGGGTAGTATTAACTTAAAAGTAGACTACACAATGGCAAGACCAATGGAAAAGGTGTTACCAAGGGCAACTATGCTCTCGATATAATAAGAGAGGGGACTTTAGACACGGCCTCCTCGCGAGGCTAAGATATTAGTGAAATCCGACTTTCGGCAACTTTTTTCGTCAAAATATAGTAGCCTTTTGTGATTGGCCTCGTGATTCGGCGACCGTAAGTGTGATGTTAAATGTTCATTTATCCATTTTATTAGTGCTTTATATTTGTCATTGTTTTATGTTTGTAAATCTATATTTAATCTTTAAAAATTGAATTTACATTATTTCTTATGGGGAAAATGGTTTTGCCAGTCGTGAATTTTGCCATTCGGCATACACTCTGGAAGGATTAATCACGAAACTCGGGGGTGCACTGTATGTGTAGGAACCTGGTTACAGTGTGAGACCTTTACCCACTCTGCCTGAGGTATCCCAGCAAGTGAGCACGTCTCCCGTATTATCCCAGTGCTTAACAGAATAGGGAATAGCATATGGAGGTACAAATAAGAATGGGAACTATGGCTATAGTTTACTTAATATCATAAAAGGGCTAGAGTACAACATATCCTGATGGACATTTACATAATATAACAATTGACCTATGAGACTTATTACCAGGGGGAAGGGTAGATGTTATCAGTAACACGGACTAGTACTCACTCTTAATTCACTGACCAGCTGACCCAAGATTCCCAGTGCGTGGTCCACTACACATGCGGCTGTCCAGAGCTCTCGCTCCCCGGACCTGTCACCAACAACCTCCTTGCTCAGCTGTTCCCTGGGCTTATATGATAGTCCAAGCCCCCACCCCCACAATGAGGTGTGCGCACGTGGTGTTGATCTGACGCCGTCCAGAACAAAAGACCTCAGTCTTAAGCCGAAAAGGCGTGGCTGCCAGACGTTTGCCAAGGCAAGGTGTGACCATATAATTGGTTAAATTAGGTCTCCCCAGAGACATCACAAGCCTAGCTGAACTACATCACAACAGCGCTTGCTGAGCACCTGGGTCATCCTGACCTGGCTGCAGACAATCCAGAGTACAAACAGTCTATCTGGTCAAATACTGACTTGTAGTCTATTCAGTGCCAACTTGAAAACAGCTAGGGTTCTGTTGGAAGGCTGTTGACAGAATAGTTTTGGGCCCCCTGACACTTATTGTGCTTTCTCTCAGCATTTCATCTGCTTAATCTTTTGCTTTAGTAGGGAGTGATTTGTGCGCGCAGATATGAAGCGATTCCCTTTAGAATTTTCCAGATGTAAATTATGGTGAACCTTTCTCATCTGTGTTCTGAGGGGTACAGGTCAAGGGACTTTAAATGTTCCCAGTAATTAAGGTGGTTGACAAGTTACACATGCAGTGAAGGTTCTCTGTTCATTCTCCAGATTTGCAGTTTTGCCTGCCCTGAAAGGGGCTCTTAGTGTACAGCAGTATATCAGCCTAGAGAGAGCAAGTGACTTAACTTTCATTGTCCATCTTGTGGAACTCTTTCATTGTCTGTCTTGTGGAACTCTTTCGTTGTCCTTCATGTGCAACTATGTCATTGATGCCATGGTCCCTGATGTAGTTCTGTGTCATGAGCTCGGCTCGTTTGGATAAACTGTGAGCTGTAAATTTTGGCCTAGGTATGAGAGAATGGGTCTGTGTTGTGTGTGTGCACTGTATAAAAAATATCCTGCCCCATATAGTTCATAATCTGAAAAAAAAGAAACTGAACATGTATATGGTTTAAAATAGCGAATTTGCGATGTGTTCTCGGATGATTTTTATGGTTTTATTGGCACTTCCTTGATATCATTTGATAGACTGGAAGACATACGTGTATTACCAAAAAGAGATGATTTCGAATGGTTTCATGACTGGAAGTAGCTTGAAATTGAGCTCAAATTAGTGGAAATGTTCGATTTTTGCAGATATTCCAGAGGACAGGTAAGGTCCCTCTACAACCCCCAGTCTGTTTTATGGGATTTTAATAGGTCAGACTGAATTATAGGAACACTCTAAACCATGACCAATCTTTTTTTTTTTCTGAGAAAGAGTAACTCTTCTATTGTTGTGTGAATGAGAACTCAAAATTGAAATTCTAGTGTAATATAGGTGAGACCTGGGGACGTACCTGATGAACAGAGGAAATATTGTTTCAGTGCCAGAAATGTCTACATTGATTATCATGGAAATTTTTTACTTTTGTATAAAATTGGCCAAAATACCGAATCTAATCACTTTATATAGGGTAATTGAAAGGTGAATGAGCAGTTGTGCTCAGTTGATAGAATGGAAGGCACATAGCGAAATAGCTAAGAATTTCATTGACTGGAGAACTGGAATTGGCTTAAAATAGGACTTAAGTTATCAAAATCGCCGGTGCATAAATTGCATCGAGATCAGTAACTTTGCGCCTGAGCAGTTTCCTCAATTTTTCCATCTAATTTCGTACTTTTGGTGCCATTACCTTCAGAAAAAAAAATGTCTACCATTTCAGATTTTTTTTTTAATTTTTGGACCTTGAGAGCAAGTTTAATTTTGGTGGTCTGAACAGTGAAAGGGTTAGAGAGGGTCGACATTGGCTTGGCATCCCTTGTTTTGAAGCTTCTCATTATCCATCCTATCATTTTCTTCACATATGTGATAATGACATTGTTGTGGTCTTTGAAGGCGAGATTCTCTGACATCACTCGTAAATCCTTCACATTAGTTTTTCGGGGATCAATGCCCCTGCGGCCTGGTCCATGACGACCTTCAAGTGGATCAAGGCCTGATCAACTAGACTGTTCCTGCTGGCCACACGCAATCCAATGTACAAACCACAGCCCGGCTGATCAGGCACTGACTTTAGGTATCTGTCCAGCTCCCTCTTAAAGACAACCAGGGATCTATTGGTATTTCCCCTTATGGCTGGCGGGAGGCTGAAAAGTCGTGGGGCCTCGGACACTTATTGTGTTTTCTTTGTGTACTAATGGCGCCCCTACTTTCACTTGGGGTATGTTGCATGGCCTGCCAAGTCTTTTGCTTTCGTAGGGAGTGATTTCTGTGTGCAGATTAGAGACCAGTACCTCTAGGATTTTCCAGGTGTAGATTATGATGCATCTCTCTCGCCTGCGCTCTAATGAGTACAAATCAAGTGCTTCCAAGCATTCCCAGTAGTTTAGGTGTTTGATGGAACTTATATGTTTAGTAAAGGTTTTCTGTACATTTGTACATTCTCTAGATCTGCACTTTCACCTGCCTTGAATGGAGAGGTTAATGTACAGCAGTATTCCAGCCTAGAGAGAACAAGTGATGTAAAAAGGATCATTGGCTTAGCAACTGTTGTGTTGAATGTTCTCGTTATCCATCCTGTCATTTTTGTCGCAAATGTGATAGTGGCATTGTTTGTGATCCTTGAAGGTGAGATCCTCAGACATTACCACTCTCAGGTTCTTCGCATTACTTTTCCTCTGTATTGTATGATGGTAATAATAATAATATAATTTTATTTCTTTAAGTACATGTACAAGGTATACAGGCCTGACTGACTTCATTGACATACTTCTATATAGAAAGCTGCTTGTTATGCCGAACATTTCGGGCAAATTAGGACAGTTTTGTCCCAGGATGCTACCCACACTATTTGACTAACACCCACATACCCGTTTTATACTGATAGGTGAACAGGGACAGCAGGTGTCTTATGGAAACACATCCCTAATGTTTTCCAGCCGTACCGGAGATTCGAACCCCGGACCTCAGTATGTGAGTTGAGTGCGCTAGCGATCAAGCTACGGGACACTGTGATTAGAGTTTGTAGTATACTCAGTTCTAGCTATTATTTCCTCCACTTTTCCATTATAGAGAAATTGGATATCCCTGGGATATCCTGGTAATATCTTTTGTTTTCAGCCCTAGTACTGCAGCCTGATTGTTTCGCACAGACACCCATACCTCTATAATCTATTTAGTTTAAATTCCTAGACAAGTCATGACTAACCCCACCTCCAACCACAGAGAGATGAACCCCATCTCTTGCATACATATCATGTTTGCCATAGAATTTGTCCCAGTTATCAGTGAATAGGATTGCAAGTTCCTTGCAGTGCCTGTCTAGCCAGCAGTTTATACCAATCGCCCTAGACATCCATTCATTGCCCACTCCCCTTCTAGGCAACATGTTACATATGATTGAGATCCCAACCTTAGACCTGACTACTTCTGTGGCTGACCTGTACTTATCCAGCAGCTCCTGTCTCCTGCCCTTCCCGATGTCATTTCCACCAGCACTATGATAATGGGCTTGTTCCCATTACTTGACATCACAATATCCAACCTGCTGACTATGTCAACAACAACAGCTCTTGGGAGGCGCACACTCTGTCTGACCTTCCTATCACTGTTACAAAAAACACGGTCCATATATCTTACCTGATAGTCTCCCACAATTAGAATATTCTTACCTTGATTAGCAGGGGAGTACACTCGTCCTGGAGAACAGAGAATCTATTTCCTATCTTCACATCTTCTCTGTTAATCTTCCTTATCTTCCTTCTACCTGAATTGTGAACCACTTGCCACTTAAAGCAGCTGCAACTCGTTAACTCACTCCTGGTATCCATTTTTAGGGAAATGCTGCAAACTAAGTCAGAGTAAATTATGGACTGTAATGGGACTTGTCTTGAAAGACAGCTCTCACCTACACAGCAATCCCTGTAGGCGAGGTTTTGAGAAGCTGTTGTATGCACTCCCTAAAGGCTGTGTGAAAAAAATGTTGTATAAGTATAATTACCCCTAGAGGGTGTTGTGTCAGCATATCTCAGAAACTGATTGCTGATGAGAATATATACTTGTATTGGGCTAAAAAGCCCGCCTATAACCGAGTGTATGATACATCTAGAAAGAAATGAACCAGCTATCTGCTGTGCAGCTGACCTACCTAACCTCATTAATTACTAGGCCTACCTGGGTGTCTGTATCAGACCCATATATGACTCGGATATCAGTGTCTTGATTGAAGCAGACGTACTCTTTGAATATGTTGCACTACACTGTCAGGATTGCAACACTCGTTGTTACACTCTGTTCATCAAGTATTGTTTATTATTCACAGTCTTATCACTAAAGAAGCTGATCACACTTCTCTGTAAGTGTTTTGCTGTGTTCTTTGGGATTCTGTTATGCACACAAACGCGCGGACCAGCGTTCTTTGTTCGTTATCCCAGCGTCAGTATGTCCCTTGGCAGGGTTAAAAAGCAGTCTAAGCTATGACGCCCCTCGCTGCACTTCGCTTGCCCCCCAGCTACAAAGGACATAGCATATTTCCCCTGCTTGCCAAACTTCCTCCAGGAAGCAGTGCAGAATGCTTGATTCTTGCTGTCTGGGCATGATCAATGTACACTGTCTATAACATGGTAATAAAGTGAGTGCAGGATTTTCCTTAATTGTCCTGTTAAGGTAAGAGATTAATTGTCTCATTAAATTACACTATTTGCAACACTGGTCTCTTGCAAAGACGTGGCGTGATCTATAACTGGTACACACTGATTAAACATCTGCTTGTAATTACTAGACGTGACAGTAAACGAAATGCTTGCCCCTTCTGAGAGGGCTGAAGGGGGCTGATACCCCCCCTCCTGGAGAATATTTCTCCACATCCATTTCCTCCTTACCAGCACTTACCAGCACCAGCCATCTCACACTCCCAAACCCATCTAGGCAAAGCTTCAGCCTTCTATTTTCCTCCTGAAGAAGTAGAACCTCCTTCAACACTTAAACCTGAGATTTCAAGACACTACAGCAAGCCATGGTCTCAGTAACACCCCACGCTAATTCCTAGTCAGTGTAGGACAGTGACCTCACGTGACCTCTGACCACAGCGATCGGTTTTCAAAACCATTTATTACATCTCTTAAGGCAGTGGTTCCCAAACTTTTTCAGCTTGTTACCCAATTTAACATGCCACATAAAGCATGTTACCCCTTTCACAAAATGTTGTTATTATTGATATATATGGCTAAACGTGAACGTATACAGCCTCGCATACTCTGCTAATCCTAGCAAAACCATTGAAAACGTAAGAACCACACATACATTATATATAAAATTAATAATAGCTACAAATTCACAGTAACAGTGGGTAAATACTAACTATATACTGCACAGGGCAGTACACATACATACCAGCTTATGTCTACCTCGGCTGATGCTCACAGATAAACTGACAGTGTGAAGTAGAGGCAGCCTCAGGGAAATGAGTGACGTGTACTGGACAGGTCGATCTGGGCTACTGAGTGACTTGTCCTGAAGCATACTTGTCATAATACTTTTGGGTTTCCACACACTTAGCTATATATTTCTTCTTTTCAAATACTGTATATTAGTTTTTGATGTTTATTGTTATTTGGTTTAACTTTATTACTTACTTATAATAGGTTTACTTTACAACTTTATATACTAAGACAAAGTTAACAATAATCCTCATACCGGGTACCGCATTGTTTTCTTGATTTTCAGAATTCATAACTTTTTTTCTGTCACCCCTCCATTACCCCCCAAAAATGGTTAAATTACCCCCAGGGGGTAATTTACCCCCAGTTTGGGAACCACTGTCTTAAGGGGATGAAAGAGGCATTTACAGTGAATCCGCATAGGAGAAGGGGATCATCTTATTGTTCAATATTTTCAGTTTACGGTAAAGTCAAAAAAAAAAAAAAAGGAAAGCAAAGAGTGAATATGAAATTAAGGTTTGAGAGAATCAAAGACCAATCCAAAGGGTTTCATTTATACTGGCATGAATTTAGGGGAAAGGATAGGCTCACTTAAATGTAACTCAGGTCAGCCTTCTGTTAGCGACAATAATTATTTAGATCAGAACGAGAATAAATTATGGAAGATCAAAGTCATTAGCAACATAATCCTCGGACAACTTGGTAAAGTTAAAGCCAAACAAGTCACCACTCCTGACAAGATGTTTTCAAGAGTTTTAAAGGAATGTAAAATGAAACTTGGCAAGCCATTAGCTAGTATTTTCAACAGATCACTCCAAATGGGTATTGTACCTGATAAGTGGAAAAATGGCAACTGCAATACCTCTTAACTTTAAATTATAGACCAATCTACCTAATCTCAGTTGTGAGAAAGGTGATGGAATCAATAATTGCTGGTGCTATTCGAAGCTTTTTAAAATATATTTGATACGTAATTTTCAGCATGGTTTTACAAAGGGGTGTTCTTGCCTTATGGATTTACTAATCATCTTCACTAAGGAGTTGGAGGTAGTAGATCAAGACAAAGAATGCACTAATGTATACTTGGCCTTCAGCAGGGCCTTTGGTAAGAGTCAGTGTGGGCTAAAGGAGAATAATAATTTAACAGTCTACCATAGAAGACTGATGGAAAAAGTAGTAGCACATGGAATAGGAGATATTATATCTCATGGGTCAGGTCATTGCAGTTTGATAGGCAACAAGATGTGTATAAATGTGTGAAGTCAAAGTAGGAACTCGTTAAATGTGGTGTCGCAGGGGTCAGTATTGGGACCCCCGTTGTTTACAATCTACATAAATGATGTAGATGAGGGAATAAATGGTGACACAAGTCAGCTTGCCGATGATACTAAAATAGTCCATGGTAATTTCTGATGAGGGCTATAGAAAGCTGCAGGATAATCTGGTTAGGTTGATGTTGGATAAGTGGAAAATGCATGTCAGTGCGGACAAGTGTAAAGTTCTAATCTTAGGGAAATAATTAAATATGGTACTTGTAAGCTGAATAATGCAAGGCTTAAGCTAAAAGCAAAAATGATTCGAGAGTTCTGTTAACCAGAAATTGATAGCCGAGACAGTGCTTAAGTGTTCGTAATACAGCTAATAAGATTCTTGACTTTGTGTAACTTTGGTAGTCTCATTTTAGATTACACTGCTCATTTTGTTAAGTAAAAGGACACAAGTACAACTAATGCGACATTTTATTGTGGCAACGTTTCGCTCTCCAGGAGAGTTGTCAAGCCGTTACAAACAATACAGGGACACAGGGTATGTATAGGTATAAAGTGAGGTGCAAAGCATAATATAATCGTTTTATGTGGTAGTAGTAGTAGTACTACTACTTGTGATGGTGGTAGCAGCAGCTATGTGATGGCTGGGTTTATTGTCTTGAGGAGAGCACTTGCTAATGCTTCAGAGATGATGAAGCTGCCTTTATTGTTTAGATAAATGGTTCAGAGAACCGACAAGCCTTTATTCTGTTTGTGTTAGAAATAGCAATTAATGATATGCAAGACATTTACGTCTACGGAATTTAAGTTCTTCAATCACTAGGCGGGCATCGTTGAATTTCATCAGGTGATTGGCGGAAACAACGCCCGCCAGGTGATTAAAGAACCCAATTTCCGTAGATGTAAATACCTTGAATCATCATTAATCGCAGTTTCTAACTCACAGCATAAAGGCAGCTTCATCATCTCTGAAGCATTATCAAGAACTCTTCTCAGAACAATGAATCCAGCCATCACATTGCTGCTGCCACCACCACCACCGCCACCGCCGCCGCCGCCGCCGCCGCCGCCGCCATCGCCACCGCCGCCTACAACGATTATACGTTTTTCACCTCGCTATATATACCCTGTGTGTCCATGTATTACTTGTAACGGCTTGACAAAGTTCCTGGAGTGAAACGTTGCCACAACAAAATGTTGCATTAGTTGTTCTTGTGTCCTTTTACCTAAGATATTGTCGGTAATTTAACCAACATTATTACATTGCTCAGTTTGGTTGCCATAATACAGAATGGACATAAATGCACTGGAAAATATACTGAGAAGGCTTACTGTTTCTATAAATAGATTGGATGAGGCCGCTGGTCACAGACCGGGCCGCGGGGGCGTTGACCCCCGGAACTCTCTCCAGGTAAACTGAATTTGCACCATGGAAAGATGTAGATGTAGAGGGGGTATGATTGAAGTGTATAAATGGAAAACACAAATAATGTGGATTTGAATACTGTGCTGAAAGTATTTTAACGAAAACAGGACAGGCAGAAAGGATTCAAGTTGGACAAATTTAGATTTAGAAAGGACACGGCAAAAATGCTAAGCTGATATAAAGGAAGTCTTAGGAATGTGATGTTCAGTGAGTACAAACTTCAATTACTCCATTATGGAAAGATTGAGGAAATAAAGGCTGTAAGAAAGTATGAAAAAAATCCGAGTCATTGGATCGAAGACTAATGTGAGAGACTTGAGATTGTCAGAGGATCTCACCTTAAAGGATCACAACAATCACTATCACAGTTGTATGGAAAAATAATTGGCTGGATAACTAGAACCTTTAAAACACACACACCAAGGCAGTGATACTCTTCATGTCACTTCTCTCCAGGCTGGAATACTGCTGTACTAGTAACAGCTCTGCTCAAGGCAGGTGTAATTACAGCCCGGGGGGAAGTGCAAGAATTTTTACTGCTCGCATAGACGCAAACATGAATTACTGGGAATGCTCGAGCCCTTTCGGGGCCCCTTTTGGGAAATATAGGAAAGGAAACAACGAGGATTACAAAAAATTTCCCTGAAAGGCAGTAAAAAAAATTGTAGGCTCACTTAACCACTAGTTAGGCTGTCTCCCTGAAGTATTCTTTTGGGGAGCGTAAAATGATTCCAATTTTCTGCACTTCTTGAAACATTTTGGAACTCTTCGTTCCTAACAGTTTTGTACACTGCAGGGGTACAAAAGGTAAAAACACGGTATACAGGGGACGCGTTATGCTTGAATCTTCCCCCGTTGTTAAAAATCTTCTCCCTTTAGTGCCCTTTTTATTTTTGGGGGAAAAGAAAAAAAAAGTCAAAAGGAGCAGACCGGGGAGTTTGGGAGGGGGGGGACGACCGCTGTGTTGTTTTTGGACGAAAAAAATGTCCTCTTGGTCATTAGTCATAAGTGAGGGACAAATTTTTCCCCTATACTCGTTAAAATTTTCAGTCAAAAAGCTTTACTGCCTATAAAAATTCCCGCGGCACTTGCAATTTCCGGTCGTCTAGCCTTCCTAACTTTTTCCCCTGTTGGCTCTGTTTTTTTCGTTGGCAGCACTCGTTCATCACCCTCTTTCGATATTGTCTACTTTGGGGAAACAAGAAACCTTCAGAAAAGTTGCGCTGACTCATTGCTTTTCACCAAATTCTTGTTCAAGCATTTTTGGGGTTTCACTACCCATTTACCAAACTTTAAAAAGAATTTCACACCACGTTCCTTCCTTTAAAATTTTGTTTCCCTTTCACAAAAAAATGAGACAATTTCATGTAACAGACAAAACTTTCCCCCTTTAAACCGGACCAAATAACCGGCGCAATTAAAATCGTCACGCCATTACTTCCAAAGGGGTGTACTGTGCAGCTTGAAAAAATTGCTGGTATTTCACTCAGGAAAATATTTGATCACCTCGTGATCACAGTAAAAAGTCTAGTGGTATTGTTCGCAAGTCTGCCGTCACAGTGGTTTAGGATGTAGGAGGCAGGGGGGAGTCTTATGCTTGCAAACACTATTGCTAAAGGGAAATCTTTATTGAAGAAACTTTCGCCACACAGCGTTCATCTCCAATGTAAATCAAAGGGTGAAGGAAGGAGGGTTTGGGGAATCTCCCGGGGAAGGGCTTAATCAGCCCTGTAAAAAATTTATCGTTTACCAAGGCGGCTGGCCCCCTCAGGGGAAAATTGTGTGGAAAAAAAAAATTTTCGACCCAAACTTTATTTTTGAAAATAAAAAATTTTTAAAAACATTAAATAGAAATTTTAATCCTCTTAAAAGAAAATAAAAATGAAAAATAAAAAATAAAACGAATTTAAACACTAATGAATAGGGGGTCGGTTTTGGGTGACATGTTTTTTAAATCGTAGCCTTTTTGCTGATATGGGGGGGGGGGGCGAAAGGTTTTGGGGTTTCGACCCACGGGCTATTTCTTCACAGTAGATAGAGCCTCAGTATACCCCAAGACGGGGGAAAAAGCAGGTTTTTACCGCTGCAATGGTGGGGTTACGTCCTGCAATTTCTACGGGTCCCACAGGTAATTCAATCCAAAAGGGAAAATCTCCGGACGTTAGCCCCCGTCTTTTTTCTTCTCGTTTTTTGACAGGTGACCCTCACTGTCACCCAAAGCTGAAAAGATAACAGGTTCCCACTGTTTTAAATAATCATCCCAGGGGCAAGTACATACTCAAAGACTGGTGTTTATTAAAACATCACCTAAGCAAGATAAAAGGGACTAAGTTTATTATTGGTCAAAAGTGAAGTTTTTTAACCAAAAATCCACTAAAATACAAGGCAGGCATGTACTTAAATTTGTGTTGGGAGCTGTGAGTCAGGATTTACTGTTTGAACCAAGCCCCACACTCCCTTTGGGGGGGGGGGGAAGGGGGGGGGAAGGGATAGGGGGAGCTGACTGACCCCCTTAACAACAGCCGGCAGCAAATTTCATTTCGGAGGGAGAAAAAAAAGGGGGGAAAAAAAGGGGGACTTGAATTACCCTCCCTTAATTAACTTACCGGGTTAATAAAAACCATCGTTTAAATCTTACTCCTACTTTTGAATTTTTTCCCTAAACCCACCCCCCCCCATCCCAAGACTTATAGCAAGGAGTATAAAAAGAATAGGCGGGGAAAAAAAGTTCTAACATGTGGAATGCAAGAAACAATCTTCTACGACGTCCGCCTTAACCAGTCAGAGAAATAATTGAATGAACCATTGAATACACAATAGGAACTTAAAAGCCTGGGTCCCAAATGTCACCTCAAGAGGGACGTTGGTTCCCAAAAAATTTTTTTAGGTAATCAAAGGTTTGGGGTCCGTTTCTAAAATAATTCTTTTCCCAAAAATAAAATTTTAAGTTTGGAGATACCCCACAAAAGGGCAAAACATTCCTTTTCTATTGTAGGATCTTGTTTCTGCGGGAAGGAGTTTCCGGCTTAGGAACATAAAAGGGAAGGGAGTACCATCGTGGTATTGTAACACGCACCAACCAGTTTTGGAGCTCGTTTAAAACAAAAGTTTTATTAATATCGGGGAATCTTAAGTATGGGGGGCTTTCGAAAAGATACTTTTAATCTCTTTTAAACTTTTTCTGAGCTACTGGGAAATTTCAAGAGGTTCCTTCACAGATTTTTTAAGGAAGTCTGATAAGATGCCTGTAAGATCAAAAGGGTTTCGGGATAAACGTGCTAAAAATTTACGAAACCAAAAAAGTTTCCAGGTTTTTGGGTTTTTTGGGGAAATTTAAATTTACAAAAGCTTTGATTTACTGGGGGGGAGGCTGCAGAGTTTTATTAGAAAGTACAGTCCAAGATACTAATCTTGTTATACCCAAGGAAGCATTTCTTCGGTTTGGCATGGGCCATTGGCGTAACCGGCAAAAGATGTTAATTTTTTTGGATATGTTCCCCCCATGGATGTCATTCATAAATTTTTCAAAATAAACGAAACTTTTGGGCATATTACCCAAGACCTTTCTCATCATCCAGTGGGTTACCCCAAGGCATTCCCAAACTGAAGGGCAAGTTCTATTTGCATCAGTCCTTGGGGGTTAGGAAAAGGGGTGTACGTTTAGAAAAGGATCTAACATTACCTGTGATATGCCTGCGCAATATCAATCTCTGAAAAAAAGGGAAGGGCGTCATAAAATTTGTGAGATCGTATCTATTAAGGCATAGGCTCAGCCCCCCACCGAGTTATAGCATTAAGGCCCCCGAAGTCAATAGGAAGTCTAAAAGAATTATTCCTTCTTAACCAGATACTGGTAAACAATATAAGATACTGAGGTTCAACGATCTTATTTTAATAATTTGCCCCTACCTCTGTCAAATGCACCCCTAAGGTGAACGGAACTGGGTAAATTTTCGTTTGATAGGATTGTCCGTACTAAGTCAATTTATGGACTACCGTGGAGGTAACACCTGGAATATCAGTAAAGATGTCTGAAAAGCTCACACTTGAAGTAGTTTAGTCCTTAGGTCATCCCCAAGATTCGTTAAAAATTTAAAGTTGGTTGCACCGATGGCAAAAGGTCACCAAATCGTGTTCTTCTCATACAAAAATTTTGAGGTGTCAATTACACACACTTAATTCTTCAGTTGTTTTTATCAAGTTCGTGTGGAAAAAAAATAATTAAAATTTTTAAGCACTTAACCGTTTTTTTCCGGAATTTTCTTAAGGATGTTTATATATAAAGCTTAGGTTTCCCCGACTTCATAGGGAAACAACTTTCCCACAAAAATTTTTTAAACTTTTTTATGGGCCTTTCCCTGCACTAATAATTTTTTTGACTTAATCGGGGAAAAGTACAAGAAATTTATCACCCACTTTAAAACTTTTCCCTGACTTTTGGGGAAACAAAATAGGTTTTACGGGCCATTGACAAGTTAGTTTTTCGAAATTGTCAAAGGGCTCCTCAAATTTGGACTAAGGTCAAGGGGAAAAAAAGGAAGACTGAACCCCGCATTTACCTCCTCTTATCCATAAGTCTGAAGGAGGACAATGGGGCCCCTGGCCTGTCTACCATAGAGAAGGTTCAAAAGGTGAAAACCCCAAAGAGTCACTGGGAAATTCCTCAGGCAAAAAGACGGGTAGGGAAAACGATGCCAAATTTAGGGGTTTGGGGAGCAAATTTTTTTGGCTTTAGAATGAAGCTGGAACCCCCCTTTCAGGGGTGTAGGGTGGGGAGGGGGGTTACTCCCCGGGGTTGTGAGGGTTTGCTTAAACGATTTGTTGTGTCCCACGGTGCAAAAATTTAGGGATGGGCCCCCTCTGGGAAATGGGCAAAGGGCTTCGCCACCCCAGTGTTTGGCTTAAAGGGATGGTTGGGGAAAGGAAAAAAACCCCAATGTTTATTAATTTTCCCGTGAAAAAGGAGTGGACCAAGTGTCTGGGGACTCTTCAAACGGACCCAAAAATAGGCTTTTTACCGGTAACCGCCTGGGACCTCGGGGGATGCAGTTGGCAAACTTTACACGGTCTACAATAGTAGTGATATCTGAGGACATTTTTGGGCCAAAAATAGGTTTCCCAAATTTTTAAATTTAAGGTTTACGATGCAGAAAGTCCAGCCACTGCAGGTCAAGAGCCATTTTAAAGAACAGTCTTCTCTGCATTGACTTGAACCTAGCCCGGAATAGTAAATCTCACGGAATTTAATTTGAATACTGACTTTGTACAAGAAAACCTTTATATATTCAAATTATATGAAAGTTTTTCCTTGGAAACTTGATTTTGTTAGGGGCTTTATGGCAATTCTGAAGAGAAGGGCAATTACGTTGTAAATTGACAAAGGAGTCCTTCGTATGTCAAAAGGGGGCTTAAAGTCAGGGAAATCAAAGGATGGACAGTAGGAAAAGCCTGGGCTTTGGTCTGAGCCCTAGTCAAGACTTTTATGGTATCGGAGGTGATATCTTCACTTTCATCAAACAAGTGAACCGGTGATCCACTTCCTCGCTTTCGAGAGTAGCATCACGGGTTTTTTTTAATCCCACATGAATATCGCGAGACATTGTGTCATCTGAACTTTCGAGGGGTTTCCCTCTGACTCTACAGGAAGAGGATCTGAAACACTTATATCCTCTTTGGTGATGAAAGGTCAACCTCAGAAGGAAATGGCACCTTTTAACTTTACCTTTAGTACGGAGCAAGAAGTGATGGGAGCTAGTACGGTTCAAAAACCAACCTGTGAACATTTAGACCTAATTAACAACGGATGGTAGGAAAAGGTCCGTACGGCCCCAAGTAGCCCTGAAAGTATAGCAGAGGAATTTTGTTTCTTTAAGGTTAGGGAACAGCTTATCAGAAAGGGACTATACATGTGCATCCAGGGGTCTCGTAAAATGGTAGATACATTAAGTCCATTAACTGTTCCTGAACAGAAGGGGTGCTTGGTCATTACAGTCTTTAAAACCTCCAACTTTTGGACCTTCTTAGAAGGACAATCTGGACGTTTATGTCCCTTAACACCACACAAATGACAAACAGGAAAAAAGAAGTCATTTTACTTTCACTAGAGGCTTTAAATTTCAGTCTGTGAACCCTTGCCCTTAGGGTTCGATCCCTTTAGGTCTTTATAGGAATTGTGAGCCTCAGCATACGGTCAGCAGCCTCAGCAAACTTCCTCAGCTTTAATAGGTTACGTTCTCCGATGAATGTTCGTATCTGATGGGGAAGAGCTTCGGGAAACTGGTCGGGAAACCCATGAAGTCTCTAAGAGATTCATTAACTGGATCAATTCTGAACCCCTATCCAAAAAGTGAACAAACGAAAGAGTGTTACCTTTAACTGCTGAAAGTTCTGGCCAGGCTGTAAGGTGGCATACCTGAAATCTTTCCCTGTAAAATTTAAGTGGTTTTTTGATATGCTTTAAGGAAATTGCCTTCTTTAGTGGGGTATAATTACATGTGAATCCTGCGACAAAGTTGCATAGATATTCAAAGCGGTACCAAAAAATAACATTCCTAACCTGGTAGCCCGGGTTGTCAGCAGGCCATTCACAGAGGGTAGCGGTTTTTTTCAAACCTGATAATGTATGAAGTTTTTGTCTTCCCCTTCTGTGAAGGGAGTAAATTAGGTGTTGGAATATGTCACTGCCCTGCCCGTTTGTTCCATTACTCCTTCCTCTAATTGTTGTTGTGTAAGAGTTAACTTTTTATTCTCCAATTCAAGGCGAGATTTTTCGAGCTCGCGATCATTTTCTCTCTCTATTAACTTATGTTCTCTAGCTTTTTCCTCACGTTCCTAGCTTTTTCCTCAGACATTTTTCACTCTCTATCCTTTGCTCTTTTCCTCAAGTTCTCTTAATTTAACCTGTTCCTCACATATCTTAGCTTGTTCCTCACGTTCCCTAGCTCTTTCCTCACGATCAAGTCTATCACGCTCTTTTTGGTCTTCTCACTCTCTTTCTGTCTTTCTTGGATTTCTCTCTCAATTCTCTCTCTCTCCTTTTTCTCTTCTCTTTCGATTCTCTCTCTCTCCTTTACTTCTTCTCTTTCCCTTTCTGTCTTTCTTCTCTCTCAATTCTCTCCCCTTTCAAGTCTTTTCCTGGATCTTAGCACTAATGAAAGATTCTAAGTTTTTCCCTGTTATTCCTAACTTACTTCCAGCGTTCATCCAAAACTGGTATTCATCCATACTTGCAAGAATAACTTAAACTATCAGGGGAAATGAAACGGGTATTAAAGAAAATGGAGGGTTCAATTCCTCCTTTCCCCTCAAACTGTAAAAAACCCGAGGGCTCGATCCCTGCTTCAATTAAACAATATGTATTAATGAAAACGAAGGGTTCTATGCCGGCTCCGAGCAAAAAATAAGTAGAATGGGGTCACTTACCATCCAATCTTCTCACCAACAAATCAAGAGTGTCCTATGACAGTTCCCTTGATATAATAAAGAGCTCAATGAAACAAGTTGTCACTGGAAAATCTCGGGTCCCTAGAGTCTAATCCTCCAAAGTGTTTCAAGCTCACACACAATTAGGTGGCAGAATTAAATATTATATCCTGCCTGACTTGACTTACAATAAATTGAGACTATAACAATCACCAAATCTTTTAAATACCTGTACTGTAGTCCTACCATAGAGAATGATTACTCATGGCTGGTGGTAACCATCTGTGGTATGCGGCGTTGAAGTTCCAATGGTGGATTCGAGATGGAGTTGAATCTTTATTCAGTAGAGTTGATCCTGGCAAGGTCGCCACTTGTGAAGGCTTACTCAGCCCTGTAACAACTTCATACAGTATTACCAAGGCTGGCTCCTCCTCAGGAAAATTAGTGAATAGAAAAAGAAATAATAACAGACAAACATAAACACTATTATATAGAAAATATAAAATGTAAAACACTTAAATATGAAATATTAATCCTACATTAAAGAAAATGAAAAATGAAAAATATAAATGATAACTGAATTCAACACTAATGTAGATAGAGGTGTCTGGTGTTGGTGACACTGTTGTTGAAATCGTAGGCCTATATCCGTGTTCCTCCTTTATGTAATATCACAACCGCCGACAAAGGAGGTGGAGTCGTCATACTCAGTACCAGTGAATACAACACCAAAATGAAGGACCTTTTGAATGACCAATCTACATACGAACCCATCAACACACAAGAAAACATGAAATGAGAGAAGACGTATATAGAGTATTCATACCAAACTGAAGACGCACAAACGAAGCTAAAAGCCATTAATGAAATTGCAAATAAAAAAAAAGCAGCAAAGCCAAGTTGAGAATCTCCTGCAGAATTGGCCCACAACTCAAAGGAGGTTCATACATTTATGCCCGAAAAAATGTGGTTCTTAGTTGTGGGTGGTGGTGGTGGTAGCAGTAGTAGAAGCAGCAGCAGCAGCAGCAGCAGTAGTGGTAGTAGTAAATTTTGGGGAAACAAACCTACAGGGGTTATATTGCACCTGAAGAATGAGAGAAAATCAAGTTTGATACAGAGTCTTGGAGCAAGAGCTCTTCAGACACCTCACTTAAGGGATTTTTTTTTTGTATTGGCTCCTAGAGTTTCACTCTCACGGCAGATACCTTTCAGTTTTTAACTTTTCATAGTACTTGGGGAGCAGTACAATGTTATATTTGACTAAAAACTGTGAAGGAAATCTTACTTTGTGTGTGGTGTGTGTGTGTGTGTGGGGGGGGGGGGGGTTGCCAGTACACATGTATCGTCCTTCAGTATGATCGATAGAGTTGTTCTGACTTTTTAACAAATATGTATTACTAACAAGAAAACATAACAATATTAAGAACATCTTACAGTGTCTCTCAGAAAGTGTGTGTGAATGAATGAATATGAGATGCCAGATTACAAACTTATGGAAAAGTATAGCTAGCAGAACTTAAACCAATGTGGATTTAAATCAGATGCTTAACAATGTGGATTTAAAACAGATTGTTAACACTGCTGCTGAGCCATTACTAAAAGATTATGGAGGCTTTAAGAGAATCACAATGCAAATATTCAGTTGCAGTGGAATATTGCAGGACATTGATGCGATAGAGGCAAGGAAGTTGTGTTAGTGAACGTGTTAAGTGAAACTTTACAGCTCTGTAAAGTAATCGAAGAAGCTAGCTAAACTGTCGACGCCCTAGGTGGAGACTTGTCTAGTGTTCTCTCTGGACACCTAAAGTCTTGTGGCATAGTGGTGTCCAGAGTTTAGCTAGCTTCTCGGGAAGATGCCTAGATGACTCAGGTTCAAATCCTGGCTAGTCGCAGTATGTTCTTTGCTGAAAAACCACTTGTTTCCGTGGATGCATTGGTTTATAAGACAGGTATCGAAATGGAAGGAAAATGAAATTAATCCCTCAGCTTATCACTCTCCGAATGTGTCCGGCGTTAGGTGTTCTCACTGGACACCTAACGTCTCGTGGCATGGTAGTGTACTGGTCTAAGATGTCCGGAGTTTATCTAGCTTCCCAGGAGGTGGGTGTGGGTGGGTGGGAGGGAGAGAGTGATTGATTGATTGATTGATTGATCGATCGATCGATCGATCGATCGATCGATCTCCTTCTCCATCTCCCCCTCCATTCTCCCTCCCCCCCTTTTTTTTACATGGTTTGACAAGGTTAGGTTAAGGATTCTTAATTTTACTGACAAGCTGTTGATAAGTTAAGGACTCCTAACTTTGACATGCTTAAGTAGCTGTTACCTACACCAGCTCATTTGAAAACCTTTTTATTGTTATGGGAAAAATAGAAGTAAAGGGGAAAAGAATGAGGTTTTGGGGCCATTTTGTGGGCCAGTATTTTTCATTTGATCATCTGATTTTATCTCATTGTATCAGCTGTACGAACATGTTCCAGAATCAGTTGGGACCCTAGTAATAGATATGGGCTTGGTAAATAAGGACACGGCAAAAAAGCCAACTCTGATCTAAACGTAAGTCATAGAATGTGACAATTGTTATCAATGAGTACAAACTGTTCAATTACTCCATTATGGAAAGATAGTGGAGGAAAAAAGCTGTAAGAAAGAATGACAAAAGATCCGAGACAATTGCTCGAAGACTAATGTGAGAGACTTGAGATTGTCAGAGGATCTCACCTTAAAGGATCACAACAATCACTATCACAGTTGTATGGAAAAATAATTGGCTGGATAACTAGAACCTTTAAAACACACACACCAAGGCAGTGATACTCTTCATGTCACTTCTCTCCAGGCTGGAATACTGCTGTACTAGTAACAGCTCTGCTCAAGGCAGGTGTAATTACAGACCTGGGGAATGTGCAGAGAATCTTTACTGCTCGCATAGACGCAAACATATGAATTACTGGGAATGCTCGAAGCCCTTAAATCTGTTCCCCTTTTGGAATATAGGAAAGAAAGATACATACGAGGTACTACAAAAAGTTCCTGTATGGCAGTGAAAAAAATATGTAGGCTCACTTAACCATCTAGTTAGGCTGTCTCCCTGTAAGTATTCTCCTTGGGAGGCTGTACACTGATTCCAATTTCTCTGTCACTTCTTGAAACATTTCTGGAACTCTTCGTTCCTAACAGTGTCTAGTACACTGCACGGTACACAAGGTACACAACACGGTATACAGCGGACTGCAGTTATGCTTGAATCTTCCCCACGTTGTTAAACTCTTCTCCTTGAGTGCCATTTTTATTTTTGGGAATAGAAAAACGTCAAAAGGAGCTAGACCTGGGGAGTAGGGAGGGTGTGAGTGTGCGCGAACAGCTGTGTAGTTTTTGGACAGAAAACAATGTCCTCTCTGGTCATTAGTCACTAAGTGAGGCACAAATTTCTCAGCTACTACTCGTTAAAATTTTCAGTCAGAATGCTTTGACATGACCTATAAGAAATTCCCGCGGCACTTGCAATGTTCTGGTTACTGTCTAGCCTTCCGTAGCTTTTTCCATGTTGGCGATCTGTTTTTTTGGTGAATATACGTTGGACAGCAGCTCGTTGCGATGCATCGGGTCGGGCTCGGGGGTCAACTAACAACAACGTGATGAACGTGGTGATAGGGGATGGAAAGAGGAGTAGAGGATGAGAGTCATTCTACGTCTTAGGCACTAGTCCCATGCTTGGTGGTCAAAAACAGATGCCAACATGGAAAAAGTTAGGAAGCTAGACAGTAACCAGGAACATTGCCAAGTGCGCGGAATTCTTATAGGACATGTCAAAGCATTCTGACTGTAAAATTTTAACGATAGTAGCTGAGAAATTTGTGCCTCACTTAGTGACTAATGACCAGAGAGGACATGTTTCTGTCCAAAAACAACACAGAGTCGGTCGTCCCCCACCCTCCCTACTCTGCCCCAGGTCTAGCTCCTGTTTGACGATATTTCTATTCCCAAAAATAAAAATTGGCACTCAAGGGAGAAGAGAGTTTAACCAACGTGGGGAAGATTCAAGCATAACTGGCAGTCCGCTGTAATAAACCGTGTTGTGTACCTTGTGTACCTGCAGTGTACTAGACACTGTTAGGAACGAAGATTTTCCCTAATGGTTTTCAAGAATTGACAAAGAAAATTGGAACATGTCAGCCTCCCAAGGAGAATACTTACAGGGAGACAGCCTAACTAGATGGTTAATAAGAGAGGGCCTACAAATTTGTTATTTCACTGCCATACAGGAACTTTTATGTAGTACCCCATCGTATGTTAATCCATTCTTTCCTAGATTCCAAAAGGGGGAACAGATTTAAGGGCTTCGAGCATTCCAGTAATTCATATGTTTTGCGTCTTATGCGACATAAAGATTCTCTGGCACATTCCGCCAGGTCTCTGTAATTAATCGTACACCTGCCTTGAGCAGAGCTGTTTACAAGTACAGCAGTATTCCACCAGCCTGGAGAGAAAGTGACATGAAGAGTATCCCTGCCATGTGGTGTGTATTTAAAGGTTCTATAATCCAGCCAATTATTTTTTCCATACAACTGTGTATAGTTATTGTTTGATCCTTAAGGAGAGATCCTCTGACAATCCTCAAGTCTCTCACATTATTCCTTCGATCCAATGACTCGGATTTTTTTTTCATACTTTCGTTACAGCCTTGTATTTCCTCAATCTTCCATAAAATGGAGTAATTGAAGTGTTGTACTCCACATGAACATCACATTCCTAAGACTTCCTTTTTACACTTAGCATTTTTGCCGTGTCCTTTCCTAAATTCTAAATTGTAGTCCAACTTGAATTCCTTCTGTTCAGCCCTGGCCTGTTTTCGTTAAAATACTTTCAGCACAGTATTCAAATCCACAATATTTGTGTTTTCCATTTATACCTTCCAATCATACCCCCTCTACATCTACATCTGTTCCATGGTGGCAAATTCAGTTTACCTGGAAGAGTTCCGGGGTCAACGCCCCCGCGGCCGGTCTGTGACAGCGCCTCAATCCAATCTATCTTATAGAAACAGTACGGCGCTTCTCAGTATATTTTCCATGTGCAATTTATGTCCATTCGTATTTATTGGGCAACCAACTGAGCAATGTTAAATAATGTTTGGTTAAATTACCGACAATATCTTAGTAAGGATCACAAGAACAAACTAATGCAACATTTTGTTGTTGGCAACGTTTCACATCCCAGGAACTTTGTCAATCCGTTACTAAGTAATACATGGACACACAGGGGTATATATAGCGAGGTGAAAAACGTATACTCGTTGTAGGCGGCGGTGGCGATGGCGGCGGCGAGCGGCGGCGGCGTGCGGCGGTGCGTGGGTGGTGGTGCAGCAGCAATTGATGGCTGGATCAGGGGGGGCGTTTAGTTCTGATAATGCTTAGAGATGATGTAAGCTGCCTTTAAGCTGTGAGTTAGAAACTTCGATTAATGATGATTCAAGGTATTGACATCTACAGGAACTTGTCTTTAATGCAACCGGGCGGCGTTGTTTCCGAGCCAATCACCTGATGGAAATTCAACGGTTTATGCCCGCCTAGTTTGAAGAACTTAAATTCCCGTAACTAAATGTCTTGCATTAATTAATTGCTATTTCTAACACAAACAGAATAAAGGCTTGTCGGTTCTCTGAACCATTTATCTAAACAATAAAGGCAGCTTCATCATCTCTGAAGCATTAGCAAGTGCTCTCCTCAAGACAATAAACCCAGCCATCACATAGCTTCTGCTATCCACCATCCACAAGTAGTATCTACACTACTTACTACCAAAATAAAACGATTATATTATGCTTTGCACCTCACTTTATACCTATACATACCCTGTGTCCCTGTATTGTTTGTAACGGCTTGACAACTCTCCTGGAGAGCGAAACGTTGCCACAATAAAATGTCGCATTAGTTGTACTTGTGTCCTTTACTTAACAAAATGATCAGTGTACTAAACTGAGACTACCAAAGTTACACAAAGTCAAGAATCTTATTAGCTGTATTACGAACACTTAAGCACTGTCTCGGCTATCAATTTCTGGTTAACAGAACTCTCGAATTCATTTTTTGGCTTTTTAGCTAAGCCTTGCATTATTTCAGCTTACAAGGTACCTATTTAATTATTTCCCTAAGATTAAACTTTACACTTGTCCTACTGACATCATTTTCCACTTATCCAACATCAACACAAACCTGATTATCCCTGCAGCTTTCTATAGCCCCATCAGAAATTCCCATGGACTATTTTATATCATCGGCAAGAACTGACTTGTGTCACCATTTAATCCCTCACTACATCATTAATGTAGATTTGTAAACTAACGGGGGTCCCAAATACTGACCCCTGTGACACGCACATTTAACGAGTTCCTACTTGACTTCACACTTTTATACACCTCTGTTGCGCTATCAAACTGCAATGACCTGACCATTTGAGATATAATACTCCTATTCCAGTTGCTACTACTTTTTCCATCATCATCTATGGTAACAGTGTTTAAATTATTATTCTCCTTTAGGCCCACACTGACCTACAAAGGCCCAGCTGAAGGCCAAGTATACATCGTGAGCATTCTTTGGTCCTTGATCTACTACCTCCAACTCCTTAGTGAAGATGATTAGTAAATCCATAAGGCAAGAACACCACCTTGTGTAAAACCATGCTGAAAATTACGTATCAAATATATTTTAAAAGTTCCACGAATAGCTACAGCAATTATTGATTCCATCACCTTTCATCACAACTGAGATTACGTAGTATTGGTCTATAATTTAAAGTTAAGAGGTATCGCAGTTGTCCCATTTTCCACTTATCAGGTACAATACGCCATTTGGAGTGATCTGTTGAAAATTTACTAGCTAATGGGCTTGCTCAAGTTGTCATTTTACATTCGATTTAAAACTCTTGAAAACATCTTGTCAGGAGTGGTGACTGTTTGCTTTAAGCTTTACCAAGTTGTCCGATGGATTATGTTGCTAATGACATTTGAGATCTCCATAATTTTTATTCTCGGTGTCTGATCCAATAAATTTCTTGTCGCTAACAGTAGGCTGACGTGAGTTGCATTTAAGAGACCTATCCTTTTCCCTAAATGTCATGCCATATAAATGATACCCTTTGGATTGGTCCTTTGGATTCCTCAAACCTTAATTTCATATTCATCTCTTTGCTTTCCTTTTTTTTTTTTTTTTTTGAGACTTTACCGTAACTGAAGAATAATGAACAATAAGATGATCCCCTCTCCTAGGCGGATTCACTGTAAATGCATCTTTCATCCCCTTAAACAGTGGTTCCCCAAACCTGGGGGTAAATTACCCCCTGGGGTAATTAACCATTTTGGGAGGTAATGGATGGGGTACAGAAAAAAAGTTATGAATTCTGAAAATCAAGAAAACAATGCGGTTACCGGTATGAGGATTAATGTTACTTGTCTTAGTATATAAAGTTGTAAAGTAAAACCCTATTATAATTAAGTAATAAAGTTAAACCAAATAACAATAAACATCAAAAACAATATACAGTATTGAAAAGAAGAAATATATTAGGCTAAGTGTGTGGAAACGCCCAAAAGTATTATACAAGTATGCTTCAGGACAAGTCACTCAGTAGCCAGATCGACCTGTCCCCAGACCACGTCCACTCACTTCCTGAGGAGCCCCGTCTACTTCAGCACTGTCATTTATCTGTGAGACATCAGCCGAGGTAGACATAAGCGTGGTATGTATGTGTACTTGAACTTGTGCAGTATAATAGTTTAGTATTTACCCAGCTGTTACTGTAATTTGTAGCTATTATTAATTTATATATAATGTATGTGTGTTCTTACGTTTCAATGTTTAGCTAGGATTACATAGTATGCGAGGCTGTATACTTCACTTTAGCCATTATATCAATAATAACAACATTTTGTGAAAGGGGTAACATGCTTTTAATGTGGCATGTTAATTGGGTAACAAGCATGAAAAGTTTGGGAACCACTGCCTTAAGATATGTAATAAATGGTTTTGAAAACCGATCGCTGTGGTCAGAGTCACGTGAGGTCACTGTCCTACACTGACTAGGAATTCGTCGTGGAGTTGTTACTGAGACCATGGCTTGCTGTAAGTTCTTGAAATCTCAGGTTTTAAGTGTTTGAAGAGGTTCTACTTCTTCAAGGAAAATAGAAGCTGAAGCTTTGCCTAGATGGTTTAGGGAGTGTGAGAAAACCAAGGAAAGAAAAAAAAAAAGTGAAAAAAAGAAGAAAACGAAAAAAAAAAAAAAAAAGCAACAAAGAAAAAGAGAACAAACAAAACAGCGTCGCCCCGATCCCCACGTCCCGCGGCCGCCCCGCGCCCCTCGTCAACCCCCGTGTTCCCCTTTCTCACCCTGGTCGCGTGTTCCCTCCCTCATGCCGACCACCTATCACCAATCTGCCACGCCCCGGTCGTTTCCCGATCCCCCCGGCGCACGCTGTCACCCCCGTCCCCCTCCCCCGCCTCCATCCCCGCACTCTCCCCCCGGGCGTCTGCGGCCCCCTTCCTGGCTCTAGGGCCCCGCCGTCCCGCCCTATCCCTCATCCGTCACCTTTCGACGTATCGCGCACCCAGGCCCCCCTATAGCTTCGTCGGCTGTCCACTCCCCTCATCCCCCCCCCCCCCCCCCTCCCTGCGCGACCCGCTGCCCTTTTCCTCGTCTCCGACCGCCTCCGGGGACGCCGTCCATCTTTACTTACCCCAACTCTCGACCTTCTCCCTGCGCTCAGGACCGTAGCGCCTGCCCCGCGCTCCCGCCCCCCCTTCGCGTCCCTCATGCGCGTCCGCCCAAGTCGTTCTCGTTGTCAACCACTCCCTGACGTGACCGGTTGTCCCCCCGGGCCGTTACACCCCGCGCCCCGGTATCACGCGCCCCGCAACCCCCAGGCGGCCTGGTCAGCCATTCGCTTATGCTCCCCTTCCCCCCCCTCCTTTCGCCCGTCCTCCCACAGGCCTGCCGTACGACCCCTGCTCACTCCCCCCTCCCCGCCCCCTCCCAGCCCGCCCGCCCCACCCGCCCGCAACCGCCATCTCCCCCCCTCCCGGCAGCGCACTGCCCTCCCGTCTAGCCGCCGGCCGCCCTGCTAGACCTCATCCCTGCACGTCCCGGTCTCCTCCGCATCACTTACCCCCGCTCCGCTTCCATCCGCGTCCGCCGCCCCCGTATCCCACCCCACTTCCCCGCCCGTTTCGGCCTCATACCGCTCGCTGGGCCCCGTCCCTTGCCCTCCCTGCGGACCACTCACCGCCCCCTCCTGCATGTAGCGGGGCTCGTCCTCTCGGTGGCCGTCGCGTGAGTGCCATGGCGCTAGCCTGACTTGCTCTCTGCCTCGTCTTCCACCTCTGGCCACCTTCCTCCGCACCTCCCCTCGATCCTGCCGCCCCGTCTCTGGTCGCTCTCCGGCGATTCGCTCTAATGTATGTTTTCCTCCTCCCGCCCGCCCCCCCCCCCCTTTGTAAGTCCCTCCTCCCCTCCCCCGCATGCCTGTTTCTTCCGCTCGTGCGCGCCCCCCGGGGTACCCCACCGGACTGCGCCGCTCGCCCGTCCTATGCGACTTCTCGTAGACTCGCTGGCGTCGCAGACGCCCCGGGTCTGACCTGGTGCTCGCGGCACGCGCCCCCTCGCCCCTCCCTTTCTCATCGTCTGCGTCTCCGGTTCCCCAGCCCACGCTCATCCCGTTACGCTACCTCCCTGTCCTTCAGGCCGGTGCCTCTTGCCTCCCTGCGGCACCTCTTCTCGCCTCGCGCAACTCGCCCCCCCCTGGCCCGGCCTCTTGTCGCCCACCGTGGACCCGTACCGGCACTCGGCCGCTCCGGTCCCTCTCGGAGCCCTTCAACGCCGCGACCGCCGCCTCTCACGCCGCCCTCCTCCCCCGTTCCCCCCCCCCCCCTGGCCCTCGTCCCCTTCCCTTGTCGGCCCCTCCCCCCCCCAGCCTCCTCATTCATTATCCTTACCTAATCCTTACCTTCTTCCCATTCATATTCTCCCCACTACACTCCTCTCTTTTTTTACACCTCCCCCAACCTCCCACACCTCCGTTGCCCTCCAAACTTAACCATACCCTACACGACCAACCCCTCCTCAGAAACCACCTATATACCCCTAACACTAGCCCGCCCCTACAAAGCCCTGCGCCCGATGAATCCCCACTTTACAAAACCAGCGCCCCAAACACACAACCCAACCCCTTGCCCCAATCTTCCCAACCTGCCCACCCAAACATCCCCATACACGCCCATACCATTGATCCATTGCCCCGACCGCCAGAAACAAGCATACTGCCAGCACCTGTCGTCCAGGAATGTCCAGCCGGGGAAATATTCCTAAACCATAGTAGCTGTTTGGCAAGCGCAGTGCATCGATGGGCGTCCGATATCATAGACAGTCTTTCTTAACCCCTGCCAAGGGACATACTGACCCTTGGGATAACGAACCAAGAACGCTGTTCCGCGCGTTGTGTGGCATCAAAGAATCTCAAAGAACAGCCGCAAAACAACTACAGAGAATGTGATTCACCTTCTTTAGTGAATACGACCTGTGAAAATTAATAAACAATACTTGATGAACAGAGTGTACCAACGAGTTGTTGGAATCCTTACAGTGTGTGCAACATATTTCAAAGAGTACGTCTGCTTCAATCAAGACACTGAATATCCGAGTCATATATGGGTCAGAACAGACACCCAGGTAGCCTAGTAATAATGAGGCTAGTAGGTCCAGCTGCACAGCAGATAGCTGGTTCATTTCTTTCTAGATGTATCATACACTCGGTTATAGGGCGGGCCTTTTTTAATCCCAATACAAGTATATATTTCTCATCAGCAATCAGTTTTCTGAAGCTATCTGACACAGACAACCCTCTAGGGGTAATTATACTTATACAACATTTTTTTCACACAGCCATTAGTGAGTGCATACAACACTTCTCAAAACCTCGCCTACAGGGATTGCTTGTGTAGGTGAGATGCTGTCCTTTTCAAGACAAAGTCCCATACAGTCCATAATTTACTCTGACTTAGTTGCAGCATTCCCTAAAAATGGATACCAGGAGTGAGTTAAACGATTTGCAGACTGTGCTTTAAGTGGCAAGTGGTTCCCCCACATTCAGGTAGAAGAAGATAAGGGAAGATTAACAGAGAAGATGTGAAGATAGGAAATAGATATCTCTGTTCTCCAGGACGATGTACTCCCCTGCTAAATCAAGGTAAGAATATTCTAATTGTGGGAGACTATCAGGTAAGATATATGGACCGGTTTTTGTAACAGTGATAGGAAGTCCAGACAGAGTGTGCGCCACCCAAGAGCTGTTGTTGTTGACATAGTCAGCAGATATGTTGGATAGGTGATGTCAAGTAATGGGAACAAGCCCATTACATCGTGCTTGGTGGTAATGACATCGGGAAGGGCAGGAGAACAGGAGCTGCTGGATAAGGTACAGTCAGCCACAGAATAGTCAGGTCTAAGGTGGGATCTCAATCGATATGTAACATGTTGCCTAGAAGGGAGTGGGCAATGAATGGATTGTCTAGCCGATTGGTATAAACTGCTGGCTAGACAGGCATACTGCAAGAACTTGCCTCCAATTCACTTAACTGGACAAAATTCTATGGCAAACATTATATGTATGCAAGAGATGGGGATCATCTCTCTGTGGGTTGGAGGTGGGGTTTATCATGACTTGTCTAGTAATTTTAAACTAAATTAATTATAGAGTATGGGTGTCTGTGCGAAGCAATCAGTGCTGCAGTACTAGGGCTGAAAACAAAGATATTTACCAGGATATCCCGGGGATATCCAATTTCACTATAAGGGAAAAGTGGAGGAAAATAATAGCTAGAACTGAGTATACTACAACTCTAATCACATTGTCCCGTAGCTTGATCGCTAGCGCACTCAAACTCACATACTGAGTCCGGGGTTCGAATCTCCGGTACGGCTGGAAAACATTAGGTGATGTGTTTTCCATAAGACACCTGCTGTCCCTGTTCACCTACAGTATAAAACGGGTATGGGTGTTAGTCAAATAGTGTGGGTAGCATCTGGGACACAACTGCCTAATTTGCCCAATTGTTTCGGCATAAGCGAGCTGCAGTGCTTTCTATATAGAAGTAATGTCAATGAAGTCTGTCAGCCTGTATACCTGTACATGTACTTAAAGAAATAAAATTATTATTATTATGATTACCATCATACAATACAGAGGACAAAGTAATGCGAGATAAACCTGAAGTGGTAATGTCTGGAGGATCTCACCTCCAAGGATCACAAACAATGCCCACTATCACATTTGCGACAAAAATGACAGGATGGATAACGAGAGCCCCCCACACATTCAACACAACAGTTGCTAAGCCAATGATCCTTTTTACATCACTTGTTCTCTCTAGGCTGGAATACTGCTGTACATTACCTCTCCATTCAAGGCAGGTGAAAGTGCAGATCTAAGTAATGTACAAATTGAAAAGAAAACCTTTACTAAACATATAAGTTCCATCACACACCTAAACACTGGAATGCTTGGGAAGCTACTTGAATTTGTACGTCATTAGGAGCGCAGCGAGAGAGATGCATCATAATCACACCTGAAAATCCTAGAGGTACTGGTCCCTATCTGCACACAGAAATCACTCCCTACGAAAGCAAAAGACTTGGCAGGCCAGTGCAACATACCCCTAGTGAAAGTTAGGGGCGCCATAGTACACAAAGAAAACACAATAAGTGTCCGAGGCCCCACGACTTTTCAGCCTCCCGCCAGCCATAAGGGGAAATCCAATAGATCCCTGTTGTCTTTAAGAGGGAGCTGGCAGATACCAAAAGTCAGTGCTGATCACCGGGCTGTGGTTGTTACATTGGATGCGTGTGGCCAGCAGGAACACAGTCTAGTTGATCAGGGCCTTGATCCACTTGAAGGTCGTCATGGACAAGGCCGCAGGGGCCATTGATCCCCGAAAAACCTAATGTGAAGGATTACGAGTGATGTCAGTAGAATCTCGCCCTACAAAGACCACAACAATGTCATATCACATATGTGAAGAAAATGTTAGGATGGATAATGAGAAGCTTCAAACCAAGGATGCCAAGCCCAATGTCGACCCCTCTAACCCTTTCACTGTTCAGACCACCAAAATTAAACTTGCTCTCAAGGTCCAAAAATTAAAAAAAAATCTGAAATGTAGACATTTTTTTTTCTGAAGTAAGGCAACCAAAAGTACGAAATTAGATGGAAAAATTGATGAAACTGCTCAGGGCGCAAGTTACTGATTCTCGATGCCAATTTATGCGCCCCCGCCACGCGATTTTGATAACTTAAGTCTATTTTAAGCCATTCCAGTTCTCCAGTCAATGAACTTCTTAGCAATTTCGCTATGTGCTTCCCTTCTATCAACTGAGCACAACTGCTCATTCACCTTTGCAATTACCCTATATGAAAGTGATTAGATTCGTTATTTTGGCCAATTTTAATACAAAAGTAAAAATTTCCATGATATCAATGTAGACATTTCTGGCACTGAAACCCTATTTCCTCTGTTCATCAGGTACAGTCGCCAGGTCTCACCTATATTACACTAGAATTTCAATTTTGATTTCTAATTCACACAACAATAGAAGATGTACTACTCTTTCTCAGAAAAAAAAAAAAGATTAGGTCATGGTTAGAGTTTCCTTATAATTCAGTCGACCTATTACAATCCCATAAACAGACTGGGGGTTGTTAGAGGACCTTACTGTCCTCTGAAATATCTGCAAAAATCGAACATTTTTCCCATTCTAATTTGAGCTCAATATCAAGCCAATTCCAGTCATGGGAAACCATTCGAAAATCATCTCTTTTTGTAATACACGTATGTCTTCAGTCTATCAAATGAATATCAAGGAAGTTCCAATAAACACCATAAAAAATCATTCCGAGAACACATCGCAAATTCGCTACTTTAAAACCATATACATGTTCATTTCTTTTTTTTCAGATATGAACATTATGGGGAGGATATTTTTATACAGGCACACACACACAACACAGACCCATTCCTCATACCTAGCCAAAATTTACAGTCACAAGTTCTATCCAAATCGAGCCGAGCTCATGACACAGAACACATCAGGGACCATGGCATCAATTGACATAGTTTGCACGATGAGGACAACGAAAGAGTTCACAAGACAGACAATGAGAAGAGTTCCACAAGATGGACAATGAAAGGTTAAGTCATGCCTCTCTCTAGGCAGATATACAGCTTGTACAGCTAAGCGCCCCCTTTCAGGCAGGCAAAACTGCAAATCTGGAGAATGAACAGAGAACCTTCACTGCATGTGTACCTTGTCAACCACCATTAATTACTGGGAACATTTAAAAGTCCCTTGACCTGTACCCCTCAGAACACAGATGAGAAATGTTCACCATAATTTACATCTGGAAAATTCTAAAGGGAACGCTTCATACTGCGCGCACAAACACTCCCTACTAAGCAAAAGATTAAGCAGATGAAATGCTGAAGAAAGCACAATAGTGTACGGGGGGCCCAAAAAACTATTCCGTCACAGCCTTCCAACAGAACCCTATCTGTTTTTCAGTTGGCACTGAATAGACTACAAGTTCCAGTATTTTGACGCAGATAAGACTGGGTTTGTACTCTGGATTGTCTGCAGCCCAGGACAGGATGACCCAGGTGCTCACAAGCGCTGTTGTGAGTGTAGTACAGCTAGCTTGTGATGTCTCTGGGGAGACCTAATTTAACCAATTAATGGTCACACCTTGCCTTGGCAAACGTCCGGCAGCCAGCATCCTTTTCGCTTAAGACTGAGGTCTTTGTTCTGGACGGCGTCAGATCAACACCACGTGCGCACACCTCATTGTGGGGTGGGGCTTGACAATCATATAAGCCCAGGGAACAGCTGAGTCAAGGAGGTTTGTTGGTGAAGGTCCGGTGAGCGAGAGCTCTGTGACAGCCGCATGTGTAGTGGACCACGCACTGGGAATCCTTGGGTCAGATTGGTCAGTGAAATTAAAGAGTGAGTACTAGTCCGTGTTACTGATAACATCTACCCGTTCCCCCTGGTAATAAGTCTCATAGGCAAATGTTATATTATGTAAATGTCCGATCAGGATATTTTGTACTCTAGCCCTTTATGATAATTAAGTAACTATAGCCATAGTTCCCATTCTTATTTGTAACTCCATATGCTATTTCCCTATTCTGTTAAGCATAGGGCTGGGGAAATACGGGAGACGTGCTCACTTGCTGGGATACCTCAGGCAAGTGGGTAAAGGTCTCACAACTGTAACCAGGTTCCTACACAAACAGTGCACCCCCGAGTTTCCGTGATTAATCCTTCAGAGTGTATGCCGAATGGCAAAATTCACGACTGGCAAAACCATTTTCCCCATAAGAAATTAATTGTAAAGTCAATTTTTTAAAGACATTAAATATAGATTTAAAACATAAAACAATGACAAATATAAAGCAACTAATAAAATTGATAAATGAACATTTAACATCACACTTACGGTCGCCCGAATCACGAGGCCAATCACAAAAGGCTACTATATTTTGACGACGAAAAAGTTGCCGAAAGTCGGAATTTCACTAATATCTAACCTCGCGAGGAGGCCGTGTCTAAAGTCCCCTCTCTTATTATATCGAGAGCATAGTTGCCCTTGGTAACACCTTTGTCCATTGTCTTGCCATTGTGTCAGTCTACTTTTAAGTTAATACTGACCCTGCATTACTTCTAACTCGCCACTAACCATGTGGATTTACCCAGCAATCACAGACAAGCGGATTATCCGATATCACTATCTCCACACACTGCCATTACACTGTGTTGGTGCTGTTGCATGGTGTGTACTCGTCTGTGTGATTGCAGGGTCGAGTCAAAACTCCTGGCCCTGCCCTCTTCACTGGTCACTACTAGGTCACTTTCCGCTCCATTGAGCATTATCACACCTCTTGTCCGTCCGTTTGCAGATAATACCCCGAATTCTGCATGACAGTGTCCTCCATTGAAGACACCACAAACTCCAGGTGGCCATCAACCCAAATCTTTAAATGGGTCCGCAGAAAACAATAACTAAGTTCAGTGATGAGAAATTTTCAATTATTCCGAATGGAAAACGTGCGGAAATTAAAACTATATCAGAGTATAAAACAAATTCAACCACACAATAGTGTGATCATGCTATCATGACAGGATTCACCTTCAAAGATCATAAAATTGCATTAATCGCAATCTGCTAGAAAAAGACAGGAATGGATTAATGAGAACCTTCAAAACTAGGGATGCCCAAGCCCATCTATCTAGCTAGAAATATTGCTGCACACTAACATCACCTTTCAAGGCAGGCGACACCGCTAAACTATAGTGTACACAGAACCTTCACGGCACATAAAAGGTGATAGGATTACGCAATAATGAGAATGCTTGAAGTCCTAGCCTATACTCCCTAACATGCAGGCGAGAGAGATGCATAATTATATACAATTGGAAAATCCGAAGAGGATTAGTACCAGACTTGCAAACACGAAAATCACTCCCTATGAAAGGTTTTGCACCAACTTTGTGTGGAACTGGGTTGGGGGGGGGGTCAAATGCCTTCTTACAGTCCAAGAAATGCAATCTACACCACCCCCTCCCCTCTTTTCTTACTGCTGTCACCATATCATAAGCTTCTCTAACGTTTCTGACACCAGGATTTTCCCATCTAGCAAACTGTGCTTGACTATCGTTTTGATGAGCTCCTCCATTCTAGGTGTTCCC
>NC_069404.1:54765518-54787045 GCF_026875155.1 Cherax quadricarinatus
AAAATTTTTTTTTGCCAAAAACTGTAGTATGTCTTTTTTTCACATCTTGGGGTGTCATCAGACCATTTTTTTTTCAATTCACAACTAACACACACACACACACACACACACACACACACACACACACACACACACACACACACACACAAACACACACACACAGCGGGGCCAGGAGCTGAGTCTCGACCCCAATTACGTGAGTACATACAGTGTTAAGGGTAGGTTGGTTGACAACAACTGCCCAGGAAAGCATTACCCATCTCTTAAATAAGTGTGAACTGGCCAGATTGATGATCTTAGTCTCAAGAAGACGTAAGTGGAGGAAGGAAACTTTGAACGACGTTTCGGTCAGTGTTGGACCATTATCAAGTCTCTTCATGTGTTGTGTGCATTACCTTCGCCTCTCTGGTATTCTAACTCGCCTTACTTCCCTAGAATGGGCCAATAGACCTACTACAGCGCCCTTCTTTTTTCATTACTCCTTTGAGAGCCACATAAGGTCGTGTGTTGATGGGCAGTGTTGCCTGCTGATGGGCAGTGTTGCCTGCTGATGGGTAGTGTTGCCTGCTGATGGGTAGTGTTGCCTGCTGATGGGCAGTGTTGCCTGCTGATGGGCAGTGTTGCCTACTGATGGGCAGTGTTGCCTGCTGATGGACAGTGTTGCCTGTTGATGGACAGTGTTGCCTGCTGATGGACAGTGTTGCCTGCTGATGGACAGTGTTGCCTGCTGATGGGCAGTGTTGCCTGCTGATGGGAAGTGTTGCCTGTTTATGGGCAGTGTTGCCTGCTGATGGGTAGTGTTGCCTGCTGATGGGCAGTGTTGCCTGTTGATGGACAGTGTTGCCTACTGATGGGCAGTGTTGCCTGCTGATGGACAGTGTTGCCTGCTGATTGGCAGTGTTGCCTGCTGATTGGCAGTGTTGCCTGCTGATGGGCAGTGTTGCCTGCTGATGGGCAGTGTTGCCTACTGATGGGCAGTGTTGCCTGCTGATGGACAGTGTTGCCTGCTGATGAGCAGTGTTCCCTGTTGATGGGCGGTGTTGCCTGCTGATGGACAGTGTTGCCTGCTGATGGGCAGTGTTGCCTGCTGGTGGGCAGTGTTGCCTGCTGATGGGCAGTGTTGCCTGCTGAGGGCAGTGTTGCCTGCTGATGGGCAGTGTTGCCTGCTGATGGGCAGTGTTGCCTGCTGATGGACAGTGTTGCCTGCTGATGGGCAGTGTTGCCTGCTGATGGCAGTGTTGCCTGCTGATGGGCAGTGTTGCCTGTTGATGGACAGTGTTGCCTGCTGATGGGCAGTGTTGCCTGCTGATGGGCAGTGTTGCCTGTTGATGGACAGTGTTGCCTGCTGATGGACAGTTTTTGCCTGCTGATGGGCAGTGTTGCCTGCTGATGGACAGTGTTGCCTGCTGATGGGCAGTGTTCCCTTTGCTGATGGGCAGTGTTGCCTGCTGATGGACAGTGTTGCCTGCTGATGGGCAGTGTTGCCTGCTGATGGGCAGTGTTGCCTGCTGATGGACAGTGTTGCCTGCTGATGGAATTTTGCCTGCTGATGGGCAGTGTTGCCTGCTGATGGACAGTGTTGCCTGCTGATGGCAGTGTTGCCTGCTGAGGACAGTGTTGCCTGCTGATGGGCAGTGTTGCCTGCTGATGGGCAGTGTTGCCTGCTGATGGACAGTGTTGCCTGCTGATGGGCAGTGTTGCCTGCTGATGGACAGTGTTGCCTGCTGATGGGCAGTGTTGCCTGCTGATGGGCAGTGTTGCCTGCTGATGGACAGTGTTGCCTGCTGATGGGCAGTGTTGCCTGCTGATGGACAGTGTTGCCTGCTGATGGGCAGTGTTGCCTGCTGATGGGCAGTGTTGCCTGCTGATGGGCAGTGTTGCCTGCTGATGGGCAGTGTTGCCTGCTGATGGACAGTGTTGCCTGCTGATGGACAGTGTTGCCTGCTGATGGACAGTGTTGCCTGCTGATGGACAGTGTTGCCTGCGACCCCATGGATTTTGCACCTGACAAAAAATGTTTCTCACGTGCAAAATTGTCGTTTTTTTTGTATCGTCTATCTCTAAGCTTCAGTCAGCTTAAGCTTAATTATTTAAAATCGAGCACATTTCATTCTCTTTGTCAGTAAGGTGCCCATAGTTATTTTTAAGGGGACCTATTTTATCTCTGACTTTTGTTCTATAGACCTGGAAAAAACTTTTTGGGTTAGTTTTAGAATCCCTAGCAACTTTAATTTCATAGTCCCTTTTTAGCTTTTCTTATCCCCTTTTAATGTCCTCTTAATGTCAATATACTGATTCATAAGATGACCCTCACCTCTTTTGATACGCCTATAAATTCCTTTCTTATGCCCTAGTAGATATTTGAGCCTATTATTCATCCATTTTGGGTCATTTCTATTTGATCTAATTTCTTTATAAGGGATAAACGTTCTTTGAGCAGCATGTATTGTGTTCAGAAAACTGTCATATTGATAGCTCTCTTCGTTACCCCAGTCAACAGATGATAAGTGTTCTCTAAGCCCATCGTAATCTGCTAAGCGAAAATCTGGGACTGTTACTGAGTTATCCCTACTATCATACTTCCATTCAATTCTAAATGTAATTGATTTGTGGTCGCTAGCACCCAGTTCCTCTGAAACTTCTAAATTATTAACAAGGGATTTCATTGTTTGCCAGAACTAAGTCAAGCAGTTATTACCCCTTGTAGGTTCTGTCACAAACTGCTTCAAAAAACAATCCTGAACTACTTCTAAGAAGTCGTATGATTCTAAATTCCCAGTCAAGAAATTCCAATCAATATGACTAAAGTTAAAGTCTCCTAGAATTACTACATTATCGTGCCTTGTGGCCCTAACAATTTCCTCCCATAGTAGTCTCCCCTGGTCCCTATCTAAATTTGGGGGACGGTATATCACACCTAAAGTTAATTTTTCATGCCCCTCTGAAAATTCTATCCAAACAGACTCTGTATGTGTTACTTCAGACTTAATACCCATTTTTATGCAACAGTTCAAGCGATCTCGGACATACAATGCCCCCCCCACTTCCCCTCCCCGATACTTCTATCTACTTGGAACAATTTAAAACCCTGAATGTGACATTCTGCAGGCATGTCCCGACTTTTTGAATTAAGCCACGTCTCAGTAATGGCAAATACATCTATGTTACCTGCACTAGCAACTGGTCTCAACTCGTCCATCTTATTCCTAGCACTGCGACTATTTGTGTAATAAATACTTAAAGACCCTCCTCTCTCTTTACCCTTCCTGCTCCTTTCTGTTATTCCACTAAACCTATTACTGTCCTTGTCAATTAGTGCCACTGGCTTTCCAATATCCACCTCATTTTGCCTATTACTAGTTCTCCTAGTACTCATATTACTACCCTGAGACTTCACAGTTTTCCCGCAAAAACCCATACCACCAGGCTCTGGTGGCCTGGTGGTTAACGCTCTCGCTTCACACGGTGAGGGCCTGGGTTCGATTCCCAGCCAGAGTAGAAACATTGGACGTGTTTCTTTCCACCTGTTGTCTATGTTCCCCATCAGTAAAATGGGTACCTGGGTGTTAGTCGACTGGTGTGGGTCCCATCCTGGGACACTGACCTAAGGAGGCCTGGTCACAGACCGGGCCGCGGGGGCGTTGACCCCCAGAACTCTCTCCAGGTATCTCCAGGTAATTCCTAGTTTAAAGACCTAACAGCTCCCTCCACTGCGTTGGCCAGTGCTCCCACCCCACACCTAGATAAGTGAACCCCATCCCTGGCATGATGAAGATTGAGACACTTATGCAGCATATGGGAATCTTTATTCAGGAAACGTTTCGCCACACAGTGGCTTCATCAGTCCAATACAAAGAGGAAGGCGTAAGGAGAGGAGGAGAATGAGGTAATCAGTCCCTCAACCTGGAGTCGATGTGTTCAGTCCATCAATCTTGTAGAATGTACAGCATAGGGCCGTAGACGTGGCTTATATACTGTAGTGAGGTGACGTGAAGCAGATGGAGGCGGGGTCATAGTGGTACCATCCACTAGTCGAAGTAGGTCTTCGTCCAAAGGTTGAACAAGTGTTGAAGAATTCTTTGTAACAAGACCCCATGATGCTGCCGTGTCTGACAGTTGTGATGAATGGTTTGAAAAACCGACAAGTTGAAGATTGAGACACTTATGCAGCATATGGGAATCTTTATTCAGGAAACGTTTCTCCACACAGTGGCTTCATCAGTCCAATACAAAGAGGAAGGCGTAAGGAGAGGAGGAGAATGAGGTAATCAGTCCCTCAACCTGGAGTCGATGTGTTCAGTCCATCAATCTTGTAGAATGTACAGCATAGGGCCGTAGACGTGGCTTATATACTGTAGTGAGGTGACGTGAAGCAGATGGAGGCGGGGTCATAGTGGTACCATCCACTAGTCGAAGTAGGTCTTCGTCCAAAGGTTGAACAAGTGTTGAAGAATTCTTTGTAACAAGACCCCATGATGCTGCCGTGTCTGACAGTTGTGATGAATGGTTTGAAAAACCGACAAGTTGAAGATTGAGACACTTATGCAGCATATGGGAATCTTTATTCAGGAAACGTTTCGCCACACAGTGGCTTCATCAGTCCAATACAAAGAGGAAGGCGTAAGGAGAGGAGGAGAATGAGGTAATCAGTCCCTCAACCTGGAGTCGATGTGTTCAGTCCATCAATCTTGTAGAATGTACAGCATAGGGCCGTAGACGTGGCTTATATACTGTAGTGAGGTGACGTGAAGCAGATGGAGGCGGGGTCATAGTGGTGCCATCCACTAGTCGAAGTAGGTCTTCGTCCAAAGGTTGAACAAGTGTTGAAGAATTCTTTTGTAACAAGACCCCATGATGCTGCCGTGTCTGACAGTTGTGATGAATGGTTTGAAAACGTCAAGTTGAAGATTGAGACCTTATGCAGCATATGTCAATCTTATTCAGGAAACGTTTCGCCACACAGTGCTTCATCAAGTCCAATACAAGAGATAGGCGTAAGGTAGAGAAATGAGGTAATCATCCCTCAACTGGAGTCGATGTGTTCAGTCATCAATCTTGTAGAATGTACACATAGGGCGTTAGACTGGCTTATATACTGTAGTGAGGTGACGTGAAGCAGATGGAGCGGGTCATAGTGGTACCATCCACTAGTCGAAGTAGTCTTCGTCCAAGGTTGAACAAGTGTTGAAGAATCACTCTTTGAAACAAGACCCATGTGCTGCCTTCCTGACGTTGTATGAATGAAGCCACTGTGTGGCGAAACGTTTCCTGAATAAAGATCCCATATGCTGCATAAGTGTCTCAATCTTCAACTTGTCGGTTTTTCAAACCATTCATCACAACTGTCAGACACGGCAGCATCATGGGGTCTTGTTACAAAGAATTCTTCAACACTTGTTCAACCTTTGGACGAAGACCTACTTCGACTAGTGGATGGTACCACTATGACCCCGCCTCCATCTGCTTCACGTCACCTCACTACAGTATATAAGCCACGTCTACGGCCCTATGCTGTACATTCTACAAGATTGATGGACTGAACACATCGACTCCAGGTTGAGGGACTGATTACCTCATTCTCCTCCTCTCCTTACGCCTTCCTCTTTGTATTGGACTGATGAAGCCACTGTGTGGCGAAAAAGTTTCCTGAATAAAGATTCCCATATGCTGCATAAGTGTCTCAATCTTCAACTTGTCGGTTTTTCAAACCATTCATCACAACTGTCAGACACGGCAGCATCATGGGGTCTTGTTACAAAGAATTCTTCAACACTTATTCAACCTTTGGACGAAGACCTACTTCGACTAGTGGATGGTACCACTATGACCCCGCCTCCATCTGCTTCACGTCACCTCACTACAGTATATAAGCCACGTCTACGGCCCTATGCTGTACATTCTACAAGATTGATGGACTGAACACATCGACTCCAGGTTGAGGGACTGATTACCTCATTCTCCTCCTCTCCTTACGCCTTCCTCTTTGTATTGGACTGATGAAGCCACTGTGTGGCGAAACGTTTCCTGAATAAAGATTCCCATATGCTGCATAAGTGTCTCAATCTTCAACTTGTCGGTTTTTCAAAACCATTCATCACAACTGTCAGACACGGCAGCATCATGGGGTCTTGTTACAAAGAATTCTTCAACACTTGTTCAACCTTTGGACGAAGACCTACTTCGACTAGTGGATGGTACCACTATGACCCCGCCTCCATCTGCTTCACGTCACCTCACTACAGTATATAAGCCACGTCTACGGCCCTATGCTGTACATTCTACAAGATTGATGGACTGAACACATCGACTCCAGGTTGAGGGACTGATAACCTCATTCTCCTCCTCTCCTTACGCCTTCCTCTTTGTATTGGACTGATGAAGCCACTGTGTGGCGAAACGTTTCCTGAATAATAAAGATTCCCTATATGCTGCATTAATTCGTCTCAATCTACAACTTGTCGGTTTTTCCAAACAATTCATCACAACTGTCAGGACACGGCGCATCATGGGGTCTGTGTTACAAAGAATTCTTCAACACTGTTCAAACCTTTGGACGAAGACCTACTTCGGACTAGTGGTGGTATACCACTATGACCCCGCCTCCATTCTGCTTCACGTTCACCTCTCTACAGTATAATTAGCCAAGTCTACGGCCCTCCTATGCTGTACATTCTACAAGATTGATGGACTGACACATCGACTCAGGTTGAGGAAATGTTTACCTCATTCTCCTCCTCCTCCTACGCTTCCTCTTTGTATGGTCGACTGGATCGAAGCCACTGTGTGGCGAAACGTTTCCAGGAATAAAGATTCCCATATGCTGCATAAAGTGTCTCAATCTTCAACTTGTAGGTTTTCAACCATTCTCATCCTGGCATACATGTCATTTCTGCCATAGAAGAAGTCCCAGTTGTCAATGAATGTTACCGCAATTTTCTTACGTATTTGTCCAGCCAGCAATTGACCACCAAATTGCTCTGGGACAACCATTCTTTTCATACTCCTCTCCTTGGCAAAATGCTACATATGACAGGGTGTTCCCACCCTTATCCTCTAATTATCTCTATTGGACTATACCTGCTAATCAGGTCCTCCAATCCTAAGTTGCCAACTCGTTGGCCTCCAGCCACTGAGACAGATAATAGGATTGCTCCCATTTACCTCTCCATGTGTCTCAGACGGCTAACCAATATCCTTCATCCCTGCCCCAGGAAAACACACCTCTCTGCCTCCTACTCCTGTCCTTCAAGCCTATGCCCTATCCATGTACATATTGGCTATCCCAAAACATTAATTATTTTTTATTATTATAATCAAGGGGGAAGCGCTAAACCCGGAGGTTTATACAGGCCGGGGGGGGGGGGATATGTTGGAAGGCATTCAGGCTTAATTCGGGAACTGGAGGACAGATCCAATTCCTAAATCAAGAGCCCCTCACCTCACAACATCAAAGGAACCTTCTTGAGGGGGTTATCCCCAACAACAACATGTTTTTACCGTCCTTGGGCGTCGTCCGTCGTGATGCTCCAGAGTAGTCGATCCATTTGCCAGGTAGCATTATACACCAACTTTGTTGTATTCGACAGACGTTCCTCGATGGTCTTCGTTTGGGGTTTTAGGGAAGTCTCACTCACGTACTGCAATGCTTCTTTGGTGCTCGTCGTGCATTCCCAGTAGACATTCACATTCGTCGGGTAGCACCGAGAATGGGTTGGAAGTTCCACGGTAGTCTTTGGTTTCTGTTCGTTTCTGCCTCTCCAAACCGTTTTCTGGATCTTCAGCTTGGTTCCATGTTTGCCCGGCCACTGACCAAGTCCCTCTTAACCTGGGGACTCACAACAGGAGGATTACTACGAATCCTCTTGTTCTCCTCCGTTAATCGCCGTATCTCCATCTTAGCAACTCTGAGCTCTTCTCTCAGGTGCTGGAAAAGTAGTTGCTTAAGTGAGGGCATCCTGGTGCGATTCACTGAGAGCACAAAAAGGTCTTCACAGAGTAAGTACACGTCACAACTGAACTAAGTACACGTCACCACTGAGCTAAGTACACGTCACCACTGAGCTAAGTACACGTCACCACATGTCCAACCTATTTTTATGTTACCCAAGTAATAGCTTTTATATCCTTTTACTCATGTACGAATTAATTGCTCTACCATATTGTTTAAGCCTTTGTCACTTACCCACTATCTACTACTATACACTAGTGAACATGGAAATAGTACCTCACTAGTATTGCACCTCACTCTGAGCCTTTATATACCCTCTGTGTCCATGTATTGTTTGTAATGGCTTGATAAAGCTCCTGGAGAGCGATACGTTGCCACAATAAATGTCACATTAGTTGCACTTGTGTCCTTTTACTTTACATATTGTCGGTAATTCTACCAACTTAATTACAGTTGGTACTGCAGACTGGGTACATACCCCAGCACAGTTGGTACTGCAGACTGGGTACATACTCCAGCACAGTTGGTACTGCAGACTGGGTACATACCCCAGCACAGTTGGTACTGCAGACTGGGTACAAACGAGCTTGTTCAGCTCCACCCTAAAGTCCTGCATAACTGGCCGGGCGAGGCTCAGAAGGGCGGTGCTGATGTGTCTCAGCTCAGAGGTTACCACCTCTGCTTGCAAGCACTTGATCCTCCGTGATGCAGATAATGTTATGCGAGGTACCGGTGGGAGGGAGGGAGGGAAGGGAAGGGACGGAAGGGGGAAGGAGGGGGAAGGAGGGGAAGGAGGGAGGAGGGAGGGACGGAAAAAAGGGCAAGAGGAAATGGCCTGCACAGTACAACTGAATGAGATAAAAACAACAGAGACGAACAATGAGAAAACACACTGGAAATTACACGAAACAGACATTTTAAAGTACAAGTGTGGAGGAGTCGCACACTGGGAGGGACCAGCACAAATGTAACGTTACGGGGAAGGACCAGAGTACACATGTACGTACTGGGAGACCAGGTACACATGTACGCACTGGGAGACCAGGGACACATGTACCCACTGGGAGACCAGGTACACATGTTCGTGTTGGGAGACCAGGTACACATGTACGCACTGGGAAACCAGGTACACATGTACGCACTGGGAGACCAGGGGGAGGACCATGTACCACTGGGGAGTCCAGGTACACATGTTCGTGTTGGGAGACCAGGTACACATGTACGCACTGGGAGACCAGGTATACATGTTCGTGTTTAGAGACCAGGTACACATGTACCCACTGGGAGACCAGGTACACATGTACGCACTGGGAGACCAGGTACACATGTACGTACTGGGATTTGCGTGCGAAGAATTTCCAGGTGTAGATTATAACGCATCTTTCTCGCCTACGATTTATCTTTTGCCACCGAAATGGCTAGATTAATTGTGCACCCCATAATCCATCCTGGCGGACGGTAGCGCCGAGAGCATATGGATACAAAAAAAGACTAGGAACTAGGCCCAAGAAGGGGGGACAGGAGAACAATAATTGGATTTATACCTACAGTTTCACTTATCTGTTACACGCAATTTAGGACATTGCTTATATATCTGGATATCTTATTTCCTTAATAAAATATCTCTCGAATATGTCACTAGGTTATTATATGTCTATCTCTATATTTCAGTATGTGGGACAATAGCCGCACAGTGTTCAAGACAGTGACCATTGCCAGGATGCACAAAATTACATTTTAGTTTGTCATCATCTGTGGGTCTCCTAACTGCCAGAAGTACTTGTAAACAAGCCTATGCTTGCGCACTACAAACAATCAGTCATTACTTGTAACCAAGCCTAAAGCCTGGGCCACTACACATCAGTCAGAGTACTTGTAACCAAGCCTAGGCCTGGCCACTACAACATCAGTAGATACTTGTAACCAAGACCTCCTCAGCCTGGCCACTAGCAACATCAGTCAGTATTGTAACCTAGCCTAGCCTCTGGCCACTACTAACATCAGTCAGTACTTGTAACCAAGCTAGCTGGCCACTACAACATCGTCAAGTACTTGTAACCAAGCCTAAGCCTGGCCACTACAACATCAGTCGTCTGTTCACATTGCAAGTTTGCTCCATTAACATACTTATCTACGTTCATTTATCATAGTGGGTTATAGATCTTCTCTGGCTTCTAACTGCTTCCCTATAACAATCATTTTCATCTATTTACTTCTCTGCCTAATTATTATTTCCTAATGCTAGACCAGAAATACAAAGTTTATTTACATTTCTCCTTCTGGGTACTCTTCTTGGTAAACATATTCAACTATATCATGAAGGATGTAATCCAATGTGTGATGGGTCCATAGGCAATTGGCTATTAATTCCCTTTTCCCTGATTTTATTTTGTATCCTATCCTGGCTTCTCCAACGAGCTGTTGTTGGAGTCATTATCTGTGAGTCAAGAGCCTCAGTGATGACAGAATCAGTTTGATGCTTCTGATGAATTACAACTGGAGGAAAATTCCCATGCATACACACATAGGCGCTCTTGATACACAGTCAGGAGCAGGTACCCTGATACACACACTAGGAGAAGGCGCTCGGATACACCACGTTCAGGAGACAGGTACCCTGATTTTACACAGCAGGAGGACGGGTACCCTGATTACACACAGAAGAGACAAGTATCCTGATACACACAGCAGGAGACAAGTACCCTGATACACAAAAAGGAGACAGGTACCCTGATACGCATACCAGGAGACAGGTACCTTGATACGCATACCAGGAGACAGGTACCCCGGTACACACACTAGAAGACAGGTATTTTGATACACACATCAGGAGACAGGCACCCAGGTAGACTAGAGGACAGGTACCCAGGTACACTAGAGGACAGGTACCCAGGTACACTAGAAAACAGGTGTCCAGGTACACTAGATACACTAGAAGACAGATTACAGGTACCCTAGAAAACAGGTATCCAGGTACACTAGAAGACAGGTAACCAGGTATCCTAGAAGACAAGTACTCAGGTACATTAGAAGACAGGTACCCAGGTACACTAGAAAACAGGTACACTAGAAGACAGGTAACCAGTTATACTAGAAGACAAGTACTCAGGTACACTAGAAAACAGGTACACTAGAAGACAGGTAACCAGGGCATCTAGAAGACAAGGAGTCTCAGGTAACACTAGAAAAACAGTACCCAGGTACACACACTACCAGACAAGATACGTGGAGGTGTCTTCAGGTCCCCCATACCAGATAGTACTGTATAAACAGCTGTCTCATATACCCATTACCTTTCACAGTATTCCAAGAGCGACTCTGACAAACCCCGGAGAGACGGTGGGCGGTGGGCGTGTGACACACGTGGGCCAGGCCTTCCCCAGCCCAGTTTACAATTAAATAATTATAACACAATGCGCACGGATTTGTGCGGTAAAAGTTATAATCATCAACGTTGACGCAGTAGCTGTTTTGAGGTTATATCATCACAGATAATTATTATTATTATCATCAATGATGACATCGTCAGTATCCACAACGATGCCAGATTGCATTTAATGTAACCCAAAGACGAGTTTTAAAAACACGATTTTTTTTTTACAGTTCATGGAGTGAGCTTCATGAGGAGCCGAGCTTAACTTAGGTCTGAGACCAAGCTTAATGTTTACAGTGATCATCCATTCAGCTCTCTCTTTCTCTCTCTCTCTCTCACACACACACAGGGGAGACATGATAACGATATATACTGCGAGGAATTGACAAGGTGAACAGAGACAGGATGTTTCAGAGATGGGACACAGAAACCAGGGGTCACAACTGGAAGCTGAAGACTCAGTTGAGTCAAAAGAGTCATAGAGTTGTCAGGAAGTAGAATAGTCTGGAAAGTGACGTAGTGGAGGCAGGAACTACACATAGTTTTAAGACGAGGTATGATAAAGTCATGGAAAAGGAGAAGAAAGGAATGGGGACCGATAGTAGCGACCAGCGAAGCGGGCGGGGCCAGAAGCTATTGAATCGACCTCTGGAACCACAAATGAGTACACACACACACACATCGCCCTGTGACTCGATCCCAGACCAGGTCTCCAGGTTGACGACCTGATCAACCAGGCTATGGCTCTAGTTAAACATGGCATACACCACAGCCCGGCTGGCCAGGAAATGACTCGAGGAATTTATGAAGCTCCTCTTGAAGACAGCCAGGGGTTTCTTGGTAATTACCTTTATGTATAAAGAGAGGGCATGAAAAGTCTTGGTCTCTTTACACTTACTAAGTCATCTCTTAGTGCAGTCACTGCGTCCTTTTTATTTATCGTGAGTATTTTGTACCATCTGTCAAGCTTTTTAGGTCGTAGTCGTCAGTTTCGTTGGTCAGATTAGAGACCAGTCCCTGAAGAATATTCCAGGTGTTAATTAATTTTAATCTTTCTTGTCTGTGTTCCAAGGATCATGTACAAACTACTTTAGTGAAGGTTCTCTGGACAGTCTTCACATCTGCAGTTTCGCCTGCCTTAGCGGGACTGTTACCTGGAGTTTACCTGGAGAGAGTTCCGGGGGTCAACGCCCCCGCGGCCCGGTCTGTGACCAGGCCTCAACAGGAATCAATTCTAGAGAGAACAAGTGACTTAAAAGAGTATTATCGTTGGCTTGGTATCTCTTGTTTTGAAGGTTCTCATTATCCAGCATGTAATTTTCCTCGCGATTTACGAAACTTACAATGTTGTGATTCTTTATCGTCTGACATTATCGTCGTTTACGTTAATTTTTGTCTTTGTCGAGAAGTTTGAGTTTGTTTTATAAACTCAATTTTACTCTTTATTTTCTCATTTTATCAACAGTAAAGTAACTGAGAATGTAATGTTTTCCTTGACCCACTGAAGACCTGGTTAATATGAGCTTGGTGAGGTGATGTGTCAGTGTGTAAGTGTATCAGTGGATGTGTCAGTGTGCCAGTGGATGTGTCAGTGTGTCAGTGGATGTGTCAGTGTGTCAGTGTATCAGTGGATGTATCAGTGTGTCAGTGTGTCAGTGGATGTGTCAGTGTATCCGTAGATGAGTCAGTGTGCCAGTGGATGTAGTCAGTGTTAACAGTGGATGTTTGTCAGTGTGTCCAGTGTATCAGAGGATGTGTCAGTGTGCCAGTGGATGTGTCAATGTTCAGTTGATTGTGTCAGTGTATCGTGGATGTTGTCAGTGTACAGTAGATGTGTCCAGTGTGTCAGTGGATGTGTCAGTTGTGGCAGTGTTTCAGGGGATGTGTCAGTGTATCAGTCGATGTTTTGTCAGTGTGTCAGTGGATGTGTTGGTCAGTGTGTCGTGTATCCGTGGATGTGTCAGTGTATCAGTGGATGTGTCAGGTGTCAGTTGGATGTGTCAGTGTGTTAGTGTGTCAGTGGGGTCAGTGGGATGTTGTCAGGTATCAGTAGGATGTTCAGTGTGTCAGTGGAAGTGTCAGTGTGTCAGTGGACGTGTCGTGTGTCAGTGTATAGTAGATGTGGTCAGTGTTTGTCAGTGGCATGTTCAGTGTTGTCAGTGAATGTGTCAGTGTATCAGTAGATGTGTCAGTGTATCAGTGTATCAGTGGATGTGTCAGTGTGTCAGTGGATGTGTCAGTGTGTCAGTGGATGTGTCAGTGTATCAGTAGATGTGTCAGTGTATCAGTGTGTCAGTGGATGTGTCAGTGTATCAGTAGATGTGTCAGTGTATCAGTGTGTCAGTGGATGTGTCAGTGTATCAGTAGATGTGTCAGTGTATCAGTGTGTCAGTGGATGTGTCAGTGTATCAGTAGATGTGTCAGTGTGTCAGTGTATCAGTGGATGTGTCAGTGCATCAGTGGATGTGTCAGTGTATCAGTAGATGTGTCAGTGTCTCAGTGTTAGTGGATGTTCAGATGTTCAGTGGATGTGTCAGTGTCTCAGTAGATGTGTCGCAGTGTTTTCAGTGTATCAGTGTGGATGAGTCAGTGCATCAGTGTATGTGTCAGTGTATCAGTGGATGTGTCAGTGTATCAGTGAATGTGTCAGTGTGTCATTGGATGTGTCAGTGTATCAGTGGATGTGTCAGTGTGTCATTGGATGTGTCAGTGTATCAGTGGATGTGTCAGTGCATCAGTGGATGTGTCAGTGTATCAGTAGATGTGTCAGTGTATCAGTAGATGTGTCAGTGTATCAATGGATGTGTCAGTGTGTCAGTGTATCAGTAGATGTGTCAGTGTATCAATGGATGTGTCAGTGTGTCAGTGAATGTGCCAGTGAATGTGTCAGTGTATCAGTAGATGTGTCAGTGTATCAATGGATGTGTCAGTGTGTCAGTGAATGTGCCAGTGAATGTGTCAGTGTATCAGTGGATGTGTCAGTGTATCAGTGGATGTGTCAGTGTATGTGGAGGTCAGTGTATCAGTGGATGGTCAGTGTATCAGTTGGATTGTGTCAGTGTTATCAGTGGATGAGTCAGTGTATAGTGAATGGTGTCAGTGTGTTCATTGGATGTGTCAGTGTATCAGTGGATGTGTCAGTGTATCAGTAGATGTGTCAGTATATCAGTGGATGTGTCAGTGTGTCAGTGAATGTGTCAGTGTATCAGTGGATGTGTCAGTATATCAGTGGATGTGTCAGTGTGTCAGTGAATGTGTCAGTGAATGTGTCAGTGTATCAGTGGATGTGTCAGTGTATCAATGGATGTGTCAGTGTATCAGTGGATGTGTCAGTGTATCAGTGGATGTGTCAGTGTATCAGTGGATGTGTCAGTGTATCAGTGGATATGTCAGTGTATCAGTGGATGTGTTAGTGTGTCAGTGGATGTGTTATGGATGCCACTTTCACATAGATTCTAGTACCATTACCCCCCAAAATTATATGGTAGATATATTTATGTATATTGGGACTCGTACAGAAGCTGCCAGTTTTCTTTTTACTGCGACAGTCTCTGTTTTTTCTCTGTTTTCACTATTACTCTCTTATTCTCTCAGTTGGAAAGTGAGATATTTAACTGCCAACATTTCCAGTTATTCCTTTTGCCTACATTTTTTTTTCGCTGCTATAACAGAGATATTCTTGTGAACACTTTTACAAAATCTGTGTACACTACATCTGTATTTTGCTTGTCTTCCAGGGTATCTTTGATACGTAAGACACATGTGCAACAGTTAGGTATCTTTATTCCGAAACGTTCCGCCTACACAGTAGGCTTTTTCAGTTGAGTACGGAAAATATAGCAGAAGTAGTAGAGATGTGAAGACGATGTAATCAGTCCATCATTTTCATATCTAAGACCTTGTTGTTATGGTTCAGTACCTGAGAGAGGCAGCAGCGACCTGCTAAACCACCTAATGTTTAGCGCTCTGGGGTGTTGCTGTGATGATTCCTAAAACTTCTCACAAGATTTGCATAATTGGGGGCGTCAGTGACTGTTACATCTCCTTGCAGCAAGACCCTGATGGGAAGGAAGTGGGGGCTTTTTTTACCCGTTTGTTCCCATGCGAAAAAGTATTTTTGAGCTTTATTGAAATTTGTTTTTTTTTACCTGTCTGTTCTGGACTCCACGATTCATTCTACTTGGACTGTTACAAAAATCTTCTTTTCACTGTTGAGACAGTGACTCGTCTTCTTCGACTGGAGGTACCCCCCTCTGCTCAAGCTTCAGGAGTAAGTATGATCTTGCCTCGTGAGCTGAAATCCAAATAGAACCGATCGATAAGAATTACGTGAAGCCAGGTGCTATGAATCAAACCCCTGCGGGGCACAAACCGGTAAGGACAATAGATAAGGACAAAGTTCGTTAGACCGCATATACACACACCAGGAGCTAGTGCTCAACCTAGCAAAAATAAGAGGCTAGGACACACTGTAGCGAGAGGGATCTTGAAACGTCAAGGATGTTAAGAAAGGTATTGGAACCTATTCCAGAAAAACATTAACCAGTTTATTGTTGTTTCACCATTAATCGTTCACTACTGCTGTTAGTATTACTACTACTACTAGTAGTACTACTACTACTAGTACTAATATTACTAATACTACTAGTAGTGTACTACTACTAATATTACTACTTCTACTAGTACTACTACTACTACTAGTACTAATATTACTACTACTACTAGTAGTAGTAGTACTACTACTACTAGTACTAATATTACTACTACTACTAGTAGTAGTAGTACTGCTACTACTAGTACTAATATTACTAATAATAAAACTAGTACTAATATTAATTAATACGAATACTCAGTACTACTACTATAGTATAATTTTACGACTACTTTAGTAGTTACTAACTACTAATAGTATATATTACTAATACTACTAGTACTACTACTACTAGTACTAATATTACTACTACTAGTAGTAGTACTACTACTAGTACTAATATTACTACTACTACTAGTAGTAGTACTACTTAGTACTTAATATTACTATACTAGTAGTAGAGTACTACTACTAGGTGCTTATATACTACTTATACTATTAGTTACTATACTATAGTACATTTTACTATACTAGTATAGTACTACTATATAGTACTAATATTATCTACTAGTACTATATTCTACTACTAGAATGTAGTACTAATACTATAGTACTTAATATACTACTACTACTAAGTACTAATAGTTACTTATACTAGTACTAATATTACTACTACTATTTGTACTAATATTCTACTACTAGTAGTAGTACTACTCCTTACTAGTTATTACTACTAATACTAGTAGTACTGCTATACTAGTACTATTACTATACTACTAGTAGTACACTCTACTAGTACTAATATTAAACAACTTGTAGATAGTACTACTATTTTTTTTACCTAGAATAATATAACGACTACTAAACTAGTACTAATAATACTACTATATAGTACTAATATTTACTACTATAGATAGTGTACTATATACTATAGTCCTAATATTATATATACTAGTACTATATTATACTACTACTACTAGTAGTTACTATACTACTAGTATTAATCTTACTATATACTGGTAGTACTTCCTACTAATAGTACTATATTACTACTATTAGTAGTAATACTACTACTAGTATATTTTTATTATATCTGTACTATACTATTACTACTACTATTACTATTTATTATTTTTTTACTACTACTACTATTACTACCACTACTACTACTTTTACTATTTTATTATTATCTACTTCTATTATACCATACTACTACTATTACTATTATTTTTATTACTACTCCTACTATTACATGCCCTACTCCTACTATTACTATATTATTACGTTACTTCTACTAATATACCCACTACTACTACTATTACTACTGTTATCGCTACTTAATACTATTACTACTACTTCTATTATTACTACTACCACTACTACTACACTCACTACTACTAGTATTACTACTGCTATTACTACTAATAGTATTACTTCTATTATTTACTACTACCACCACCACCAATACTACTACTACTATTACTACTCTTACTACTGCTATTTACTACTAACAGTATTACTATTACTTCTATTTTATTACTACTACTACTACTATACTGCTACTATCACCACGCTTCTATAAATTTTCATTTCATACCTTTGATATATCTTTGAGGAGTTTCGAGAGTTTTGTAGCGGGAGAGCCCGACCTTAGGCCAGAATCAAACTCAAGACAATTATTACTTTGAAGTTTACACTCTCATACTCATTATAGATGTTATATATGTGACTATGTCATGTTTATAAGAATAAAATAGGTTTATATCTTATTTAAAATTCGTCCAAATTGACCATTTATATCAGTGTCACGTCAGACTGACTACAGTCACGTCAGTGTCACGTCAGACTGACTACAGTCACGTCAGTGTCACGTCAGACTGACTACAGTCACGTCAGTGTCACGTCAGACTGACTACAGTCACGTCAGTGTTCACGTCAGGACGGGCTACAGTCACGTTCAGTGTCCACGTCAGACTGACTACAGTCACGTCGTGTCACGTCAGCTGACTACAGTCACGTCCGTGTCACGTCAGCATGACTACAGTCACGTCAGTGTCACGTCAGACTGACTACAGTCACGTCAGTGTCACGTCAGACTGACTACAGTCACGTCAGTGTCACGTCAGACTGACTACAGTCACGTCAGTGTCACGTCAGACTGACTACAGTCACGTCAGTGTCACGTCAGACTACTACAGTCAGTTTTAGTGTCACGTGAAACTGACTACAGTCCGTCAGTTCACGTCAGCCTGGACTACAGTCACGTCTGGGTCACGTGAAACTGACTACAGTCACGTCAGAGTCACGTTCAGATGACTACAGTCACGTCAGTGTCAAGTGATCTGACACAGTACGTCAGTGTCACGTCAGAATGACTACAGGTCAGGCTGTTCTGTCAGTCAGGGACTGCTACAGTCACCGTCAGTGTCACGTCAGACTGACTACAGTCACGTCAGTGTCACGTCAGACTGACTACAGTCACGTCAGTGTCACGTGAAACTGACTACAGTCACGTCAGTGTCACGTCAGACTGACTACAGTCACGTCAGTGTCACGTCAGACTGGACTACAGTCACGTCTGGTGTCAGTGAAACTGACTACAGTCACGCGTCGTGTCTACGTCAGACTGACTACAGTCACGTCAGTGTAAGTCCAGCAGACTACAGTACGTCTGTGTCACGTCAGACTGGACTCGTCACGTCAGGTGTCACGTCACAGACTGACTTCAGTCCGTCAGTGTACGTCAGACTGACTACAGTCACGTCAGTGTCACGTCAGACTGACTACAGTACGTCAGTGTGTACGTCAGGGACTGGATACAGTCACGATCAGTGTCACCGTCAGATCGGGACTACTGTACGTCAGTGTCACGTCAGACTGACTCGTCACGTCAGTTCCGTGAAAACTGATCATCCAGTCAGTGTCACGTCAGGGGGGGACTGACTACTGTCACGTCAGTGTCACGTTCCAGATGATAAGTCACGGTCATGTCACGTCAGGACTGCTACAGTAGTCAGTGTCACGTGATACTGACTACAGTCAGTCCGTTGTCACGTAGACTGACTACCGTCACGTCGTGTCACGTCAGACTGACTACAGTAGTCAGTGCACGTGAAACTGACTACAGTCAGTCTGTGTCACGTCAGACTGACTACAGTACGTCAGTGTAACAGATCAGCTGACTACAGTCACGTCAGTGTCACGTAGACTGACTACAGTCACGGGGGTCAGTGTCACGTTCAGGATGACTAACAGTCCACGTCTGTTGTCAAGTCAGGACTGAACTTAGTCACGTCAGTTGTCACGTCAGGGGATGACTTACAGTCACGTCAGTGTCACGTCAGACTGACTACAGTCAAGTCAGTGTCACGTCAGACTGACTACAGTCACGTCAGTGTCACGTCAGACTGACTACAGTCACGTCAGTGTCACGTTCCAGATGATACAGTCACGTTCAGTGTCACGTTCAGTGTTAAGTAGTCAGTTTCACGTCAGACTGACAGAAACACAGGATTTCCTTCGGTTATCCTTTACTACTGGATGTCTGAAGGAGGTTCCTGAGGGGTGAACGCCCCCGTTGATCCGGTCCCAGACCAGGCCTCCCGGGGATCACTGCCTGATTAACCTGGCTGTTACTGCTGACAACACGAAATCCAAAGAACGAAATTTCTACTGCCTTCCCTCGTACATTTTTTCCATATAAACAGGATATATACACCGAGAGATGTATATCTCTCTCAGTGTACATGCCGAGACTTTTCTTTCCTGTTTTAAGCATGACAATGTTGTGGACTGGTGGTGAACAGGTAACATGCAGCCTTAATAACCCTGGTGTAGTAGATAACCTCTAAACCCCATTAATCAACCTCTCATATACGGAATACTACTGTCACATGACCTACTTTCCAGATGTGTTTACCTTTGGCGAGTGGATGGGCGGGTTGGTGCTTGCTTGGGTGAGCAGGTGGGCGTGTGGGCGGGTGAAATGTTCCAAAAATATTGTGTGATTTTAAGGCCTGGAATTCAACCATCTCTTCCCCACACTCAAGAGCTCACCCCCCCCCCACCTCCTCACCCAGAATTTCCCAATATTCCCACCTTCCCACACGTCAACCCACACTCCCACACCAATTTGTCGTCGACCACTTATTCTGTATTCATAGAAGTTGTTATATGTGCATTGTAATTTATGTATTAAGAGAAAGAGAGAGAGAGAGAGAGAGAGAGAGAGAGGTTGGTGGTGGTGGGTGAGAGTAGGTACATCAAGTGGGTTGCAGCTGTAAAGTCAACATGGATGGGACTAATATTACAATTTTATATTGCTTGTGGCTTACAATGTATTTTATTGTGTTATATTTCCTTGCCCCCCCTTCCCCGTTCTTCCTGGCCTGGGTGTGTATTAGCGTGCGGGAGGAGAGGTATTTCACGCCAGGGAGGGACGTGGAGGGGAGGGAGGGAGGGAAGAGAGAGAGGACATGTTGTATAGGATTATTAAATGTAGATAATAGGGTATGGGTGGGAGAGAGAGAGAGAGAGAGAGACGAGGAGAGAGCGGAGAGAGCGGAGGACGAGAGCGAGGAGGAGAGAGAGAGAGAGAGAAGATGAGAGGAGAGAGAGCGAGAGAGTGAGCGAGAGAGTGAATAATAAATACCCAAGGGTTGTAAATATGAATCATCTCCCGCAATGTATTTGCGAAGTGTGCTGGTGAGTGCGTTCAAAACCTGCTTGCTTGCCTGCTTGCTGTTTGTTTTCTTCCCTGCTTGCATACTTGCCTGTCTGCTTCCTTTCTTCTTCACTTTACGGCTTGTTTACCATTCTCTAGATTTACTCGCTTAGGCGGGCAGGTTAACAGATGTAAGGAAACTCACCCATGCGTCTCCCCGCTTTGAACTTTCCAAAGTCGAGTATCTTTACTGGTCTCGTAGAGAGACGTGGGGACGGAGACTTGAATACTGGAGTCAGTGGAAGAAGGGGAGGGATGCAGCAGTTGAAGACGTGGTCACAAGAGGGCGGGGGGACCACCTAGTGGAGTCGGAGATGCTTTAAGGTGGTGCAGGACCTGTAATCCACTCTGTCAGTCATAAACTCTCTGAGTATATGAAGAGACACACACAGTGCACCTGAGTGTACAATACACATCTCAGTCGTACACTATATCTCTCAGTGATACAAGCAATGCACTTCTCAGTGTACAATACACATATCAGTGTACAGCACATTCTCACGATCGTACTTCGGTATGGATAACTGGAATACCATAAAAATTAGAGTGAGTATACTACAAAACTCTAATCAGACTTACCCCCTGGGAGTGGTAATGTCTGAGGATCTCACCTTCAGGATCACAACAATGCCACTATCACATCTGCGAGGGAAACTGATAGGTTGGATAATGAGAACATTCAAAAACAAGGATGCCAAGCCAGTGAGAAACAACAATATAATGTTCGGGGCCCAAGATAAGGGGAATTTGCAATAGACCTCTTGTTATCTTCGGAGAGAGCTGGACAGATACCTAAAGTCAGTACTGGATCAGCGGGGCGGTGGTTCAGTACGTGGACTACGTGCAGCTAACAGATAACAGCCTGGTTGATCAGGCCTGATCCACCGGAAGG
>NC_069404.1:54787545-54805351 GCF_026875155.1 Cherax quadricarinatus
AGGTTGGAGTGTGTATATCTTGTGCAGTTGATGCTGTGGGGATTTATTATTTTTTTTCTGCGAGACTTGACGGCGATAGAGACGAAAATGTATTGAGTGTTATGTTATTTTGGTTGTGTGTGTGTGTGTGTGTGTGTGTGTGTGTGTGTGTGTGTGTTAATTATCTATTCATACTGATCTATTTGTGGTTACGAAGATCAAGTTTGTCTGGCCTTGACTCTTAACTCATTAAGACTGGTTACACAAGTTCCTTGACTAGTGATCGTTGTCGTACACGTCTTGAGAGCTGTGACTGATGCTTCCTTTCACCACCGACTCTTATAAGTCGTTTTTCCACTTCCTAGCCACTCAGGAAACATTCTTTCAACATCCCAGTGACTCTGCTTACATTTTTTCACTCTTGTTCCTGATCCTCGACATCCAGAAAGTCTGTTCATGACTACCTTATCGAGTTCTCTTGAAGTCAGATACCTCTTGTTTCTCCTGGTTCTTCTTTCCTCTAAGCCTCCGTGGAGGACCTGCCTAGTATGGACCAACAGTCCTTCTGCAGTGGTGATGAATGGTTTGAAAAACCGACAAGTTGAAGATCGAGTCACTTATGCAGCATATGGGAATCTTTATTCAGGAAACGTTTCGCCACACAGTGGCTTCATCAGTCCAATACAATGAACATCAAAATGGTATACAATACCGACAGGTTGTTAGGTAAGACACATATGCAACAGTTAGACAACTTTATTCCGAAACGTTTCGCCTACACAGTAGGCTTCTTCAGTCGAATACAGAAAGTAGGCAGGAACAGTAGAGATGTGAAGACGATGTAATCAGGGTGATGGACTGATTACATCGTCTTCACATCTCTACTGTTCCTGCCTACTTTCTGTATTCGACTGAAGAAGCCTACTGTGTAGGCGAAACGTTTCGGAATAAAGTTGTCTAACTGTTGCATATGTGTCTTACCTAACAGTCCAATACAAAGAGGAAGGCGTAAGGAGAGGAGTATGAGGTAATCAGTCCCTCGGCCTGGAGTCGATGTGTTCAGTCCATCAATCTTGTAGAATGTCCTTCTGCAGTGCTCCTCCTTCCTTATGTTCTTAAAGAAGAGAAAGGAGGGTATAACAATCAAATGAAGCCATTAGAGACTAATAATTAATTCGGATGGAGATACAGTCAGACTCCAGACAATGTGTTACCTAGATTATCTCGACTAAATTTGCCAGCGTGTGATGGTAACCTTACAGAGTACCTTACATTTTTGAATCAGTTTAGTTCTCCTCGTAGGCCAGCCGTCTCTGCTCAGGCACAAGCTCCTGGGCCCACCGCTTGACTTCCTTTCCACGACATTTGAAAGTTAAGACACATGTGTCTTAACTTTCATATTGTCGGTATTTTATACCTTTCTTGCACAACTTGTCAGACACTGCATCATCATGGAATCTTGGTTCAGAGGACATCTACAAGACCTTCTTCACGGCTGCTGCAACTAACCCATCTCTTTGGGAAGGACCTACTTCCACTGGGGAATCCCGCCTACCAGTGACTGCCCTCGTCTGCTGCCCGTCCCTCTCCACTGACGCCTATATAACCGCCAGTCTTCTTGCCTTTGCTCCAGATTCTCCTCCACCACTAACTCCAAGGCCGAGGGACTGATTACCTCATCTTTTGTATATAGTTCTACTGTCTTCCTATTACGTCCTAGAATCTGTATTGATAAAGCCACTGGATGGCGAAACGTCTACAATAAAGATATCCAGATGTTGCACATGTGTCTTAACTTTCATATTGTCGGTATATTATACCTTTCTTGCACTCCACGACATTTGCCGTGTTTCACTTCGCAACCGTGAACTGTACCATCATCGTCTTCAAGAACAAAACGTCACATTACAGTGGTTGGAACAATGTACAAACTACCCACACATATGAGAATGAGAGTAACGACAACGTTTCGGTCTGAATTGTATCACTGAAAAGTCACACTGAAGAGAGAAGGGAAGATTAAAATATATACGATATTTTCTGGCCTCCTTCCCTCCTCACTACAGTGTGACTTCAGCGATACATGAGTGGGTATGGATTGGTGTTAATTGGACCTGACTAGCTCGTGCTACTAGGTCGGATGCCGTGCTCCTCCCTTAAGTGACGTGACTGACCTGACTAGGCCAAGGCTTTGGCTTAAACCGGTGGGAGAATTGGATCTGCCTCGCATAGGCCAGTAGGCCTGTTGCAGTGTTTATTCTTTCTTATGATACAACTCAGACCGAAACGTTATAACATCCCTTTCCCCCTCCCAAGTGCGGATAATTAGTGTATTATGACAGTATCTTGGGTGACGTAGACCTGCTCATCCTGCTAGACACATATACAACAGTTGTTACATATGTATCTAATTTTCACTCCTGAGCTTTCGCTCCTCTACACCGGTGCCACCTTTGTGGCAAATCATTGTAACCTGTGTCTTCCTGATATCACTGACTAGGCAGTGACGTATGTGCTCTAATGACTCTTGTAAGCTCCGTCAGTCAGGTTCCTGAGCACCAGTCTTAAATTTTGAGTGTTTATGTATGAGGCTGACGTTGTACGGTCTCTGTGGTTTAAGTGTGGTTATGTGTGGTTTATGTGGATTTTGGGGTGATGTTTTGTGTTGCCTGAGTTTACATTAAGACAGCATTCAGTTGTGTTCAGAGCTTTCTTAAGTCATGGTTATATATCCACTGACGCCTATATAAACCGCCAGTCTTCTTGTCTTTGCTCCAGATTCTCCTCCACCACGATGCTGTGAACACTAAATCCAAGGCCGAGGGACTGATTACCTCATCTTTTGTATATAGTTCTACTGTCTTCCAATTACGTCCTAGAATCTGTATTGATAAAGCCACTGGATGGCGAAACGTCTACAATAAAGATATCCAGATGTTGCACATGTGTCTTAACTTTCATATTGTCGGTATTTTATACCTTTCTTGCACATTAAGCTTTACACGGAGGACAACGCTGCCCCAGAGCAAGCTTGTTCACCAGCTTGAGTGTCAGTGTACATGCTGATTGGTCGTCGGAACGCCGTTTCGTCCACATGTTGTGGAACTGATGCTTGGGTTTTCTTCGTTGCATTATTGCTCCGGTTTTGGTGTGCTGCGGTACACACACACACACACACACATACACACACACACACACACACACACACACACACACACACACACACACACACACACACACACACAAGCAACCACATCGCTTCACATTCCCCTCGTCAGTCGTACCTCCAGTGTCCCATAATCTTCTGATTGCACTAATTTATAAGTTTAAGTCTAATATGCAAACAGTGGCTCAAAAATATATAAAAGTTCCACAGAAAGAGACATATGGTGAAATAAGAGCTCCAAACAGAAGCTCTTGTCAAAACACAGGAGACCAAAATTTGTAGGTCCCATTGTATCCAATGTTTACATTTCTCTATGGTGATTTATCTTTCAGATTCATCAGTGATCATTACACCAATACCATCATAGTGTTATTATATTCCCTTCGAGCACTAAACCTTTATGGATCATACAGAGCTTGTGTGATGAGATTTAATGAGATCTGATCCCATAGGATCAGACACATGATATATATGTCGTGTCGAATAGGTAAAACTGGTCAATTAGCAAGAATTAATTTAAAATTAAGTCCTTTCTAAAAGTTTCTCTTATACGTTTAAAGATCCTTTTTTTTCATTTATGTTATTGTAAAAATTAATAATTTTGTACCAAAAGAACCTTAGAAAACTTACCTAACCTTATTATAACAAGCGTAATTTAATTTAGGCTAACCCAACTAAATATATTTTAGATAAGTTTATAATAATTTAATAATAAAGAAACACAATGAAATATATTTTTTCGTTAGGTACAGAATAATTCTTGCGAAATTATTGCATACACAAATTTTCGCTTGCATTGTACAGCAAGAAGAGTGTTGGTATTTAAGTCAAAATCAGTAGGAGAATTGGACCTACGGTAGGAAATTGGTCCTGCCTCGCATGGGCCAGCAGGCCTGCTGCAGTGCTCCTTCTTTCTTATGTTCTTATGTTGTAGATGCATGGTTCAGGGAACCGACACGTTGATAAATTAGACACATGTGCATCTCTTGGGTATCTTTATTGAGGAAACGTTTCGCCACACAGTGGCTTCATCAGTCCATACCAAGAAGAACAGGAGAAAAATGAGGTAATCAGTCCCTCAACCTTGAGTCGATGTGGTCAGTCCATCAATCATTCTATTCAAGATTGATGGACTGCCATCGACCAAGGTTGAGGGACAATTACCTCATTGTTCTTATGTTCTTAACTATTGGGGCACACATACATACGGAGCCGAAAGCTTTTTTGTACGATTATTACATCCGGGAAGGCCCGGGACTGCCAGGTGGAGGGGCTTCGCTTCCAGTTCCTTTACCATCTATGCTAAAAATTTCGAAATTAAAAAATAACAGTGGAAAAACGATCAGACTTGAACGTGGTCCAAATTTCTCATGATCTTTAATTCCACGGGCACCCAGATGTTTAAAAGGGTTTCTGGTGTAAGGTCGCAGTACGGGGCCATCATTATATTCCCCAAAAAAATCTGGGGGTTGAAAAAAGGGGACTGTCGTCTCAGGACGCAGATACGACTCAAATTTGGGGGTTAATTGTAAAAACCGCCTAGTAGGGCCAACGGGCCTGCGCATTTTTTCCTCCTTTCTTAGTTCCTAAAGTCGATAGTTCAGGGAAACATTACCTTAAATTGCCTAAAAGTTCCGGGTCTCTGGGTCGGACGGATCTCTGAAACGGGTGGGTGCCAGGGACGGACCTCCTGGTACTCCACCGTACATTCTTCCATTCACACACTGACTCCACAGTGACTCCCTGGTTTTTTCCTACCTAAATTCTATTAACTTTTTTTATACCTCTCCCTTATTTGGGAGTGTTTTTAAGTTTATGATGTTTTAAAATGTGTGTTGTGTGTGGTTGTTGTTTTGGTGTGGTGTGTGTGTGTGTGTGTGTGTGTGGGAAGTGTGTTTTGTTGCGTGCGTGTGGTGTGAGTGCGGCGGTGCCTTTACCAGTTGTTACTCACCCTTTTAACTCAGTAGAAGTGTTTTTTTTTATTTCCCTTTGCTTGCTTCTATCATGCTGTGAGCCTAGTCACTGCGAAAAAGTGCCCGACTTGGGCCTAGAAATACACACAGAAACATTCCCCAGACCACCAACACTCCCACAATACGATGAAAAAAGGGCCAGGAGCAAAAGAAATCGGTCCCCAAAATTTTTCTCTACAATATCTAATCAGCTAGCCCACCACCATCAGATATATATATATATATATATATATATATAATATATAAAAATATATAAATATATATATATAAATATATATATATATAATATATATAATATATATATATTATAATAACATATTCATGGTGTGCGGAGATAATTTTTATTTTTCTCCTTGACTCTGCTAATATTGTGACACACACATACGTGACTGCCTGGGAGTCACATAAACGAATGTATTCGAGTCCACCCACCCATTACCTCGCCCCCCTACCAGCAACGTCATCCACTCACCCAATACCTACCCAACTACCGTTTATCTTACACAGCGCCTTCGGTTTGCTGTCAAATGTCCTTTAAGAGACGTACATCAAATTTCCTTGATGAGAAGGGGGTCACTGGTTTATTAAGCATAGAGTTTGTTCCCCTCATCGTTGCTCATGCAATGTCGACCATCCAATCATGTCATGTGCGGGCCCACAGCTGGTGTTCATTTATTTGTGGGTGACCGTGACCCTTTGAGAATGAGTCTCATGCGGTTGACCTGCTTGTCAAGACACACACACACACACACACACCCCACACAAAACACACCACACACACACACACACACACACACACACACACACCACAACACACACACACACAAACACAACACACACAGTTTACATTAAAGCATGGAAAATGACCTAGTAACGACCAACGGGTCAAGAGCTGCAACCCTGCAACCCTCAACACAAACTGATGAGTAACAATCTCACACAGCGAAAACCTATCATCGTACATCTGGCGCCCATTTTGTCGACAGAACCTTGTTTACCGTTGCCCTTTACAGGTCTTCAATCAGAATTTAATAATTAATTTAAAAACGTCACTTCGGGGTTACCCATGCCTTGTTGCTGTGGTTAAGTCGTTACCTCATACCTGGTATCAAGACTTCCTGTATTTTCCTAAGAAATTATACAAGGCAACTTTGATAATACAGGAAAAAAAAGCAGAGCAAGAAATTATCCATATATACACTTATGCATAAAAGAAAGTTGTCGGTGGTGTTTATCTGCAATCTTTGAAAACAATAAAAAAATCTCTTGAAACCAAGGTTGCCCAATATTCTCAGGTGACTTGTGTATCCACGATGGAGACCAGAGTGAAATCGGTAATTATGGATTCATCTCTAACTTTCCAATTATTGCTTAAAAACTTCGACGAGATAAAAATTAACTAAATACGTGCCATTTATTACTGAACAGAATATCTTCAGGTCACGAACGAGGTATCCTGGAGTATACCTGGAGAGGGTTTTCGGGGGTCACGCCCCCGTGGGCCCGGTTGTGACCAATAAGATAAAAGCTCAGTATATTCACTCAAAAGAAATAATGAATATCAGTGGAACGTTTTATTGATCTAAGAAAAGCATTTGACACTGTAAGCCACAGTACTTGCTGCTAAAACTACAGATAAAATAACAGAGGTCATGTTCTCACTTCAGTAACTCTACCCCACCGAGAAACGTCAACATGTGACTGTCACACAACTTGCCTCATTTAACAATCTATCGACACTAGGGTGCCTCAGGGTATTTCCCTTTGGCCCATATTATTCTTCAAATATACAGTGCCTAACGAAATGTCCTGCCTCCCAGGACTTAAACCAGTCCTGCTTGCCGAAGACACAAGATATGTCATATCAATCTAGATTCCTGTTGTCCACATCGACACCGTGAACCAGAGATCGTAACACGTGTCCACATCGACACCGTAAAAACCAGGAGATGAAACACGTGTCCACATCGACACCGGAACCAGAGATCGTAAACACGTGTCCACATCGACACCGTGACCGGGAGATCGTAACCCACTTTTCCACATCGACACCGTAACCAGGATCGAAAACACGTGTCCCAAAACGAAAAACCGTGAAACCAGGAGAATCGTAAACCGTGTCCCAAATCGACAACCGTGAACCAGGAGATCGTAAACACGTCTACCTGAAATCACAGCTCACTCTCAATAATGCGAGATCTGTACACGCAGTTGGGAATAGTGTTCAAATCATCATTCGGTAGAAAATAATTTAAAGACATAGTTGATGCTAAAGATGAAGATGATGATGAGATGAATGAGATGAATGATATGATGATGCGCGGAATGAGATGATGAGATGATGCTACTGCTGATGATGATGCACTTCGCTGAGATGAGAGCTGCTGCTGCTGAGAGATGATCTGTGCTCTGCTGCTGAGATGATAAACGCTCCCTGCTGCTGCTGATGTGATGATTATGATATGCGCTGCTGCGCTGATGAGATGCTGCTGCTGCGATATGATGATGAGATTGCTGCTGCTGCTGATGATGATGATGCTGCTGATGCTGCTGCTGATGATGATGATGCTGCGCTGCTGCGAGATGATGATGATGCTACTGCGCTGCTGATGATGATGATGCGGCGCTGGCTGCTGAGATGATGATGATGCTGCTGCTGCTGCTGATGATGATGATGATGCTCTGCTCTGCTAAATGATATGATGCTGCTGCTGCGCTGATAAATGTGATGCTACTGCTGCTGCTGATTGATGATCCCGCTGCTGCTGCTGCTGATGATGATGATGCTGCGCTGCTGCTGCTGCGTTTGATGATGATAAATGCTGCGCTGCTGCTGCTGCTGCTGATGATGATGATGCTGCTGCTGCTGCTGCTGCTGATGATGATGATGATGCTGCTCCCTGCTGCGATGATGATGCTGCTGCTGCTGCTGCTGTGTTTGATGATGAGATGTGAGTGCTGCTGCTGATGATGATGCGGGCTGTTGCTGCTGATGATAAATGCTGCTGCTGCTGCTGCTGCTGGAGATGTGATGATGATGATGCTGCTGCTGCTGATGATAAAATGCTGCTGCTGCTGCTGCTGATGATGATGATGATGATGATGATGCGCTGCTGATGATGATGAGCTGCTGTTGCTGCTAAATGATGATGATGCTGCTGCTGATGATGATGATGATGCTGCTGCTGCTGGCTGATGATAAATGATGATGCGCTGCTGCTGCTGCTGCTGATGAGATGATGTTTGCGCTGCTGAGGGATGATGCGCGATGCTGCTGCTGCTGCTGATGATGATGCTGCTTTGTTTGCTGATGATGATGATGGCTTCTGCTGCGATGATGATGATGCTGCTGCTGCTAAAGATGATGATATGCTGCTGCTGCTGTTTGCTGCTGATAAGATGATGCTGCGGGCTGCTTGATGATGATGATGATGCTGCGATGCTGCTGCTGCTGCTGATGCTGCTGATGCTGCTGCTGCTGTGATGCTGCTGATGCTGAGCTGCTGCTGTTTGCTGATGCTGCTGATGCGCTGATGCTGAGCCATTGCTACTGCTGCTGCTGCTGATTGCTGCTGAGGGCTGCTGATGCTGCGGGATGCGCTGATGCTGCTGCTGCTGCTGCTGCTAAAGGATGATAAATGCTACTCCCCTGGCTGAGATGATGCTGCTGCTGCTGCTGAATGATGATGATGCTGCTGCTGCTGATGATGAGATGCTGCTGCGCTGCTGCTGATGAGATGTTTGAGATGCTACTGCTGCTGCTGGATGATGATGATGCTGCTGCGCTGAGGGAATGAATGATGCTGCTGCTGCTGATGATGATGATATGATGCTGCTGCTGCTGATGATGATGATCCCTGCTGATGCTAGCCTGCTGTGATGATGTGATGCGCTGCTGCTGCTCTGCAGATGTACTGCTACTGCTGATGATGATGGATGCTGCGCTGGCTGAATGATGATGATGATGCTGCGGGCCCCTGCTGATGATGATGATGACTGCGGGGCAGCTGCTGGCTGCTGGATGATGACTGATGATGATGCTGCTGCTGGCTGGATGATGATGATGCTTGCTGAAGGGGCTGCTGCTGTGATGAATGATGCTGCGCGGGCTGATGATGATGATGCTGCTGTGCTGCTGCTGATAAATATGATGCTGCTGAAGCTGCTGCTGATGATGATGATGCTGCTGCTGCTGATGATGATGAGAGCTGCTGCTGCTGCAGTTTGATTGAAATGAGCTGCTGGCGCTGCTGATGATGATGATGGGCTAGTCAGTTTTGGGGTTGCTGCTGGAAGATGATGATGCTGCTGCGGGCAGATGATGATAAATGCGCTGTGCTGCTGCTGATGATGATGATGCCTGCTGATGAGATGATGCTGCCCCTGATGCTGCTGCTGATGATGATATGCTGCGACTGCTGCTGATGATGATGATGCTGGCCTGCTGATGATAAGATGATGCTGCGCTGCTGATGATGATGAGATGCTGCTGCAGCTGATGAATGAGTGATGAATGTGCTGATGCTGCTGCTGATGATGATGATGCTGCTGCTGCGCTGATGTACTGCTGTGAGATGATGATGATGTGCACTGCTGATGATGATAAAGATGCTGCTGCTGCTGCTGATTGATGATGATGCTACTGCTGCTGCTGATAAAGATGATGCTGCTGCTGCTGGATGATGATGATGATGCTACTGCGCTGATGATGATGATGATGATGGTGCTGATAAAGATGAATGATGCTACTGCTGCTGCTGAGATGATGAGTTTGCTGCTGGCCCTGCTGAGATGATGATTGCAAGCAAATGTGCTCGCTGCTGTGATTGATGATGATGCAGGCTGCTGAGATGAGATGTGTGAAGAGTGCTCTGCGCGGGAAGGATGATGATGCTGCGCTGCTGCTGATGATGATGATGATGCTAGACGGGCTGGATGGTGATGATGATGATGATGCACTGCTGCTGCTGATGAGTAAATAGCTACTGCTGCTGCTGATGATGAATGCTGCTGCTGCTGCTGATGATGATGATGAATGCTGCTTGCTGATGATGAATGAGGGCTACTGCTGTCTCTGATGATAAAGATGCTACGGCTGCTGCTGATGATGATGAGATGCTACTGTTTGCTGCTGATGATGATGCTACTGCGGGCTGCTGATGATGATGATTGCGCTGCTTGCTGCTGCTGATGATGATGATGCTCTGCTGCTGCTGTGATTGATGATGATGTGCGCTGCTGCTGATGATGATGCTACTGCTGCTGCGATGATGATGAGCGCTGCTGCTGCTGCTGATGATGATGCTACTTGCTGCTGCTGTGATGATGATGATGAATGCTACTGCTGCTACTGCTGCTGCTGATGATGATGATGCTGCTGCTGCGCTGAAATATGATGGCTGCGCTGCTGCTGATGAGGGAAGGCTCTGCTGCGGGCTGCTGATGATGATGATGCTACTGCTGTTTGCTGATTGATGGGCTGCTGCGTGAGGATGATGATGATGCAGCTGCGATAAAGATGATGATGTGCTGGCTGCTGCTGATGATAAATGATGCTGCGCTGCTGCTGCTGATGATGATGATGATGAGGGCCGCTGAATGATGATGATGATCTACTGCTTGATGATGATGATGATGATGCACTGCTGCTGCTGATGATGATGATGATGCTGCTGCTGATGAGATGATGATGCTGCGCGCTGATGATGATGATGCTGCTGCTGCTGATGATGATGATGATGCTACTGCGCGGGCTGCTGATGCTGCTGCTGCTGCTGCTGATGATGATGATGATTATGCTGCTGCTGCTGATATGATGATGCTACTGCTGCGCGGATGATGATGAGAAGAGCTGCTGCTGCTCATGATGATGATGAGCTACTGCTGCTGATGATGATGATGAGCGGGCACTGCTGATGATGATGATGCTGCTGCTGCGATGATGATGATGAGCTGCTGCTGCTGATGATGATATGATGATGCTAACTGCGCTGCTGCGGGATGTTTGGCCTGCGCTGCTGCTGATGATGATGAGGGGCAAACCTGCTGCTGGAGGGAGATGCTGCGCTGCGATGATAAAGATGCTGCTGCTGCTGCTGCTGATGAGGATGATGGCTGCTGCTGGCTGCTGATGTAGATTGAGGGCTGCTGCTGCTGATGGATGATGATGCTGCTGCGGGCTCTGCTGATGATGATGATGCGCTGCTGCTGCTGGCTGCTTGTGCGCTAAATGCTGGCTCTGCTGCTGCTGATGCGGGATGCTGCTCTGCGGCTGATGCTGGCTGCTGCCTGGCTGATGCTGGGGCGGGCTGGCTGTGCTGAACTGCTGCTGCTGCGGCAGAAGCTTTTCCTCTGGGAATGCTGCTGTTTATAGCAGCTACTAACAGAGTTTAGTTAAACATACACACACACACGTTATATTTTAAAATATAATATATATATATAAAATATATATAAAAATAATATATAATAAATATATATATATATATATAAAATATATATATATAATATATATATTCTCGGGAGTGTGACACTAAAAAACACCCCATGACAACACAAGGCCAACTGCACCATTAAGGTGAAATTAATTAAAAAGAAACAATAGAATTTTTCCCGAACAAAAAACGAACTAACTTCAAAATATTGAGATAAAAGCAAATTTTTTTAGAATTATAAATCCCAAAATATATATATAAATATATATATATATATATATTATTTTATATATATTAATAAACTCTAGGTTCAATTTTTTTATTTTTGGTTCTAAAATTTATTTGCAAAAAATATTCTTAATGTTATTGCCCCCGTTTGCCCAAGCAAAATGTTTAACATTATAAATGTTTTAAAATCATAAACATCATAAACATTAACAGGGTAATTACTCCCCCTTTATAAACATCATAAAAAATCAAAAAACATTTTTAAACAGCCTCGTTGCTCTAATTTCATTAGGATTCAAGTCCTTATGGTCGTTCTCTACGCGGGAAGCTCCTAGCCCGAAAACGGGTTATGTAATCAGGTTTTGTTTTCCGAGGAATGGAAGGGTGACTCCTGTTTCTCGGATCAAGAAGCCTTCACTGGCATCAAAGCCATGATGAAAAGTTGTATAGGAGTTTGTGTGATTCTTACGGGTTTAGCGCCTTTCCGTCATTAAAATAATAATAATAAAAAATAAAAATAATAATAATAAATAATAAAATAATAATAAAAAATAATAATAAATAATAATAATAACTAATAATAATAATAATAATTTAAGACGCTAATAACCGTTCTTTCACCCTCACGGGAAACCCGCCCACCCACTAACAACCACGCCCATCCACTAGCAACCACGCCCATCCAACTAACAAACCACGCCATCCATAGCAAAACCACGCCCATCCCACTAACAACCACGCCATCCCTAGAAACCACGCCCATCCACTAAAAACCACGCCCATCCAACTAGCAACCAAACGCCCATCCAACTAACAACCACGCCCCATCCACTAGCAACCCGCCCCATCCACAAAACAACCACGCCCTTTCCGCTAAAAAACACGCCCAATTTACAAAGAAAAACCACACCCACCCACTCACCCACTAGCGCACATGTGCGCCTTTTTCAAGGCCTCAGGGACCCCTCACGAAACATAAAAATTCCTCTTTCTCCCCCCTCTGGTCCCCCCTTTCTCCCCTCTGGTTTCCCCTCCTCTTACCCCTGGTCCCCCTCCTTCTCTCATCTGGTTCCCCTCCTTTCCCCCCCCTGGTTCCCTTTTCTGTCCTCTGGTTCCTCTCCTTCTTCCCTTTGGCCCCCCTCCTTCTATCCTGTGGTTCCCCCTTGTCCCCTCTATTTTTCCCCTCCTCCCCTCTGGTTTCTGCTAGAAAACTAACGATTCGAAACGTGTTATCGTTGTTGTTTATGCAAATGCTAACTGCAGGGGCGAAACGTAGCCAGGGCAAGACACCAAACGGGATATAGTACTGTCCCAGTACAGAGCCTTGTGGAACTCCGCTTGTTTAACTTGCCCATTCTGACACTTCTTCTCTAGCAATCCCCGGTCTCCTTCCCATAAAGGTTTCTCAATGATCCAGTGCAGTGCTGCCTTCTGGTACCTACCAACTCAAGGTTTAGTCCCGTCCTCTTGTGAGACACGGCACTCAAGATCTCTTCTTTCGCTTTTATTACTTAGCCATAAAACTTCAAAAGACTTTTGAAGACAGAATTTGCCATCTCTAAACCCATGCTAGCTATTTTTTTAAAAACCCGTTATTTATTCAGGTGGGAAAAAGTATTCCACTTCAATAGAAAAGTTTATCAGTGGGCAATGGAGAATACGTGAAGGGGCAGTAGTGACAAATTCCTTTCTATTTCAGGTATGGAAAAAATTTTTAAGAACTCCAAAAGAAGCACTTGAATACTAAATACAGGAAGGCCATTTTAATGACCATAAAAAGTATGAAAAAAACCCCTCCCTTTTACATTTTTTTTACGGGGCCGCGAACGCCTAGGAAAAAAAAAATGACGGGGGGGGGATAATGGAGAACTCTGAAAAGTCAGAGAATGGAAAAACTGTAACAAATTTTTCTTGCGCTCCTTGTTTTTTAAATGTTGACGTCTCCGTACAGGGCAGGAGAGATACAGACAGAGAATCGTTTTTTTCTGCCAGCGTGAACCTCGTTAAGCCTGTAAACTACGGTAACTCCACAAAGTAAACGGGAATGTTGAGGGCAAACAAATTCTGATACAAGGAAGGATAACTCCACTTCATTGGAACAAGAGCTCTTGACTACCCTCTTTTTTCCTTCTTTACACCCCATTTCTCCAGCCTAGCTCACGCCTGCAACATACTCGCCGGCTGATTGCTTATTGTCCAGCATAAAACGCCACATTCGTTCCCCCTGACACTATCACTTGTCTGCTTTTACATGTAAAGATTTTTTTTTATAGTTTTGTTTTCACATCATTAATTCCCCCTTTGGGCCTTTCCCTGCGTGAACCTCTCGTTTTGCAACCCCACTTGCTCTTGTGACCTCTTCCCTGACCTCCCTATATGTTTCGTAGTCTCGTAATTTAGAAAACAATTTGTCCCTTTTGACTGCCTTTTATACTCGTTGTTACCGTTAAGAACTCCCCCTAATACCTCCCATGTATTTAGTTTGACCAATCTCCCTTCTGCAGCTCTCGCTCTCCCTCAGTGGGACGGCGTTGGGTCCAGATACATGCCAGGACCAAAGTTCGAGTCCCTCCCCCTTCTTCATCTCCCCTGACCCATACTGACCCTGCCAACCTGTTTCTTGACTTCGTATAATTATTGATGTTGGCTGACCTCTTTCCCTCCGGCCTAAAGTGTTCATCGTGTGTCGAGCCAGGAATATGCAATAGTGGCATATGACAGTACCGTGGCAGTGGGATGCTGCTGCAGCGCATCCCCCCTGCCACGCGTTTTTACCGTTGTTTTTTCCGTCTCTCATCTTCCAGAGCTGATGATGCTTGTCACTGAAGACAAAAGTAACTAGCTAATTTACTGAAGCAATTAATCGTCAGAAGCGGGATTTGGGAGGGGAGGGGAAAGGTTAAAGAAGTGGTGATGTACCACTTGAGCGAGGCGCTGGGGTGAGAACTCCAAGGGAGCAAAGGAGGGAAGGTTGTGAAGAGGTGTTGGGGGTGAGGAATTAGGGAAAGGGTGAAGAAGTCCGGGGAATGGCGACGGGTAAAAGCGGTTGAGACAGTTGCTAAATTTAAAAACTGTGTTTTTAAAATGGCTGTGGCAGTCGTGATTCACTCCTTCCCCTTGTTATGAAATGACTTATTGCCTAAAAAGCATGACCCAACAAGACACCAAGCTAAGAAAAACGCGTATACTATTTCTGTGGACAACGTTTTTTGCTCCCATGTAAAAGCTCCGGCCCCGCCGTGACGAAGCTCGACGGGGAATAAAACGCGTCGCAAAATTTTAAAAGGGTTTAGGACCGAACATCATACATCAAGGTTAAGGGCCCGACCCACCTCGACAAATTGTACTACGTTCATCCGCCAAGACTGACTGACGAAGCCCTGCAGCGCGGGCAAAATATGTAGTCAATACAAAATAGTCCAACAATAGTGTGAATGTATATATTTCTAACTCGTCGACAATTAATGGGGAATCTGCAGCTGTAATTTTGTATTCGTACTAATCATAGGCTGGGTTTTTTACCACGCTATTAATGACATATAAAAATAGCTTATCTCTGCTCAACTTAGATCACCTAAAATTTTAGTTACCATTGCTTAGAAAACGGCAATGTTGATTCGTGATGGTCAGGCTGTTTGCAATAATGAATTTACCACCGTGTCTATATGCATATACCCCGTATATACGTTATATTGTGCCTATATGTAAGATTGACTAAGCAGCGGGTGGGAACTGGGGAGGCATTCAACCTCCCCCACAATGAAAGGTAACCCAAAGTCGGGGAGTACAAAACCAATGGCCCCGGTAACGGCTGTCCAATGTTGATTACTGATGTTGAGTTGACAGCATGGGTGGTTTTTTTGGGGAACAAATGGCAAGACGCCATTTGTTCAGATGTTTTCATTGCGAGGACAGTTTGCTGCGGTGGACCTTCACTTACAAAAAGCTCACTCTGCCGTAAGTGGTGGTAGTGTGGGGGGGGAGGAAGGGTGGTAACACGTGTAGTGGTGAGAGTTGCTGTGGTGATAATAGTGGCTTCAGGAGTATTTGTTTTGGTGATACTAGTGGCGCAATTAGTATGAGGGCGAGAGCGACGTAAGAATATGAAAAGAACTTCATTATCTCGAGGCAGAAAGAGACTCACACCAGTCAGTCTATCATCCCTCTTATCATAAAAGAGGAGTCACATGATTGTGACACCCCAGCACAATCAATAGACTCCCTGAATGTTAATAAAGACACGCAACTGAAAACTCTCCCCTCCAATTGCTGCTTGTATTTTTGTCGATATTCTTTGTAACATCTTCCTTACAGATTCTTGGACGTCGGTACTGCCCGACTGCACCACAGGTTCCCTGGGAACGTTGCATCAACAGATGATGTAGATATAACCAAATGTAAACTTTACCAGAGGGAAACCCCTGCCACACCTTCCCCTTCATTATGCGCTGGAATGCAAAAATAAAATCATGAATTCTGAAACTCGCCCACAAATGCTCAAGAAATGTCAAGTATTTCACACACGGACGTAAATTAACCAGCCCCCTGGACAAAAATAACCAGACTTTACCTACCGTGAATAAAATTACAAATACATAAGTAACTCATACCAAATAATTATATTTTTTGTTAGGTAAGACACATATGCAACAGTTAGGTATCTTTATTATGAATGAAAAAGTTTCGCCTACACCCGTAGGCTTCCCTTCAGTCAAGTACATAAAAGTTGATAGAAAGCAGAAGATACTGAAGACGATGTAATCAGTCCATCACCCCTTTAAAATTTTGAGGTGGTTCAGTCCCTCAGTCTGGAGAAGAGCATTGTTCCATAGATGAAACAATATGGAGATGAAGTGACAGGATGGAGCTTTTTTATAGCGCCAAGAGGTGAGACGTAGGTCAAAAGGAGAGGTAAGAACTCAGATGCTGAGAGGTCAGGTCCCCCCTCAAATCCAGCCGCTCTCACTAGTGGAAGTTGTCGAGGTTGATTGTAGGTCTGTACCAAAAACCCTTGTGTTGCAGTGTCTGACAGATTGAACATTAAAATGGTATAAAAACCGACAGGTTGTTAGGTAAAAACACATATGCAACAGTTAGGTATCTTTATATTCTTATGTTTCACTGGGTTCATGTGTGTAATCTCGTTATAATTTTGTTAATTTTAGTAATTTTACTAATTTTCCAAATTTAAAAAATTGTTTTAAACGTTATGAAATTTACTTAGGAAATTTAAATAATTTTATCTAGCTCCTGGACCCCGTTACGTACCTAAAGTAATCGTTTTTCTGCCCCACAGGGTAAAGGGATGGGGAGACTACCCGGGCCCATTGATGGGGTGACAACTGCCCGCAGGATGGGTATAGGTTCACTACTGGCCCACAGGATGGGTATTGGCAACATAATAAAGAAATGAATTTCATGAACGTCTTGTTTGCTACGTTCCTAAGATGACGACCTCCTAAGAGAAATTTTCCTCTGTTTTGTACTAAATACGTACGCAGCCACATTTTAAGTTTCCTCAGGCGTAAAAGGTGTTATTGTGTGGGGAGTGTGGGTGTGTGGTGTGGTGGGTGGTGTGGAGTGTGTGGTGGGTGGGGGGTGTGTGGTGTGGTGGGTGGTTGGGTTGTGTGTGTGTGTGTGTGGGGTGGTGGTGTGTGGGTGGGTGTTAGGTGTGTCTGTTTGTGTTGTGGGGTGTGTGTGGTGGTGTTTGTGTGTTGTGGTGTGTGGTTTTGTGTGTGTGTTTTGTGGTGAGTGTGTGTGGGGTGTGGTGTGTGGTGTTGGTGTGTTGTGTTGGGGAGTTGTGTGTGTTGTGTGTGGTGTGGTGTGTGTTAGTTTTGGGGTGGGGGGTGTGTGTGTGTGTGTGTGTGTGGTGTTTTGTGTGTTGTGGGTGTTTTAGTGTTGTGTGTGTGTGTGTTGTGTGGTGTGGTTTTTTGTTGTGTGTGTGTGTTATTGTGATGTGGTTAATGAGTGTGAGGTGTGTGTGAGTGGTGTTTGGTGTGTGGTTGGTTGGGGGGTGGGGTTTTGGG
>NC_069404.1:54805851-54820851 GCF_026875155.1 Cherax quadricarinatus
GAGGGGAAGGTGACATTTCATAAACACTTCCTTCAACTCAAAGAAACTTCTCAGAAAAATGTTTTTTGTCACAAACAAAAAGAGGGAAACAAAGACGCAAAGACACCTTTTGTGTGAGGAATGTAAGGTGCCTGTTTCAAGAGCCACGCCCGTTCAAAAACCATGTCCAGTGATTGTAAAATGTAAATATATAAAGAACATTAGTTTTATACAAGATTTGTGCTGTTTATTGAATAAACAACGTAGAAAACAAAAATATGTAAAATTATGCGGTTATTGGTTAACGGGTTTATATATATACATTATATACATATTGGTCTCTCAGGCCCCAAATGTTAGTAGGAAAAGAAAAAAATTGGAAAAGAAAAAAAAAAAAAACTAAAAAACCGCTAAATAAAGAAATCCTATGGTTCGTCGATGTTCCCGCCACCACATCATTTTGGACAAATTTTTGGGCCGGTATCTCGAAGCCCGACAAAATTTTTTTGTCTTTTTCCCTTTAAAAAATTGCTCTTTAATTCGTAAGAATTTTTTTTTTTTTTTTTTTTTTTTCAAAATTTCTTGGACAGGAGCCCCCTTCAGTTTTTGGCCTTGGACCCAAAGGGGTTTAAAGGAAGAAAAATGGAACTCGTGAACCATTAACAATTTTTTTAATTTACTCTTCAAACAGGTGTAGTGCCATATGGGAAGATGGCTAATGTAATTCCTATTTTTAAAGCAGGGGACAAGTCATTCCCGTCAAATTCTGCCCAATAACCCTAACCCTCAATTGTAGGCAAATTACTAGAGTCAATTAATGATATTTAAAACCATTCAAAAAGCATAGTTTGATTAAGATACCCAGCATGGATTCAAAAGAGGCCGGTCTTGTCAAATAATTTATTAACTTTCTTCAGTAAAGCTTTTGAGCGTTGACCCGATAAGAATTTGATATTATTTACAAAGATTTTAGTAAGGCTTTTGATAGAGTTCCGCACCAAAGACTGTTAAAGAAAGTGGCAGCTCATGGCATTGGGGGAAAAGTGCTCTTGTGGATCGAGTCAGGGCTCACAGACAGGAAGCAGTGTGTGTCCATAAAGGGGGTTAAATACAGTGGGGATCTGAAAACAAGTGGCATTCCACAGGGATCAGTCTTGGGCCAGTTGTTGTTTATAATATATATCAATGATCTTGATGAGGGAATTACCAGTGGTATGAGCAAATTCGCCGGTGACACAAAAATAGGTAGGATAATTGATTCAAATGTAGATATTAGGGAACTTCAGGAGGATTTAAACAAACTCTATTCTTGGTCAGAAAAGTGGCAGATGCAGTTCTATGTAGATATATGCAAGGTTCTGAAGCTCGGGAGTGTCCATAACCCTAGCACTTATAAGTTAAATGAGGGCAGAACTTAAAGCCATACAGATTGCGAAAAGGACTTGGGGTTATGGTGAGCAGCAACCTTAAAACCCAAAGACAGCAATGCCTAAGTGTATGTAATAAGGCAAATAGATTACGGGGATTTATATCAAGAAGTGTAAGCAACAGAAGTCCAGAGGTCATACTGCAGCTTTATACATCATTAGTAAGGCCTCACCTAGATTATGCAGCTCAATTCTGGTTTCCATATTACAGAATGGACATAAATTCGTTAGAAAACATTCAGCGTAGGATGACTAAATTAATACATAGCATTAGAAATCTTCCTTATGAAGAAAGATTGAAGACTTTTAAAGTTACATTCACTTGTTAGACGAAGAATGAGGGGAGACCTGATCGAAATGCATAAGTGGAAGATAGGTATTAATAGAGGGGATATTAACCCTTTGACTGTCGCAGCCGTATATATACGGCTTACGCGGCACCGTGTTTGACGTATATATACTCATAAATTCTAGCGGCTTTAAATCAAGCAGGAGAAAGCTGGTAGGCCCACATGTGAGAGAATGGGTCTGTGTTGTCAGTGTGCACCATATAAAAAAAATCCTGGAGCATGCAGTGCATAATGAGAAAAAAAAAAACTAAGATCGTTTTTTTTTTTTAATTAAAATGCCGACTTTGTGGTCTATTTTGATATAGTATTTATGGTTGTATTCTTGTTTTCTTGGTCTCATTTGATAGAATGGAAAACATATTATAGAAATAGAGGAGATTTTGATTGATTTTACTATAAAAAGAACCTGGAAATGGAGCACAAAGTAGGGGAAATGTTTGATTTTTGCCAATGTTCAAAAGTAAACAAATGATGTCATTGTCCAATAAATGTCCAACTAGCCATTCTAATATGCAGTCATGAATGGGTTGATGTTATTTATACAATTATTACAGAATTGCAGTAGTCTGCATAACAGTAAGTCTTCTATTTTTTGTTTGAATAAAAATTCAAAATAGAAAGCAAGAGTAATATCAGAGGGGCCTGGAGACATGACTGACGAACAAAGAAAATGTTATTTTAGAGCCAGGAATGTCTGCATTGTTCATTCTGGACCTTATTTTGAAATTGTCATATTTTTTAATTTTCGTGAAATTGGCCAAATTGCAAATTTCTGACCACATTATTGGGTAGTTGTAATCGGTAAATGGGCAGTTTCTTGTACTCAATCGATAGAAAAAATGGAGTTCTAAAGAAATAGCTATGAGTTTGGTTGACTGGAACAACGGAATTAGCCGAAAATAGGGCTCAAAGTGGGCGAAATCGCCTATTTGTAAATATCGCCGAGATCGCTAACTTCGCGAGACCGTAATTCCGTTAGTTTTCCATCAAATTTCGTTTTTTTTTTTGGGGGGGTGTCATTACAATCGGGAAAAGATTCTCTATCATTTCATAAGAATTTTTTTTTTTTTTTTTTTTTAAATTTTGTGACACCAGGAGATACCTCAGGATTGGGGGTTGCGACAGTCAAGGGGTTAATAAGGTCTTGAGGATATCTCTCCAAGAGAGAACACGGAGTAATGGATTTAAATTAGATAAGTTTAGATTTAGAAAGGACATAGGAAAGTATTGGTTTGGAAATAGGGTAGTCGATGAGTGTAACAGTCTACCTAGTTGGGTTATTGAGGCTAAGATATGGGTAGTTTCAAATTTAGGTTGGATAAGTACATGAGTGGGAGGAGTTGGATTTGAGTGGGACTTGCACATCAGAGCTTATTTCTTGGGTAGCATTGAAAATTGGGTTGGGCAAATGTTTTGTTAGTGGGATGAAATGTAAAGGACCTGCCTAGTATGGGCCAACAGGCCTGCTGCAGTGTTCCTCCTTTCTTATGTTCTAATGTGAAATCATCTCTGTCAGTCAACAAGTGATAAATGCAGTGAGATCAAAACTACCAGAAGCAGCAGTCATTGCCCCCCAAAAATAGTGTCTTGCTAGGAGCACCTCTGGGAAGCAATGCCATTGACACAATTGTCAAGAAGAAATCGGAAGAGTTAAGGAAAATGGAACAACGAATAGGCAATCTGGACACCCACAATGCCTTGTACCTTCTCACAAAATGCTTGAGTCTGCCCAGGTTGACATATTTCCTAAGATGTGCACCTTCATAAAACCCTATACTGCACGAATATGACAGTATCCTAAGAACATAAGAAAGAAGGAACACTGCAACAGGCCTACTGATCCATGCGGAGCAGGTCCATGTCCCCCCCCCCCCCGGATTAGACCAATGACCCGCCGCCCGGATTATCCCAATGACCCACCCAGTCTGGTCATCCCCACTCAAGGATGGAGCTCTGTACCAGACCCAGCAGCACATGCTAGTCAGGTCAAACTCACACCCACCCACACCCACTCATGTATTTATCTAACCTATTTTTAAAACTACACAACGTTTTAGCCTCAATAACTGTACTCAAGAGTTTGTTCCACTCATCCACAACTCTATTACCAAACCAGTGCTTTCCTATATCCTTCCTGAATATGAATTTTTCCAACTTGAAATCATTGCTGCGAGTCCTGTCTTGGCTGGAAATTTTCAGCACGCTATTTACATCCCCTTTATTTATTCCTGAGGCAGATTTTTACGAAAGTACTTAACCTTACTCTAGAAGACGAGCAGTGGAACCAAGCTACACTTCCAGTCAGACTAGGAGGCACTGGTGTCCGAAAGTCATCAGAGATTGCTTTACCTGCTTTTCTGTCATGTATTGCATCCAGAGAGCTTGTAGCAGCAATTCTCCCTGAACATCTTAGGGACAAGATTGGAGTCCAGGACCAAAAGTTCATTGACGGAGCCATGATCTGGGATAATCTAACGGGCTCTGAAACCAGACCTGCTCCCCCCAACAACTACAAACAATTGCACTGGGATGGTCCAACAGTGGAAAATATAGCCTCAACAATGCTTCAGAGTGTGTCAGGGAAGAATAGAGCCCACCTCCTGGCAGTGAGAGCCCCTCATGCTGGGGACTTTCTGTTGGCTGTTCCCAACTCCAGCCTTGGCACACGCCTCGACCCACAGACCATCCGCATCGGTGTTGCCCTTCGACTTGCCACCCCTATTCTCACCGAACACAGGTGTATTTGTGGCAGTGAAGCAGCAGACCGATTCGGGTACCATGGTCTTGTGTGCTGTAAATCCGAGGGAAAGATTGCAAGACACGAGGAGATTAATAACATTATCAAGAGGAGCCTCACAACAGCCAGATACCCAGCAGCAAAGGAGCCACCCCAGCTATGCAGATCTGATGGCAGCCAGAAGTGTCCAGATGGTATCACCCTTCAAGCCTGGACAGACAGGAAGCAGGTGGAGTGGGCTGATACCTATCTCCAATACACCAGGGAGGAAGGAGGGGCAGCCGCCAGCTTCAGGGAGTCCCAAAAGTCTAGAAAATATGGAGAACTTACCCATCACTATATGTTTGTTCCCATAGGCTCAGAGACCCTTGGCTCATGGGGAAAGAATGCATCTAAATTCCTTAAGGAGCTGGGAAAAAGACTCATCAGGGTAACTAGGGATCCCAGGGCAGCTAGTTTTCTGTTCCAGTGGCTCAGTGCGGCTTTTGAAAGGGGTAATGCCTGCTGTATTTTGGGCACACGCCCCAGCTCTGAGGAACTGGATGAGATTTTCGCCTTATAATCGGTGATACACACGTAACAACATGTACCGTATATGCCACCTTTATATCAACAATGTATCTCTTAAATCTTATATATATATATATATATATACACACACACACACACACACACATACAGTAGGGCCCCCGCTTTACGGTGTTTCACTTTACGGCGTTCCACTAATACGGTCATTTCAAATTATGACCAAAACTCGCTATACGGCTCCCCCCACCTGACTTTCTAATACGGTCACCGTGCCCCACCCTTTTTGTTTACATTCTCCGTGAGCTCAGTAAGCACTAAGTCTCTCCATTTTGTCTAGAAAATCCAAAATTTCAAATGTTTTAAAAGTTATTCATATTTTATATATACTCTGATAATTATACTTATGTATACCTGTACCTAAATAAACTTACATACTGTGCTGGCGTGCAGTACACATTAAAATCGGTAAGAGTGTCTTATGTCTCCAGACGTCATATTAGTAATGATAATAATAATCATAGAGTCATTTAAATGTCGTATATTACGTTAATATACACATTTTCATTAATCCATCTATGATATTTTTTTCAAAATTATATAATAAACACAATGCATAACATATAAATAAGATAAATACACCCCACAGTAAATAAATAAACATAAATGTGAGATGTGGTAGCAGACGACTTGCACAAGTGACGCCATATTAGAAATGATAATAATAATAATCATAACAATACTCACTGAGTCTCATTAAATGTCGTATATTACGTTAATATACACATTTTCATTAATCCATCCATGATATTTTTTTTCAAAATCCCTATAATAATCACGATACATAACATAAAAAGATGATAAATACACCCCACAATAGAATAAATAAACATAAATATAAGATGTGGGAGCCAGATAACTTGTACAAGTGACGGCAAGAATAACATTTTCTCTAATCTAACATAAGAGAAAATGTGTTACTGGGGGTAACTGTAGAAAATTATTCCTTTCGTATGTATGTAAGTTTATTCAGGTATACACAAATACAGTTACATAGATTATCATACATAACAACATACATGTATGTGTAGAGACCCTAGGATAACCCAAAAAAAGTCAGTGTGACTTATTTCCATTGCCTTTACTCAGGGCTTCATTTCTTCTCAAAATGATGTTACATGAGAATGGGAGTGTTCTTCTTTATTAATTCTACCATATCAATGTAGAGACAACCTGTACACAATGTAACTTGTACACAAACCAGACGTGTACACCGTTTGTTTACAAAACTTACATTCACCTGGTTTGTTTACATAACTCTGTGCCTGTCCCCTCTCATGTACTCATTCTTTCTCTCTCTCATTTATTCGTTTTATCTCATTTACTTACTCCTGACCCTACATTAAGACTACGAATATTTTAAGGTAAGTAATGAGTGAACTGTATATACATTTTATCGCTCTGGGATGCTTAACCCTTTCAGGGTCCAAGGCCCAAATCTGAAGTGGTGCCCCAGTGTCCAAGAATTTTCCAAAAAAAAATTTGTTATTTTTTCTTATGAAATGGTAGAGAATTTTTTTGCGAAGGTAATAAAACAAAAAGTACGAAATTTGATGGAAAATTGACGAAATTATGCTCTCGCGAATTTTGATGTGTTATCGATATTTACGAATCGGCGATTTTGCCGACTTTGACTTCCATTTTAGGCCAATTACATCATTCCAGTCGACCAAATTCTTAGCTATTTTACTAGTATTACTTCTATTCTATCGATTGAGCACAAGAAATCGCCAAGTCAACTGTTTCAACTACAAAATAAAGTGATCGGAATTTGGTAATTTGGCCAATTTAACACAAAGTTCAAATTACAGTGGACCCCCGCATACCGCACGCATCGCATACCGTACAATCTGCATACCGCTCGCTTTTTTCGCAAAAATTTTGCCTCGCATACCGCCCAAAAACCCGCTCACCGCTCTTCGTCCAAGACGCGTCCAATGTGCGGCCTGAGCCACGCTCACATGTTCCGCCGGTGGCATTGTTTACCAGCCAGCCTCCGCGGTAACATCCAAGCATACAATCGGAACATTTCGTATTATTACAGTGTTTTTGGTGATTTTTTCTGGAAAATAAGTGACCATGGGCCCCAAGAAAGCTTCTAGCGCCAACCCTACAGCAATAAGGGTGAGAATTACTATAGAGATGAAGAAAAAGATCATTGATAAGTATGAAAGTGGAGTGCGTGTCTCCGAGCTGGCAAGGTTGTATAATAAACCCCAATCAACCATCGCTACTATTGGTGATACAGCTGCTGCTGCTGCTGCTGTACCACCGTCAGCTGCTGCTGCACTGTCAGCTGCTGCTGCTGTTGTACCACCGTCAGCTGCTGCTGCTGCTGTACTACCGTCTGCTGCTGCTGTAGCATCGTCTGCTGCTGCTGTAGCATCGTCTGCTGCTGCTGTAGCATCGTCTGCTGCTGCTGTAGCATCGTCTGCTGCTGCTGTAGCATCGTCTGCTGCTGCTGTAGCATCGTCTGCTGCTGCTGTAGCATCGTCTGCTGCTCCTGTAGCATCGTCTGCTGCTGCTGTAGCATCGTCTGCTGCTGCTGTAGCATCGTCTGCTGCTGCTGTAGCATTGTCTGCTGCTGCTGTAGCATCGTCTGCTGCTGCTGTAGCATCGTCTGCTGCTGCTGTAGCATCGTCTGTTGCTGCTGTAGCATCGTCTGTTGCTGCTGTACCACCGTCAGCTGCTGCTGCTGCTGTAGCACGTTGTTGGTGTGGCTTATTGAGAATACCAAGAAACAATTAACCCCAGAGGATTTGCCACCCAGGATAACCCAAAAAAGTCAGTGTCATCGAAGACTGTCTAACTTATTTCCATTGGGGTCCTTAATCTTCTCTCCCAGGATGCAACCCACACCAGTCGACTAACACCCAGGTGAACAGGGAAAAAATGCCTGGAACTAGTGCTCATATTGGTGAATTTAAAGCCAGCAAAGGTTGGTTTGAGAGATTTTAAGAATCGTAGTGGCATACACAGTGTGATAAGGCCTGTTCTGGAAGAAAATGCCAAACAGGCCCTACAGTACTCAGGAGGAAAAGGCACTCCCAGGACACATTGTCTTCATCAGTCATTGCTGCATCTTCAATAAAGGTAAGTGTCTTTTATTCTTCATTTAGTTAGAGTATACATGCACAATATATATTGTGCATGTACTACTCTACTATTGTGCATGTATCCTTCTCTTTGTGTGTAGGAAAATGTATATTTCATGTGGTAAACATTTTTTTTCATACTTTTGGGTGTCTTGCACGGATTTAATTTGTTTTCCCATTTATTTCTTATGGGGAAATTCTTTTCGCATACCGAACATTTCACATAACAATCAGCCCTCTTGCACGGATTATAGTCGCTATGTGGGGGTCCACTGTATTCCAATTTCAAAATAGCATCCAGAATAAACAATGAAGGCATTCCTGGCACTAAACTAACATTTCCTCGGTTCATTAGTTACGTTTTGAGGCTTTACAAATAAATCCATTTTTATTTTTTATTTACATAATGAATTTTTATTCACACCAAAAAATAGAAGATTTACTCTTATGCAATATTCTAATAATTGTATAAATATCATCACCACATTTGTGAATGTGTATTAGATCCACCAGCTGGTGTGTATTAGACGTGTGAGGTCATTTGTTTACTCTTGAACATCGACAAAAATTTAACATTTCCCCTACTTTGAGCTCAGTTTCAAGCCATTTCCCGGGGCTAAAAAACCCAAACAAAATCATCTCTATTTCTGTAATATGTCTTCCATTCTAAACAAATGAGACCAAGAAATTGCAAATACAACTATAAAAAACATACGAAAAAACACTGCAAAGTTGCTGTTTTAATCGAAAATCTTGGTTTCAGTTTTTTTTCTCTCATTATACACAGTGTGCTGCAGGATTTGTTTTATGTGGTGCACACATACCACATAGATGTATTCTCTCATATCTAGGCCCAAGTGTACCACTCACAGTTTATCAGAGTGAGCTGAGCTCATGACGTAGATCTACGGTTTGGACACTGAACGCAAAGCCGTAGATCTACGAGACGGACCCTGAAAGGGTTAAATATCATAGAATATATGTGTGGGTGGGTTGGCCTGGTATAGTAGCCTAGCTGACTACCATACATACCACACTTGATTTTTTACAATAAATACTACTCATCTCACCCTATGTTTTAACCCTTTCAGGGTCCGTCCCGTAGATCTACGGCTTTAAGTTCAGGGTCCAAACCGTAGATCTACGCCATGAGCTCAGCTCACTCTGATAAACTGTGAGTGGTACATTTGGGCCGAGATATGAGAGAATACATCTATGTGGTATGTGTGCAGCACATAAAACAGATCCTGCAGCACACTGTGTATAATGAGAGAAAAAAAATGAAATCATGATTTTTCGATTAAAACAGCAACTTTGCAGTGTTTTTTCGTATGTTTTTTATAGTTGTATTTGCGATTTCTTGGTCTCATTTGATAGAATGGAAGACATATTACAGAAATAGAGATGATTTTGATTGGTTTTAGCACTGGAAATGGCTTGAAACTGAGCTCAAAGTAGCCAGAAATATTAATTTTTGCCGATATTCAAGAGTAAACAAACGACCTCACACGTCTAATACACGTCAGCTGGTGGGTCTAATATACATTCACAAATATGGTGATGATATTTATACAATTATTACAGTATTGCATAACAGTAAATCTTCTATTTTTTGGTGTGAATAAAAATTCATTATGTGAATAAAAAATCAAAATGGAATTTATTTGTAAAGCCTCAAAACATAACTAATGAACAGAGGAAATGTTAGTTTAGTGCCAGGAATGCCTACATTGTTCATTCTGGACCCTATTTTGAAATTGGAATATTTTGAACTTTGTGTTTAAATTGGCCAAATTAACAATTTCCGATCACTTTATTTTGTAGTTGAAACAGTTGACTTGGCGATTTCTTGTGCTCAATCGATAGAATAGAAGTAATACTAGTGAAATAGCTAAGAATTTGGTTGATTGGAATAATGTAATTGGCCTAAAATGGGAGTCAAAGTCGGCAAAATTGCCGATTCGTAAATATCGCTGACACATCAAAATTCGCGAGAGCATAATTTCGTCAATTTTCCACCAAATTTCGTACTTTTTGTTTTATTACCTTCACAAAAAGATTCTCTACGATTTCATAAGAAAAAATAACAAATTTTTTTTTTTGAAAATTCTTGGACACTGGTGCGTGACTCCAGATTTGGGCCTTGGACCCTGAAAGGGTTAAGGTAAGTAATGAGTGAACTGACTCAAGAAATCGTAATGACACGATTGCAAACAAACCATACCCCCGGCCGGGATTGAACCCGCGGTCATAGAGTCTCAAAACTCCAGCCCGTCGCGTTAGCCACTAGACCAGCTAGCCACAATAAGATTCATCCAACTAGGTATATTTCTACACCATAGGAAGGTTAGCACAGGCACCACTGTGACCACAAATGCAAGTTTTTACAGACGAATCTCCAGCTATCGTGGCCGTGACGAACTCTAGCTCAAGTCCCTTCACTGCCGTCAACATGACTCAGTGGTCTAGTGGCTAACGTGACGGGCTGGAGTTTTGAGACTCTATGACCGCGGGTTCAATCCCGGCCGGGAGTATGGTTTGTTTGCAATCGTGTCATTACGATTTCTTGAGTCTCGCAACCCCCAATCCTGAGGTGTCTCCTGGTGTCGCAAAACTTAAAAAAAAAAATTTTTTTTTTTCTTATGAAATGATAAGAGAATCTTTTCCCGATTGTAATGACACCGAAAAAAAACGAAATTTGATGGAAAACTGACGGAATTACGCTCTCGTGAAGTTAGCGACCTTGGCGATATTTACAAATCGGTGATTTCACCCACTTTAAGCCCTATTTTCGGCTAATTTCTTTGTTCCAGTCGACCAAACTCATAGCTATTTCTTTAGAACTCCATTTTCTCCATCAATTGAGTACAAGAAACTGCCCATTTACCAATTTCAACTACCCAATAACGTGGTCAGAAATTTGCAATTTGGCCAATTTCACGAAAATTAAAAAGTATAACAATTTCAAAATAGGGTGCAGAATGAACAATGCAAACATTCCTGGCTCTAAAATAACATTTTCTTTGTTCATCAGTCATGTCTCAATGCCCATCTGATATTACTCTTGCTTTCTATTTTGAATTTTTATTCAAACAAATAATAGAAGATTTACTATTATGCAGACTACTCCAATACTGTAATAATTGTATAAATAACATCAACCCATTCATGACTGCATTTTAGAATGGCTAGTTGGACATTTATTGGACAATGATGTCATTTGTTTACTTTTGAACATCAGCAAAAATCAAACATTTCCCCTAATTTGAGCTCCATTTCCAGGTTCCTTTTATAGTAAAATCAATCAAAATCATCTCTTTTTCTATAATATGTTTTCCATTCTATCAAATGAGACCAAGAAAACGAGAATACAACCATAAATACTATACGAAAATAGACCACAAAGTCGGCATTTTAATTAAAAAAAAAAAAAGGTCGGAGTTTTTTTTCTCATTATGCACTGCGTGTTCCAGAATTTTTTTATGTGGTGCACACTGACCCATTCTCTCACATGTGGGCCTACCAGCTTTCTCCTTCTTAATTTGAAGCCGCTAGAATTTATGAGTACATATACATCAAACACGGTACCTCGTAAGACGTATATACACAGCCGCGACAGTCAAAGGATTAAAACAAAAAAGTAGTGTTTGAAGAGGACAGGGGCAGGGTAATGTAAGAGATGTTTGAAACAACCAGATTTCTGCCATGTGTTATTTACTAAGTGCTATGTATTGTTAGTGTGCACACTGAACTTCAGGAACACAACCCTCTTAGCCAAGCAAGAGATTACTATATAATATAGTTTAATAGTAGCTGATTTCAAGCCTGCCAAAACTTTATTACTTAACATTATGAAATGAATTAACATTGTAACATTATGAAATGAATTAACTTTGTAACATTATGAAATGAGTTAACTTCGTAATCTTCAGACTATGATAATAATGATAATGATATGAAAGTGATAACTGTATTTACCAAGAAGATACACGAGGGCTACAACAGTAGGTTAAGAGTGTATACAGTGGACCCCCGCATACCGCATGCATCGCATACCGTACAATCCGCATACTGCTCGCTTTTTTCGCAAAACTTTTGCCTCGCATACCGCCCAAAAACCCGCTCACCGCTCTTCGTCCGAGACGCGTCCAATGTGAGGCCTGAGCCACGCTCACATGTTCCGCCGGTGGCATTGTTTACCAGCCAGCCTCCGCGGTAACATCCAAGCATACAATCGGAACATTTCGTATTATTACAGTGTTTTTGGAGATTTTTTTCTGGAAAATAAGTGGCCATGGGCCCAAGAAAGCTTCTAGTGCCAACCCTACAGCAATAAGGGTGAGAATTACTATAGAGATGAAGAAAAAGATCATTGATAAGTATGAAAGTGGAGTGCGTGTCTCCGAGCTGGCCAGGTTGTATAATAACCCCCAATCAACCATCGCTACTATTGGTGGTACAGCTGCTGCTGCTGCTGCTGCACCACCGTCAGCTGCTGCTGCTGCTGTAGTACCGTCTGCTGCTGCTGTAGCATCGTCTGCTGCTGCTGTAGCATCGTCTGCTGCTGCTGTAGCATCGTCTGCTGCTGCTGTAGCATCGTCTGCTGCTGCTGTAGCATCGTCTGCTGCTGCTGTAGCATCGTCTGCTGCTGCTGTAGCATCGTCTGCTGCTGCTGTAGCATCGTCTGCTGCTGCTGTAGCATCGTCTGCTGCTGCTGTAGCATCGTCTGCTGCTGCTGTAGCATCGTCTGCTGCTGCTGTAGCATCGTCTGCTGCTGCTGTAGCATCGTCTGCTGCTGCTGTAGCATCGTCTGTTGCTGCTGTAGCATCGTCTGCTGCTGCTGTAGCATCGTCTGCTGCTGCTGTAGCATCGTCTGTTGCTGCTGTAGCATCGTCTGTTGCTGCTGTAGCATCGTCTGTTGCTGCTGTACCACCGTCAGCTGCTGCTGCTGCTGCTGCTGTAGCACCGCTGTTGGCGTGGCTTATTGAGAATACCAAGAAACAATTAACCCCAGAGGATTTGCCACCCAGGATAACCCAAAAAAGTCAGTGTCATCGAAGACTGTCTAACTTATTTCCATTGGGGTCCTTAATCTTGTCTCCCAGGATGCAACTTACACCAGTTGACTAACACCCAGGTGAACAGGGAAAAATGCCTGGAACTAGTTTACCTGGAGAGAGTTCCGGGGGTCAACGCCCCCGTGGCCCGGTCTGTGACCAGGCCTCCTGGTGGACCAGAGCCTGATCAACCAGGCTGTTACTGCTGGCTGCACGCAAACCAACGTACGAGCCACAGCCCGGCTGGTCAGGAACCGACTTTAGGTGCTTGTCCAGTGCCAGCTTGAAGACTGCCAGGGGTCTGTTGGTAATCCCCCTTATGTATGCTGGGAGGCAGTTGAACAGTCTCGGGCCCCTGACACTTATTGTATGGTCTCTTAATGTGCTAGTGACACCCCTGCTTTTCATTGGGGGATGTTGCATCGTCTGCGAAGTCTTTTGCTTTCGTAGTGAGTGATTTTCGTGTGCAAGTTCGGTACTAGTCCCTCTAGGATTTTCCAGGTGTATATAATCATGTATCTCTCCCGCCTGTGTTCCAGGAATACAGGTTTAGGAACCTCAAGCGCTCCCAGTAATTGAGGTGTTTTATCTCCGTTATGCGCGCCGTGAAGGTTCTCTGTACATTTTCTAGGTCAGCAATTTCACCTGCCTTGAACGGTGCTCTTTAGTGTGCAGCAATATTCCAGCCTAGATAGAACAAGTGACCTGAAGAGTGTCATCATGGGCTTGGCCTCCCTAGTTTTGAAGGTTCTCATTATCCATCCTGTCATTTTTCTAGCAGATGCGATTGATACAATGTTATGGTCCTTGAAGGTGAGATCCTCCGACATGATCACTCCCAGGTCTTTGACGTTGGTGTTTCGCTCTATTTTGTGGCCAGAATTTGTTTTGTACTCTGATGAAGATTTAATTTCCTCGTGTTTACCATATCTGAGTAATTGAAATTTCTCATCGTTGTACTTCATATTGTTTTCTGCAGCCCACTGAAAGATTTGGTTGATGTCCGCCTGGAGCCTTGCAGTGTCTGCAATGGAAGACACTGTCATGCAGATTCGGGTGTCATCTGCAAAGGAAGACACGGTGCTGTGGCTGACATCCTTGTCTATGTCAGATATGAGGATGAGGAACAAGATGGGAGCGAGTACTGTGCCTTGTGGAACAGAGCTTTTCACCGTAGCTGCCTCGGACTTTACTCTGTTGACTACTACTCTTTGTGTTCTGTTAGTGAGGAAATTATAGATCCATCGACAGTATAAAAAAATCCTGCAGCACACAGTGCGTAATGAGAGAAAAAAATTTGCCCGTGTTTTTGGTTTAAAACAGCGACTTTGCACTGTATTTTTCGTATAGTATTTATGGTTGTATTCTAGTTTTCCTGGTCTCATTTTATAGAATGGAAGACATATTACAGAAATTGAGATGATTTTGATTGGTTTCACAATGAAAAGTACCTTAAAATTGTGCTCAAAGCAGCAGAAATGTTCGATTTTTACCAAAGTTCAAAAGTAAACAAATCATACCATGCGTCCAATACATGTCAACTGGTGAGTCTAATATCCTTTCACAAGTGCGTTGATATTATTTATACCATTTCTACACCAATGCAGTAGCCTGCATAACAGTAAATCTTTTATTTTTTGTGAGAATAAAAATTCAAAGTGGAAAGCTCATATTGGTGAATTTAAAGCCAGCAAAGGTTGGTTTGAGAGATTTAAGAATCGTAGTGGCATACAGTGTGATAAGGCCTGTTCTGGAAGAAAATGCCAAACA
>NC_069404.1:54825851-54848366 GCF_026875155.1 Cherax quadricarinatus
TTCGCCTACATCATATTTGTTACTTATTTATCCTCTTTTTCTTAAAATATATATTACCTATAATAAACCCCCTTTTTATACAAAGTTCAATCAAAGGGCTCCCATTATCATTTACACTGGCACCCCAAACTTACCTACCAACCCTCTCTAAAAAAATTTCTCCAACTTTAACATTAGGTCCCCTACCACAATACTCTCTCACTTGGTTCAAAGGCTCCTATATATTCACTTAACATCTCCCAAAATCTCTCTCTCTCCTCTGCATTCCTTTTCTTCTCCAGGTGCATACATGCTTATTATGACCCACTTCTCGCATCCAACTTTACTTTAATCCACATAATTCTTGAATTTACACATTCATATTCTCTTTTCTTCTTCCATAACTGATCATTTAAAAATTACTGCTACCCCTTCCTTTGCTCAACTCTCTCAGATACTCCAGATTTAATCCCCCTTTATTCCCCCCACTGAAACTCTCCTACCTCCTTCAGCTTTGTTTCGCTTAGGGGCCCGGACATCCCAAATTCTTTTCATTCATAAAAATCAGCAATCATCTGTTTTTTTGTCATCCGCACTACATCCACACACATTTAAGCATCCCCTTTTTTTAAAGTTTTTCTTCTTCTCTTTTTTAGTAAATGTCTATAGGAGAAGGAGTTACTAGCCCATTTTCTCCCGGCATTTTAGTCACCTCATACGACACGCATGGCTTACGGAGGAAAGATTCTTTTCCACTTCCCCATGGACAATAGAAAGAAATAAAGAAGAACAAGAGCTATTTAGAAAAAGGAGGAAAAACCTAGATGTATGTATATATATATGCATGTGCGTGTCTGTGAAGTGTGACCAAAGTGTAAGTAGGAGTAGCAAGATATCCGGGTTATCTAGCGTGTTTATGAGACAGAAAAAGAAAACCCGCAATCCTACCATCATGCAAAACAGTTACAGGTTTTTGTTTCAGTCATCTGGGAGGACGGTAGTACTTCCCTGGGTGGTTGCTGTCTACCACCTATACTAGATATATTATAATATATTATATAATATATATATTTTATATATATATAGGCAGCAGCAAACAGCAGCAGTCTCAGTAGTAGTACCAGTTCCTAGTAACCAGTTACCAGTGTACCAGTAGATGACTCACTACCAACCGTCTGTGTGAATCATTGACTGTATTCATATCGCTGCTGACCATAGCAGGATTTCAAACACTCGTCACCCGTAAGCACTTTGAGAGTCAGTCGAAGATAGAGAGCAGAGAGAGGCAGGTCGGCTGTTGGTGCCTTCCCATACTTCCCGATATATATTATATGTACTACCAGCCTACGTGAGTATTTTTACCCATCCACGTGTCGAAAACCCACTTGGCGGCGGGGCGGCGGCGGCGGCAGCAGCAGCAGCAGCAGCAGCTAGGTAGGTAGGTAGGTAGGTAGGTAGGTAGGTAGGTAGGTAGGTAGGTAGGTAGGTGGCGGGCGGCGGCGGCGGCGGCGGCGGCGGCGGGGGCGGCGGCGGCGGCGGCGGCGGCGGCGGCGGCGGCGGCGGCGGCGCAGCAGCAGCAAGCAGCAGCAGCAGCAGCAGCAGCAGCAGCAGCAGCAGCAGCAGCAGCAGCAGCAGCAGCAGCAGCAGCAGCAGCAGCAGCAGCAGCAGCAGCAGCAGCAGCAGCAGCAGCAGCAGCAGCAGCAGCTGCAGCAGCAGCAGCAGCAGCAGAGCAGCAGCAGCAGCAGCAGCAGCAGCAGCAGCAGCAGCAGCAGCAGCAGCAGCAGCAGCAGCAGCAAGCAGCAGCTGCAGCAGCAGCAGCAGCAGCAGCAGCAGCAGCAGCAGCAGCAGCAGCAGCAGCAGCAGCAGCAGCGCAGCAGCAGCAGCAGCAGCAGCAGCAGCGCAGCAGCAGCGCAGCAGCAGCAGCAGCAGCAGCAGCAGCAGCAGCAGCAGCAGCAGCAGCAGCAGCAGCAGCAGCAGCAGCAGCAGCAGCAGCAGCAGCAGCAGCAGCAGCAGCAGCAGCAGCAGCAGCAGCGGGCAGCAGCAGCAGCAGCAGCAGCAGCAGCAGCGCAGCAGCAGCAGCAGCAGCAGCACCCAGCAGCAGCAGCAGCAGCAGCAGCAGCAGCAGCAGCAGCAGCAGCAGCAGCAGCAGCGCAGCAGCAGCAGCAGCAGCAGCAGCAGTAGTAGCAGCAGCATTAGTAGTAGTGTAGTAGTAGTAGTAGTAGTAGTAGTGGGGAGGTAGCAAGAGTAGGAGGGGCCAGCCAAATACTAAGAAAGAGGAGCACTGTAAGGGAGCTGGTGCTCTTACCCTCTGTGGATACCAGCTCCCTTGCAGTACTCCTCTTTCTTAGTATTTGGCTGGCCCCTCCTACTCTTACTACCTCCCCACTACTACTTCCTTCCACCTCCACTACTACTACTACTACCACCACCACCTGCCTACATATACCCATCCTGCTCTCCTTCTCGTTAGTGAGAGTTTGTAAATGGTCCAAGTCGGACAAAACGTCGTCGTAAACTATGTGCGAGTTATTTGTATATCGTTCTATTCACAGTATTGTGCCTTTTTTTGTTATTCTGTGACCTTGTTCGTATCCTGACTTGTTCGTATGCTGAGTCAATTTTCCTCATTTAAATTAATTGAAAAGCCATTAATCTGTTCTGGCGGAATTCCTGCTCTCGGGCGGAAAAAAAAACTTCAATATAATGCTAATATCAACTCTATGGCTTATTTACCTATCACAATTGATCTAATATGACATATATGATATACAGTGGACCCCCGGTATTCGATATTAATCCGTTCCTGAGAGCTCATTGAATACCGATAATATCGAAAACCGAATCAATTTTCCTCATAAGAAATAATGGAAATCAAATTAATCTGTGCAAGACACCCAAAAGTACGAAAAAAAAAAAATTTTTACTACCTGAAATATTAAGTTTAATGCAATAGAATAATTACAATAACAATAAAAGAATTGACACTTACCTTTAATGAAGATCTGGTGATGATTGATGGGATGGGAGGAAGGGAGAGGTGTTAGTGTTTAGAAGGGGAATCCCCTTCCATTAGGACTTGAAGTAGCAAATCCTTTTCCGGGGTTACTTCCCTTCTTCTTTTAATGCCACTAGAACCAGCTTCAGAGTCACTGGATTTCTGTCGCAACAACATATCTGTCCATAGTGGCCTGTACCTCCCGTTCCTTTATGACATTCCTAAAGTGTTTCACAACATTGTTAGTGTAATAGTCACCAGCACGGCTTGCAATAGCTGTGTTAGGGTTATTGTCATCAAAAAAGGTTTGCACTTTAAGCCACATTGCACACATTTCCTTAATCTTTGAAGTAGGCAACTTCTTCAATTTCTCTATCCTCTCCTCCGAAGCAGTTTCCTCAAGTGTGGCCTCTTGCTGTTGAAGATGATCTATCAGCTCATCAGTGGTTAGTTCTTCACTGTCCTCCTCCACCAACTCTTCCACATCCTCCCCACTAACCTCCAACCCCAAGGACTTCCTCAATGCCACAATGGATTCCTCAACTGGCATAGGATTCTCAGGGTTAGCCTCAAATCCTTCAAAATCCCTTTTGTCTACACATTTTTTGGCCACAGTTTTTTCCAAGCAGAGTTCGAGGTCCTCTTAGTCACTCCCTCCCAAGCCGTACCTATAAGGTTTATACAATTGAGGATATTAAAGTGATCCTTCCAAAACTCTTTTAGAGTCAGTTGAGTTTCTGTGGTCACTATAAAGCACTTTTGAAACATAGCTTTTGTGAACAGTTTCTTGAAGTTGGAAATAACCTGCTGGTCCATGGGCTGCAGGAGAGGAGTGGTATTAGGAGGCAAAAACTTGACCTTAATGAAGCTCATGTCCCCGAAAGTCGCTCTGCCAAGTCTGTAGGATGACCAGGGGCATTGTCTAATACCAGGAGGCACTTAAGGTCTACTTTCTTTTCAGTTAGGTAATTTTTCACAGTGGGGGCAAATGCTTGCTGTAACCAGTCATAGAAAAAGTCCCTAGTGACCCATGCCTTACTGTTTGCCCTCCACAGCACACACATATTAGCCTTGACGACATTGTTTTTCCTGAACACTCTGGGAGTTTCAGAGTGATACACCAATAAAGGCTTCACTTTGCAATCACCACTAGCATTGGCACACATGAGAAGAGTAAGCCTGTCTTTCATAGGCTTATGTCCTGGGAGTGCCTTTTCCTCCTGAGTAATGTAGGTCCTGCTTGGCATTTTCTTCCAAAACAGGCCTGTTTCGTTGCAATTAAACACTTGTTCAGGTTTCAGTTTTTCACTGTCTATGTAATCCTTGAATTCCTTCACATATTTTTCAGTTGCTTTTTGGTCCAAACTGGCAGCCTCACCATGCCTAATCACACCATGTATGCCACTACGATTCTTAAATCTTTCAAACCAACCTTTGCTGGCCTTAAATTCACTCACATCACCACTAGTTGCAGGCAATTTCTTTACCAAATCGTCATGCAACTGCCAAGCCTTTTCACAAATGATCGCTTGAGAGATGCTGTCTCCTGCTATCTGTTTTTCATTTATCCACACCAATAACAATCTCTCAACATTTTCTAACACTTGCGGTCGCTGTTTTGTAACCACAGTTGCACCTTTTGCAAGAACAGCTTCCTTGATTGCCGTTTTCCTGGTCACTATAGTAGAGATGGTTGATTGGGGTTTATTATACAACCTAACCAGCTCCAACACACGCACTCCACTTTTGTACTTTGCAATTATCTCTTTCTTCATTTCATAAGTCATTAGCGACTTTTTTCTCAAAGGTAGGCACTAGAAGCTTTCTTGGGGCCCATGGTGACTTATTTTGCAGAAACAAGCACCAAACACAGTGATAATATGGATAATATGGAATGTACCGAATGCATCCTTAGATGCGAGCACACTGGCTGGCTTGTAAACACTGGCACACACGGGGCAGTTCGGGCCACACGTGTACACGTCTCGTACGAATCGTATCGAATACCGGGTTTTCAATCGAATACCGAGGAAAATTTTTTGCGATATAATGCATCGAATACTGGATTTATCAAATACCGATGCCATCGAATACCGGGGGTCCACTGTATACTCCAGAATGAATAAAATATATCATTATGTGGCAAGTAGAGGCGGCCTTAACTGCTCCCGCATTGTTGTGTTAATCACTGCTATCTAGTGACGGCCTTTCAAACCTGTCTATTATTATAATTATTATAGTATATTATATTATTATTATAATGGGGAAGTGCTTGTGGGGGGGGAGTGGATGGAAGGTATTCAGGCTTAACCCTTTCAGAGGTTCCAACATAGTAGTACAGCTTACGCACCAGGGTTTTTGACGTACTAGTACACCTAAATTCTAGCACCTTCAAATCTAGCAAGAGAAAGCTGGTAGGCCTACATATGAAAGAATGGGTCTATGTGGTCAGTGTTTACCTGGAGTTTACCTGGAGAGAGTTCCGGGGGTCAACGCCCCCGTGGCCCGGTCTGTGACCAGGCCTACTGGTGGATCAGAGCCTGATCAACCAGGCTGTTACTGCTGGCTGCACGCAAACCAACGTACGAGCCACAGCCCGGCTGGTCAGGAACCGACTTTAGGTGCTTGTCCAGTGCCAGCTTGAAGACTGCCAGGGGTCTGTTGGTAATCCCCCTTATGTATGCTGGGAGGCAGTTGAACAGTCTCGGGCCCCTGACACTTATTGTATGGTCTCTTAATGTGCTAGTGACACCCCTGCTTTTCATTGGGGGGATGTTGCATCGTCTGCCAAGTCTTTTGCTTTCGTAGTGAGTGATTTTCGTGTGCAAGTTTGGTACTAGTCCCTCTAGGATTTTCCAGGTGTATATATCATGTATCTCTCCCGCCTGTGTTCCAGGGAATACAGGTTTAGGAACCTCAAGCGCTCCCAGTAATTGAGGTGTTTTATCTCCGTTATACGCGCCGTGAAGGTTCTCTGTACATTTTCTAGGTCAGCAATTTCACCTGCCTTGAAAGGTGCTGTTAGTGTGCAGCAATATTCCAGCCTAGATAGAACAAGTGACCTGAAGAGTGTCATCATGGGCTTGGCCTCCCTAGTTTTGAAGGTTCTCATTATCCATCCTGTCATTTTTCTAGCAGATGCGATTGATACAATGTTATGGTCCTTGAAGGTGAGATCCTCCGACATGATCACTCCCAGGTCTTTGACGTTGGTGTTTCGCTCTATTTTGTGGCCAGAATTTGTTTTGTACTCTGATGAAGATTTAATTTCCTCGTGTTTTACCATATCTGAGTAATTGAAAATTTCTCATCGTTGAACTTCATATTGTTTTCTGCAGCCCACTGAAAGATTTGGTTGATGTCCGCCTGGAGCCTTGCAGTGTCTGCAATGGAAGACACTGTCATGCAGATTCGGGTGTCATCTGCAAAGGAAGACACGGTGCTGTGGCTGACATCCTTGTCTATGTCAGATATGAGGATGAGGAACAAGATGGGAGCGAGTACTGTGCCTTGTGGAACAGAGCTTTTCACCGTAGCTGCCTCGGACTTTACTCTGTTGACTACTACTCTTTGTGTTCTGTTAGTGAGGAAATTATAGATCCATCGACAGTATAAAAAAATCCTGCAGCACACAGTGCGTAATGAGAGAAAAAAAATTTGCCCGTGTTTTTGGTTTAAAACAGCGACTTTGCACTGTATTTTCGTATAGTATTTATGGTTGTATTCTAGTTTTCCTGGTCTCATTTTATAGAATGGAAGACATATTACAGAAATTGAGATGATTTTGATTGGTTTCACAATGAAAAGTACCTTAAAATTGTGCTCAAAGCAGCAGAAATGTTCGATTTTTACCAAAGTTCAAAAGTAAACAAATCATACCATGCGTCCAATACATGTCAACTGGTGAGTCTAATATCCTTTCACAAGTGCGTTGATATTATTTATACCATTTCTACACCAATGCAGTAGCCTGCATAACAGTAAATCTTTTATTTTTTGTGAGAATAAAAATTCAAAGTGGAAAGCAAAAGAAACGTAATAGGGGCCTGGGGGACGTGACTAATGAACAGAGGAAATGTTATTTTAGTTCCAGGAATGTCTGTCTTGTTTATTCTGAACCCTATTTTGAAATTGGCATCTTTTGAAATTTGTGTGAAATTGGCAAAATTGCCAATTTCTGACCACTTTACTGGATAGTTGAAATCGGTAAATGGGTGGTTTCTTATACTCTTTCAATAGAAAAAATGGAGTTCTAGCAAAACGGTTATGATTTTTGTCGACTAGTACACTGGAATTGGCCGAAAATAGGGCTCAAAGTTGGCGAAATCGCTGATGTGTAAACATCGTCGAGACCGCTAACTTCACAAGAGTATAATTCCGTAAGTTTTCCATCAAATTTCATACTTTTCGTGTCATTATGATCGGTAAAAGATTCTCTATCTTTTCATAAGAAAAAATAATTTTTTTTTTTTCCGAAAAATTTTTGACCCTGAGAACAAGTTTAGGAGAGGGCCTCTCGACCCTGAAAGGGTTAATTTAGGGAACTGGAACATAGATCATTCCCTAGATCAAGAGTCCTCACCACGTACGTACTACTACTAATAATAATTATAGCAATAATAATTATAGCAATAAAAATAGTAATAATACAATATAACAGTAATAACAATATTTAATAACAGTAAGGAGAAATTCAGAAGGCTACCAGCAGTTGGTGCCATGATCAGCAAAACATTGGTAACCACTACCACTCTTCACCTGTCTAGAATTAAGCAGTCTATAGTATATACTGTATTAGGTTAAGTCTGCCCGAAATGCCTCAGCATGATAGTGGCTTTCTTTGCTCCAATCATATTATATGTTAACACACATTATAACCTTTGCAAAGAAATAAATGTTTTATTTATTTATTTATTTAAAGAACCTTCCTCGAGGGAAAAGTAAGCATCCTGAAATTCCGTTCGTATCCAGAAGCAAAAAATCAACCTAATGACGGTTCGTATCCTGAGAAGTTCACATGGTGGGGCGTTCGTAAGCCGAGGTTACGCTGTATTTAATTAAAATCTTACGTTCAATTTCAATTTAAATTCAAGAGAATTAAAAAAGAAAATAATTGTTGGAGATATGATTAAAATTTTAAAAAATTAAGGAACATGATATAAATTATAACCTGGAAGTAAATATTTAATTGCAATTTAATTATTATTATTGTTATAATCAAAAAGAAGCACTAAGCCACAAGGGCTATACAGCGTTGCAGGGTAGGGAAGGAAGCGAGGGTATTGGGCGGCAGAACGGGGGAGGGATGATCAGTAGGTTACAGAAAACAGTGGGGCAGGGGATAGTGCGGGGGGTAGAGGGTAGCAAGAGATTGAGGTAGAAAGGGCTGAAGGCATCAGAGTTTGTGAAATTGCAATTTAAGAAGTTACATTAATGTTTCTGTGAAATACATTAATAATATAATTTGTTTAAATTTTCATCTGATATGAGTTACAATTTTTTTAATTAATTTAAAAGTTACTCACATTTTTACCGTTTTATTAGCAGTGTATTTACAGAGTTTCAGGTGAAAATATGCATTATTATTATTACAATCACCAGCATCGCTGAACCTCCTTTGAATGATGCAAACACATGGAAAATTAATTCTGTTACAATTTTCCAGGAAATTTCTTAGTGATGTGGTGTTATGGTTCTGATAAATGCTTTTTGTTGTGATAACTGGTTTGAGGTGGACAGCTGAGGTTGAAACCTCAAGCACAGATTTCATAAGTGAGGTATAGGTAAATGAAATAATAGTGTTAATATACAGTGAGGAACATAATAGCAATTTTTGTGGTAGACTGTTTACAATATTTTTTATATAAACAAAATGAGTATTGTATTTTAATTTATTACATACAAACAGGCTTAGCAACTTATCCTCATCATTGTTCTCCACTTCTGATTCATTAATTTTGATGTCTAAAAGCAGACATGGTTGTCCTAAAAGGCATACACAATGTTCTATTATATTAAGAGTGAAAATTATTTATTATCCAAGTGAATAATTTTTTTTAGCTCATCATCAACAATAGTGTTTTAAGTCTGGGTTTCAGAGTATGGTAAGTTATAGGTTGTGTAAGGAGTAAAGAGTACTACTAAAAGATGCTGGGTGGCATTCAGCATATGTGTGGCCTGTAATATACCTGTGACTGGTTTCTTGTCTTTTCCTACTCCCACAGTTTTGTCAAGGACCAGCCTTCTCTAGTAGTTCTCTGGTAAACTAGGCCAGTTGTTGGCACTCAAGTGGCCCACATATCCATCACCACCCAACTGATCTGTCACTTAGAGGTAGCAACTGATAGATGAAGAGCAAAGGGCTCAGGATGCTACCTCGGAGTGCACTTAATTTAATTTGGTTGGGCAGATGAAGAAGTGCCATATATGACGAAATGCTGATTCTGTTCATTAATTAGGATTGGAAATATTGTATGTATGTGTGTGCACTCCAAGTTTCTAACGATAGTGAATATATATCCATCTTAGTCGGGTTACCCCTGCCTTGATGGGAGATGGATGGAGAGTTAAAAAAAATCATTACTTTTTTTTTTCCAAACTGGCAGGAGTAAGCATATCAGGTTTAATTAGGTACAAGTACAGTTTCCTGCAGATCACCTATTCAGATATTGACAGATTTGATACTGGACTGTAATTGTTAAAAATCTCTCTGATCCCCACCTTTGTGAATGGATGTTATTCTGATTTTTTTTTTTCCAAGACTATCTGGAAAGATGTATTGTAGAGAAGAATGTTAAGCTTATTCACAGTATGAGTAGTTGAGAGGCAATTCCTTTTTTCTGGAGAGGAATGTATGTTTTGTGTTCATTTTGTTCTAACTTAGAATTTGGGAGTTGTTAAAGTTTCTTAGCCCATTCAGGGTTGGCAGGCCCTATCCTAAACTTGTCCTCAGGGTCGGATATTTTTCGGAAAAAAAAAAAAAAAAAAAAAGATCTTTTCTTACAAAATGATAGAGAATCTTTTCTCAGTCATAATGACACCAAAAGTACGAAATTTGATGGAAAACTTACAGAATTATGCTCTCGCGAATTTAGCAGTCTCGACGATGTTTACACATCAGCGATTTTGCCCACTTTGAGCCCTATTTTTGGCCAATTCCAATGTACCAGTTGACAAAAATCATACCGACTTCGCTAGAACTCCATTTTTTCTATCGAATGAGTACAACAAACCACCCATTTATTGATTTCAACTATCCAATGAAGTGGTCAGAAATTGGCAATTTTGTCAATTTCACACAAATTTCAAAAGATGCCAACTTCCAAATAGGGTTCAGAATAAACAAGACAGACATTCCTGGCACTAAAATAACATTTCCTTTGTTCATTACGCACGTCCCCAGGCCTCTTGTTACATTTCTTTTGCTTTCCATTTTGAATTTTTATTCACACAAAAAATAGAAGATTTATGTTATGCAGACTACTGCATTAGTGTAGAAATGGTATAAATAATATCAGCGCACTTGTGAAAGAACATTAGACTCACCAGTTAACGTGTATTGGATGCATGGCATGATTTGTTTACTTTTGAACGTTGGCAAAAATCGAACATTTCTGCTATTTTGATATCAATTTCAAGGTATTTTTCATCGTGAAACCAATCAAAATCATCTCAATTTCCATAATATGTCTTCCTTTCTTTAAAATGAGACCAGGAAAACTAGAATACAACCATAAATAGCATACGAAAATACACTGCAAAGTCGCTGTTTTAAACAAAAAACACAGTCGGAGGTTTTTTTTTCTCATTATGCACCGTGTGTTGCAGGATTTTTTTTATACTGTGCACACTGACCACATAGACCCATTCTTTTATACAGTGGCCCTCGATAATCGTAAGGCTCGATTAGTCGTAATTTTCGAAAATCTTAACGTTATTTTCATCAAAACATTGGCTTGTGAAACGTCGTTTGACTCGCAAATAGTCGTTCGTCTGGGACATGTACACACAGCCCTGAGCCGCCTCACACTCCATTCCCAGTCAGTGTGCCATTGTTTATCAGTGAGTGAGGATGATCCCACGAGTTCATATGATACATTTCATAATATTCCATTTATTTTAGTGCTTGCAACTGCTAAATAAGTCACCATGGCTCCAAAGAAACCTTCTAGTGCCAGCCCTTTGGTAAAGAATGTGAGAAACACACATAATTTAAGAAAAAGTTTGTAGAAAAACACGAAGGTGGTGGTGGTAGAGTGGAAGCAGTTGTGATAGTGGTTGATGGTGGTATAGGGTGGTAGTGATGGTGGTAGCAGTTGTAATAGTGGTAGAAGGTAGTAGCAGTTGCAATAGTGGTAGAAGGTGGTAGTGATGGTGGTTGATGGTGGTAGTGGTTGTGATGGTGGTAGAGGGTGCCTTCTTCAGTGATTCAGCGATACTACTAACTCCTCCAATGTTGTTGGAGTTATATAGGGCTACAGTAAACACGGCCACCTCAGCTGCTGCTTCACCACCATTATGGACAGCTTACTCTCAGTGGCCCTTATACACCCCAACAACACAACACCTTGTGACATACATAATGACTTATTTTATTGATTCTAGAGTATATTCCATGTTTCTATGTTATTAGTATTGTTTATTATGTCATATTAGTTGAATTGTGATAGATAAATAAGCCGCAGGCAGAGTTAATATTAGTGTCATATTCTCCAACAATAAACTCGCCATCCCTCCCTCACACAACCAAGTCTTCAATAAAGGTAAGTGTGATGTTAAATAAGAACATAAGAACTTAAGAAAGGAGGAACACTGCAAGAGGCCTGGTGGCCCATACTAGGCAGGTCCTTCACAAATCCTACCCACTAACAGAACAAATGCTACCCAAGTAAAAAGCTCAGGTGCAAGTCTGACTCAAATCCAACTCCTCTCGCTCATGTATTTATCCAACCTAAATTTGAAACTACAGTGGACCCTCAGCTAACGATGGCATCAGCTAACGTTAAATCCAGCTAACGATACATTTTAATGCAAAAATTTTGCCTCAGCTAACGCTAAAAAAAAAACTCGCCCAACGCTATTCGTTCAAGACGTGTCCACGTATGGCCTGAGCGCGCCTCAGTTGTCCCGTGGGTGCCAGTGTTTACAAGCCAGCCAGTGAGGCCGCATCCACACATACAATTGGAACATTTCATATTATCACAGCGCGTTTAGTGATTGTACCTGCAAAGTCACCATGGGCCCCAAGAAAGTTTCTAGTGCCAACCGTGCGGTAAAAAGGTGAAAATTACTATGGAAATGAAGTGGATAAACGAAAAACAGATAGCAGGAGATACCATCTCTCAAGCGATCATATGTAAAAAGGGTGGGAAATACGTACTATCGTACCACAGTCAGCTGCTGCTGCACCACCGTCAGCTGTTGCTCCACCACAGTCAGTTGCTGCTGCACCACAGTCAGCTGTTGCTGCACCACAGTCAGCTGCTGCTGCACCACCGTCAGCTGTTGCTGCACCACAGTCAGCTGATGTGCACCACGGTCAGCTGCTGCTGCACCACGGTCAGCTGCTGCTGCACCACGGTCAGCTGCTGCTGCACCAGCTGTGACAGCTGCTGCTGCACCACGGTCAGCTGCTGCCTGCACCACGGTCACTGCTGCTGCACCACGGTCACCTGCTGCTGCACCACGGTCACCTGCTGCTGCACCACGGTCACCTGCTGCTGCACCATGGTCAGCTGCTGCTGCACCACGGTCAGCTGCTGCTGCACCACAGCCAGCTGTTGCTGCACCACAGCCAGCTGTTGCTGCACCAGTCAGCTGTTGCTGAACCACGGTCAGCTGCTGTTGCACCACAGTCAGCTGCTGCTGCACTACAGTCAGCTGTTGCTGCACCACAGTCAGCTGTTGCTGCACCACAGTCAGCTCTTGCTGCACCACAGTCAGCTGTTGCTGCACCACAGTCAGCTGTTGCTGCACCACAGTCAGCTGTTGATGAACCACGGCGAGCTGCTGCTGCACCACGGTCAGCTGCTGCTGCACCACAGTCAGCTGCTGCTGCACCACCATCAGCTGTTTCTAACCAACATGACTCGTCCCGAACCTGTCCATCCAGCCCTGCCGTTATTGTTTACAAGCCAGGGTGGCCGGGTGCATGCATACATTCGATACATTTTGTATTATTCCACTGTTTATAGTGCTTGTAACTGCTAAATAAGCCACCATGGGCCCAAAGAAAGCTTCTAGTGCCAACCCTGTGGTAAAAAGGGTGAGAAATATGTACTATCGTACCATGGTCTGCTGCACCACCGTCAGCTGCTGCTGCACCACGGTCAGTTGTTGCTGCACCAGTCAGCTGTTGCTGAACCACGGTCAGTTGCTGCTACACCACCGTCATCTGTTGCTGCACCACGGTCAGCTGCTACTGCACCAAAGTCAGCTGTTGCTGCACCACAATCAGCTGTTGTTGCACCAGTCAGCTGTTGCTGAACCACAGTGAGCTGCTGTTGCACCACAGTCAGCTGCTGCTATACCACTGTCATCTGTTGTTGCACCACAGTCAGCTGCTTGTGCACCAAAGTCAGCTGTTGCTGCACCACGGTCAGCTGGTCCTAGTGGCATTAAAAAAAGGGAAGTAACCCCGGAAAAGGACGTGCTACCTCAAGTCCTAATGGAAGGGGATTCCCCTTCTAAACATTAACAACTTCCATATTCTTCCCTCCTCCCATCCCATTAATCATCACCAGATCTTCAATAAAGGTAAGTGTCAGTTTGTGTGTATTAAAATTAATATTTCCTGTGGTAAATTTTTTTTTTCATACTTTGTGGTGTCTTGCACAGATTAATTTGATTTCCATTATTTCTTATGGGGAAAATTAATTCAGCTAACGATAATTTCAGCTAACGATGAGCTTTCAGGAATGGATTAATATCGTTAGCAGAGGGTCCACTGTACCCAATGTTTTAGCTTCAATCACCCTACTAGGCAGACCGTTCCATTCATCAACTACCCCTATTACCAATGTTCATTTACATTTTATTAGTGCTTTACATTAGTTGGTATTCTTTTCTGCAAGCAAATCTATATTTAAGGTAGGGAAGTGACCCCTGAAATGACCCAGAGTCCTTATGGAGGGGGATTTCCCTTCCAAACAATAACCTCTCTTCCCACTCTCCTCCTCCCTGTCTTCCATTCATCAACAACAGTCTTCAATAAAGATAACTGTCATGTTGAATGTTCATTCTTTTGCGCATGTAAATCTATCTTTAAGGTGAAAAAAAAAAATTTTTGTTGATACTTCTGGGTGTCTGGAAAGAATTAATTGGATTTACATTATTTCTTATGGGGAAAATGGATTCGAAAATCATCAATTTCGATAATAGTCACACTTCCAGGAACGGATTAATTACGAAAAACGAGGGACCACTGTATTATGGCTTGAGAGCCAGTGTCAGTCCCATAATGCTATGCCAAAATTCTAGCTCCTTCAAATTTCGTGGAAGAAAGCTGGTGAGCCTACATATGAAAGAATGGATCTGTGTGGTCAGTGTTCGCAGTATAAAAAAAAATCCTGCAGCAAGCAGTGCATAATGAGAAAAAAAGAACTTTGACAGTGTTTTTGGTTTAATAAAACAGCAACTCTGTGGTGTATTTTCATATGGTATTTATGGTTGTATTCTCATTTTCTTGGTTTCGTTTGATAGAATGGAAGACACATTACAGAAATGGAGATGATTTTTGATTGGTTTCATGATGAAAAGTACCTTGAAATTGAGCTCAAAGTAGCGGATATGTTCATTTTTTGCCGAAGTTCAAGAGTAAACAAATGACGTCACTGTCCAATGTGTGTCCGACTGGCCAGTGTAATATTCAATCACGAAAGGGTTGACATTATTTATACAATTATTATAATAAAGCAGTAGTCTGCATATTTTTTGTGAGAATAAAAATTCAAAATGGAAAGCAAGAATAATATAAGATGGGCCTGGAGACGTGACTCATGAACAGAGAAAAATGCTATTTTAGTGCCAGGAATGTCTGTCTTGTTTATTCTGGACCCTATTTTGAAATTGGCATCTTTTGAAATTTGTGTGAGTGACCAAAATGCCAATTTCCGACCACTTTGTTGGGTATTGAAATTGGTAAATGGGAGGTTTCTTGTACTCAATCAGTAGAATAAATGGAGTTCTAGTGAAATAGCTATGATTTTAGTCAACTGGAACAATGGAATTGGCTGAAAGTAGGGCTCAAAGGGGGCCCAAATCGCCGATGTTTTAAATTCCCCGAGATCCTAACTTCACGAGGGGGCATAATTTCAAAAAGTTTTCCCAATCAAATTTAAAATTTTTGGGTTTGGCCCATTCCCCTTCCGGGAAAGGTTTCTCTTCTTTTCCACAAGAAAAACATAATTTTTCTACCTTTTTTTTTTTTTTTTTTAAAAATTTTTTCAACACGAGTTAACCTTTGAGGGCCGTGCCAAAAACCCGGTTTTAAAGTTGAGGGGTCCAAACCGTAGATCTACTTTATGAGCTCAGCTCACTCTGATAAGCTGGGAGCGGAAAATTTTTGGGCCCTAGTTATGAAAAAAAAAATTTTTTCTATATGGTATTTTTGCCCCACAAAAAAACAAACCCTGGGGCACCCTTTTCCAATGAGAAAAAAATTTGGAACCCGGGAAATTTTTCGATTAAAACACGATTTTGGCAGTTTTTTTTTCCGGTATGTTTTTATAGTTGTTTTTTGCGATTTTTTGGTCTCATTTGATAGAATGGAAGATATATGACAAAAAATAGAGATGTTTTGTTTGGGTTTTTTAGTACGGGAAATGGTTTGGGAAAAACCGGGCTCAAAATTGCGGAAATGTTAAATTTTGGAGAGGGATTAAGAAAAAACAAATGACCCCACACCCCCCTAATACATGTTTGTGGGGGGGTTCTAAATATGTCCCCCAAATATGGTGATATTATTTATAAAATTTTATTACAATTTGCATAACAGTAAATCTTCTTAAATTTTTTTTTTTGAATATAAAAATTTATTATGTGAATAAAAAATAAAAATGGAATTCATTAGAAAGCCCGAAAATGTAACTAATGAACAGAGGGAAAAAGTTTTGTTTAAATGCCGGAATGCCCGCAATTTTTTAAATTTTGGACCCCCATTTTTAAATTGGAGTAAATTTTTAACTTTGCATTAAAGGCCAAATTACATAAGAAATAAGAAAGGGGGAAACACTGCAGGGAGGGGCCCGTGGGGCCCAAAATAGGCAGGTCCTTTTCAAACCATCCCACTAACAAAACATCCCCAAAAACAAAAATTTTCCCAAAGCCCACCCAAGGGAAAAAACTTGAGGGGCAAGTCCCACTCAAAAACCAACCCCCCTCACTCATGTATTTTAGAACCCCAAGGAAAAAGAGGAAAACTGCAAAAGGCCTACTGGCCCAAAATTTTGGGAGGGGCCCCTGTCGAACCAACCCCTTTTAACCAAAAAAAAATTTGCACAACCCAAAACCCACAGAGCCACCCAAGCAACAAGCCCCAACAACCCCCCCCCCTTCCTATCAATGTGCAAGTCCCGGTCAAATCCATCCCCTCTCACTCATAGAATACATAGAAGGAACACTGCAGCAAGCCAACCAGCCCCACTAGGCAGGTCTCCCTCAAACCCAGACCCCCAAAAAAAAAACCACTGCCCAACCCACTTCTACTCCATTCATTAATAAGCTTTGATAAACCCGGAAATTAACCTTTGACTGTATCCGGCCTCCAAAGGGGACTAGGCCCTTTCAAAAAAAAAAATTTTTTTTTATGGTGGATTTTTTTTAGGAAAAAAAAAATTTTTGCCATCAACTACCGAGATAGACCGCCATCCCCAAAAAAGACTGGACGGCAACAGCGGCACTGGGACCCCGAACTTTTTTCTCACAAGGCTGGATTTCAAAATTTCTTTCCAAGAAATGGTTTAAAACAAGAGGGCAATTTTAAATCCCCTTATTAAACCAAAACAGACAAACAAACACTGAACCCCCTTTTTTTAAAACACATCCCCAAAAAATCCCTATTACAGGCCAAAATAAATTTTAATCCCCAAACCTCCTAAACCCGAGCTGAACTCTTGAAAATGGTATAGCAAGGCAATACACTCCCCAAAATAAAAAGAGTTCCCCCTTTTTGTGTTGATTGCAACATCTAACCCCCTTTGAAGATTTTTCTATAATAGAAGATTTTTGGGAGTAATGATCAAGGCTCAAACGGGGTTAGTTGGGCCAGGTATTAAGTTTCCTTTAAAATTTTATTAAATTTGTTAAATTCACACAAAAATTCACCTTTTTTTTTTTTCTTCAAAAGATTTTAACCCTTTAGAAAATATCAAAAATGAAATAAAGTTTGATTCCACTTTAAATTTAGCCTCGCCTGAAAAAATCGGGGTTCCATTGTCAATAAGGCAAATGAGTTTTTTTTTGGTGGTGTTTGTGGTTCATTGGTTTGTTGTCCCCGCATGGGTACATTTTTAACATTCCCAAAAATTTTGGCAAACCCTTTTTTCCCAAGCAGAATTGCCAAAATCATTAACTGTTGATCCGCAAATAGGTGAACTTATAATGTTTGGGAAACCCCGCCCGGCAACCACGTGGGAAATTTCCCATGAAGAATACTGAGAAAGGGGGTGTGTTACTTTCAGTAATAAGCCAAAAAGATTGGGTTTTTCATGTTCGAAATACAAAGTCCCAAAACTTATGGTACTTCAAAATTAATGCATGTAACAATATTTAAAAAAGTTTTCAATCCAAAGACAAAAGCAAAACCAAAATTCCCCGTTTGGTAAATGGAAAGATTTCCTTTAAAAAAATCAAACTCCCAAAAAACCCTTTCCGAAAGGGGAAATAAAAATTGCCACCTTTTTTTAAATTCTCACAATTTTTTCCCTTTTTTACCTTCCTTCTAAAAATTTTCTTAATTAAAAATATTTTAAAGGAAACGATTGAATTTAATGTCACGTAAAGGGTTAATGGGGTTTGTCCGGGGTTACAGGTGGTTTAAAACTGTGCATAATTTGGCACCAAACTATCATTTAAGTGGTTCCTCCCTTGGAAAGGGGGATGTTGGTGAAGTTGTACCCCTGGGTATCACAGTATGGGTTTCCGTTTTTGGTTAAAAAAATGATGTTTTTCATGGGGTTTATGGATCTTTTCAAATCCGGTTTCCCCATTGTTAAAGGGGAAAAACTATTCATTGTGTTTCATAAATTAATGAAAAACACCTACCTCCGCCTCCCAGTTCGGTCGCTGGTGGGGTTTATTTAAATTAAAACCTTTTTTGTTGTTTTTTTTGGGTTTTGGTTTCAGGTTTTATTTTGGGAGGTGAAACTGGTTTTTTAGTAGTAAACCGTGACTAAAATGGGGGATTTCCTCAGGTGGCCCCCCCCTAACACCCATCGGCCTAATGTCACCATCTAATCAGTTTAAAAACCTTAATTCCAAAGGTGGTGTTCCGGGTTTTTCCCCAAAATTTTTCGGGCAACATAGGCCCCTACCAGACCGCATCTATTTACATCGCCGTAATAATTATTTCACTCTCAATGCACTGAATGGTTAAAAGGTTAAATCACTATTCACTATTTTTTTTGAATCAGGGTGTGAAAGACAAAAGTTCCCTTCCGGAACGGGGAATTAACAAAACCGGACGACAGAGACGAGGGGGTATTTTTTGTCAAATTTTTCGTTATTCTGGGACTTTTTGGAAAACCCCTTGAAAATTGTTAATTGCCCAAAAATTTTACCTTTGGTATATTGGGACAAAGCTCCTCCCGAATTAGATAAAAATGGAGGATGTGAAAATGGTTTTATGTCGTTCCCCCCCAAAGACCGATAGTTTTTTTAAAGGGGAAAACCCCCAGGACCCCTTTTCCCCGGGTTTCCTACAGGGTTTGGGGGGTTTTCCCAATTTTCTATAAAAGGTTTCAAAGTGGGGAAAAAGGCCATGCGAAAATTGGGGCCAAAACTGGAAAATTTTTCCACCAAAATTTCCTTTAAATTTTTTCCGTCAAATTTTTGCATTTTTATATCTTTACCTTCTAAAAAGTTTCTCACCATTCTAACCTTTTTTTTTTAATATGGACACAGAGCTATATTTATTTCAAATGTCTGGACAGTGAAAGGGTTAACCCTTTCGGGGTTTCGGCCGCGGCTTACCCGCCAGGGTTTGGACGTACTGGTACGCATAAATTCTGGGCACCCTCAAATCTATAAAGAGAAAGCTGGTATGCCTACAATGAAAAAAAATGGGTCTTGTGGTCAGTGTGCGCAGTGTAAAAAATCCTGCAGCACACAGTGAGTAATGAGAGAAAAAACTTTGACCGTGTTTTTGGTTTAAAACAGCGACTTTGCACTGTATTTTGTATGGCCTTTATTGTTGTATTCTATTTTTTCCCTGGTTCATTGTATAGAATGAAAGACATATTACAGAAATTGAGGTGTTTTTGGACTGGTTTTACAATGAAAAGTACACCTACCATCCGACTTACGACCACGTTCGGTTCCCGGAAAGGGAAAAAACGGTCGTAAGTCGAATTTTACTACTGAATATTAACAAAACTTTTTTTGTATTGACTTTATTTATTGTTTTATTTTGGTATTTCATGTTTACTTTACTTTTTATGCTGTTAGTACTGTATTTTATACTGTAAGGTTTAGAATAAACACTGTGTACAATACAAATAGTTGTTTTATTTCTCAGAAATTTGGCATGAAAAACACGGTCATAAGTCAAGTGGTCGTAAGTCGAGCAGGTCGTAAGTCGGATGGTAGGTGTACCTTGAAATTGAGCTCAAAGTAGCAAAATGTTCGATTTTTACCAAAGTTCAAAAGTAAACAATCATACTAAGCGTCCAATACACGTCAACTGGCGAGTCTAATATTCTTTCACAAGTGCGCCGATATTATTTATATCATTTCTACACTAATGCAGTAGTCTGCATTAGTGTAGAAATGGTATAAATAACAGTAAATTTATTTTTTTTTGTGTGAGAAAAAATCAAAGTGGAAAGCAAAAGAAATGTAAGAGGGGCATGGGGACGTGACTAATGAACAGAGGAAATGTTATTTTAGTGCCAGGAATGTCTTTCTTGTTTATTCTGGACCCTATTTGGAAATTGGCATCTTTTGAAATTTGTGTGAAATTGGCAAAATTCTGACCACTTTATTGGATAGCTGAAATTGGTAAATGGGTGGTTTCTTGCACTCATTAGATAGAAAAAATGGAGTTCTAGTGAAATAGTTTTGATTTTTGTCGACTAGTACACTGGAATTGGCCGAAAATAGGGCTCAAAGTGGGCAAAATCGCCGATGCGTAAACATCGTTGAGACCGCTAACTTCACGAGAGCATAATTGCGTAAGTTTTCCATCAAATTTCATACTTTGGTGTCATTATGATCAGGAAAAGATCCTCTATCTTTTCATAAGAAAAAATAATTTTTCTTTTTTTTTAAATTTTGGGAACCCTGAGAGGGCCTGGCGACCCCCAAAGGGTTAAGAAGCACAACTCTCATATTTGTGTTTGTATATAAAGTAAACAAGGGCATATTTGTGCTTGTATATAAAAGTAAACGAGGGCAGTAGTTACTTCAATGCGTACCACAAAATCTATAAACTTTTGTGGTCACTAGTCAAAAATAAAAATGTTCCCAGTGCCAACCAGTCCAGTTAACCCTTTCAGGGTCCAGATCCCTAATCTGTAACTTGTCCACAGGGTCCTAGAATTTTCCCCCAAAAATTTTGTTACTTTTTCTTATGAAATGGTAGAGAATCTTTTTCTGAGTGCAATACAACAAAAAGTATGAAAATTTGATGGAAAACTGACAAAATTACACTCCGAATTTTTGCTGCCCAGTGATATTGACACATCAGCAATTTTGCACCCTGACTCCTTTTGGGCCAATTATATTATTCCAGTCATCCAAATTCTCAGGTATTTGGCTGGTATTACTTCTATTTTATCAATGAGCACAAGAAATTTTCCCAATCAACTATTTCAACTACTCAATAAAGTGATCGAAATCGTAATTTGGCCAATTTCAAATTTCAAAATAGGGTCCAGAATAAACAATGCAACATTCCGCACTTAACATTTCTCTATTTATATTACATTTCCAGGCTTTAGAAATGAATTTCCCTGATTTTTTATTCACATAATTTTATATTCACACCAAAAAAGATATTTCCTGTTATGCAATAATTGTAATAATTGTTAAATATAATTCACACATTCAAACGCACACTGAACCCACCAGCTGACGTGCATTGGACTCGTGACGTCCAACCTCTCCTCACTCTAATGAGAGAGTTCATTTCTAAGACCGTGGTGGTAAACGGGAATTCGTCACTAAGTGGGAGCATACTATAATGGTATAGGATTTGTGTCAACCATCTTTATATTGTTTTAATGTCACCTTTGTCCAAATTTATAACATTTCTGGTATATTTTTAAATGTTTATTACAGCAGTGTGCTGTATATTGTAATAAACAGAATTGAGGAAATCAGTTTCTAATATACATTATTTAGGTATGCATACTGGTCAAAAGCCCCTCGTAAGTCGAGTCATCAGTAAACAAGTACTTCACTAAACGAGGAGAGGTTGTATTTGTTTACTTTTGAACCGACAAAAATTGAACGTTTCCATTTTTTTTACTTTGAGTCAGTTTAAAGCCATTTTCAGTACAAAAACCCCCCAATAAAGAAAAAAACAACCGAAAAAAACATAAAAACCCCCTTTTCACCGCAAGTAGTTTGTATAAATAAAAAAAAGACAGTTCATTTTTTTTCCCCTTATGCACTGTTTTGCTGCAGGTATGGTGCACCCCTTATGAATGGATGTTTTTCCAAAATTTTTGGGCCCCAAATTTACCTCCCCCAGGTTTATCTGAGTGACCTGAGCTTGGACCCTGGTTTAAAAACCCCCCCCCTTTAGAACTAAGGGATGGACCCTCCCGGGGGGTAAGATAAATTTTTTGTGTTTAATAAGCATGCAAAAACACCACCTAATTGGGGGAAAACCTTTTCATCATCGGGGCACTTTTTTACCCCTTTCACACAAAAGCCTTTTATTTAAACTCAGCACTGTACAGGGGCCCCCGCATAAACCCTACGCAACGAAAAACCCACGCTTTTATCGCAAAATTTTTTCGCATTTCTGCCCCCAAAAAACCCCCCCCACCGCCCTTCGTCCGAGACGCTCCAATGTTCGGCCTGAGCCACGCTTTACATTTTCCGCCGGTGGCATTGTTTACCAGCCAGCCTCCCGGGGAACATCCAAGCATACAAACGGAACCTTTCGTATTTTTTACGTGTTTTTGGTGTTTTTTCTGGAAAAAAAAGTGACCAAAGGGCCCCAAAAAAAGTTCTAGTGCCCCAACCCCACAAAACAAAAAGGGTTTAGAATTACTATAGAGGGTGAAAAAAAAAGGGTCACGATAAGGGATGAAAATGGAGGGGCGTGTTCCCCGAGCTGGCCCGGGGGATAAAAAACCCCAATCAACCATCGCTTT
>NC_069404.1:54848866-54864383 GCF_026875155.1 Cherax quadricarinatus
TTTTTTTGTTTTCGTAGTAAAGTGATTTTCGTGAAAAAATTTTGGAAACAAACCCCTCTGGTTTTTCCCAAGGTGTATATAACATTTTAATCTCTCCCCCTGTTTTCCAGGGAATACGGGTTTTTTAAAAAAACCTCAAGCGCCCCCAGAAAATTGAGGTTTTTATCCCCCTTTATCGCGCCCGTAAAGGTTCCTGTACTTTTTTCTAGGTCAGAAAATTTCACCTGCCTTAAAAGGTGTTTTTTAGTGTGCAGAAATTTATTCCAGCCTAGATAGAACAAGTGACCGGGAAGAGTGCCCTAAAGGGCTTGGCCCCCCCTATTTTTAAAGGGTTTCTCTTTATCCATCCGTCTTTTTTCTAGCAGATCCCGTTTGGATACAATTTTTAGGGGCCTTTGAAGGGTGAGTCCCGACATGATCACCCCCGGGTCTTTGACGTTGGTTTTTTTGCTCTATTTTTGGCCAGAATTTTTTTTGTACTTTTGAAAAGATTTAATTTCCGGGGGTTTTCCAAAACTGAAAAAATTTAAAATTTTCTCATCGTTGAACTTCAAAAAGGGTTTTCTGCAGCCCACAAAAAGTTTTGGGTTTTGATGCCCCGCCTGGAGCCTTGCAGTGTCCCCAATGGAAAACACGTCATCAGTTGGGGGTTTTATCTCCCAAAGGAAAGACACGGTGCTGTGGCTGCCCACCCTTTTGTCTATGTCATTTATGAGGAGGGAGGAACAAAAAATGGGAGCGAGTACTTTTCCTTTTGGGGAAACAGGTTTTTTCACCGTAGCCCCCGGGCCCTTTTACTCTGTTAAATTTTCTCTTTGTGTTCTTTTTTAGTAAAGGAAAAAATAGATCCATCGACATAAAAAAAAATCCTCCCAGCACACATGCGTAATAAAGAGAAAAAAATTTCCCCCCGGTTTTTGGTTTTAAAAAACAGCGATTTTCCCAATTTTTAATTTTCGTATAGTTTTTTAGGGTTTTTGTATTTTTTTTCCCGGTTTTCATTTTATAGAAGGGAAAGACATATTACAGAAAATTAGATGATTTTGATTGGTTTCACAAAAGAAAAGTACCTTAAAATTGTGCCAAAGCAGCAGAAATTTCGATTTTTACCAAAATTCAAAAGTAAAAAAAATTTATTCCAGGGGTCCAATTTCATGTCAACTGGGGAGTCTAATATCCTTTCACCAAATGGTTGATATTATTTTATACCATTTTTTACACCAAAGCAGTACCTGCATAACAGAAAAAATTTTAATTTTTTTTGAGAAAAAAATTCCCAAAATGGAAAGCAAAAGAAACTAATTTGGGGGCCCGGGGGACGTGAAATTTAACCCGAAAGGAAAAGTTTTTTTGTTCCAGGAAGTCTTCTTGTTTATTTGAACCCTATTTTGAAATTGGCTTTTTTTGGGAAATTTTTGTGAAATTTGGGGGAAAATTGGCCCAATTTTTGACCACTTTAATGGATAGTTGAAAAACGGTTTAAAAAGGGTGGTTCAAAACTCTTTCAATAGAAAAAATGGAGTTCTAGCAAAACGGTTATGATTTTTGTCGACTAGTACACTGGAATTGGCCGAAAATAGGGCTCAAAGTTGGCGAAATCGCTGATGTGTAAACATCGTTGAGACCGCTAACTTCACAAGAGTATAATTCCGTAAGTTTTCCATCAAATTTCATACTTTTCGTGTCATTATGATCGGTAAAAGATTCTCTATCTTTTCATAAGAAAAAATAATTTTTTTTTTTTTCCGAAAAATTTTTGACCCTGAAAACAAGTTTAGGAGAGGGCCTCTCGACCCTGAAAGGGTTAATTTAGGGAACTGGAACATAGATCATTCCCTAGATCAAGAGTCCCTCACCACGTACGTACTACTACTAATAATAATTATATCCATAATAATTATAGCAATAAAAATAGTAATAATACAATATAACAGTAATAACAATATTTAATAACAGTAAGGAGAAATTCAGAAGGCTACCAGCAGTTGGTGCCATGATCAGCAAAACATTGGTAACCACTACCACTCTTCACCTGTCTAGAATTAAGCAGTCTATAGTATATACTGTATTAGGTTAAGTCTGCCCGAAATGCCTCAGCATGATAGTGGCTTTCTTTGCTCCAATCATATTATGATATGTTAACACACATTATAACCTTTGCAAAGAAATAAATGTTTTATTTATTTATTTATTTAAAGAACCTTCCTCGAGGGAAAAGTAAGCATCCTGAAATTCCAGAAGCAAAAAATCAACCTAATGACGGTTCGTATCCTGAGAAGTTCACATGGTGGGGCGTTCGTAAGCCGAGGTTACGCTGTATTTAATTAAAATCTTACGTTCAATTTCAATTTAAATTCAAGAGAATTAAAAAAGAAAATAATTGTTGGAGATATGATTAAAATTTTAAAAAATTAAGGAACATGATATAAATTATAACCTGGAAGTAAATATTTAATTGCAATTTAATTATTATTATTATTATAATCAAAAAGAAGCACTAAGCCACAAGGGCTATACAGCGCTGCAGGGTAGGGAAGGAAGCGAGGGTATTGGGCGGCAGAACGGGGGAGGATGATCAGTAGGTTACAGAAAACAGTGGGGCAGGGATAGTGCGGGGGGTAGAGGGTAGCAAGAGATTGAGGTAGAAAGGGCTGAAGGCATCAGAGTTTGTGAAATTGCAATTTAAGAAGTTACATTAATGTTTCTGTGAAATACATTAATAATATAATTTGTTTAAATTTTCATCTGATATGAGTTACAATTTTTTAATTAATTTAGAAAGTTACTCCACATTTTTACCGTTTTATTAGCAGTGTATTCTACAGAGTTTCAGGTGAAAATATGCATTATTATTATTACAATCACCAGCATCGCTGAACCTCCTTTGAATGATGCAAACACATGGAAAATTAATTCTGTTACAATTTTCCCAGGAAATTTCTTAGTGATGTGGTGTTATGGTTCTGATAAATGTTTTTTGTTGTGATAACTGGTTTGAGGTGGACAGCTGAGGTTGAAACCTCAAGCACAGATTTCATAAGTGAGGTATAGGTAAATGAAATAATAGTGTTAATATACAGTGAGGAACATAATAGCAATTTTTGTGGTAGACTGTTTACAATATTTTTTATATAAACAAAATGAGCATTGTATTTTAATTTATTACATACAAACAGGCTTAGCAACTTATCCTCATCATTGTTCTCCACTTCTGATTCATTAATTTTGATGTCTAAAAGCAGACATGGTTGTCCTAAAAGGCATACACAATGTTCTATTATATTAAGAGTGAAAATTATTTATTATCCAAGTGAATAATTTTTTTTAGCTCATCATCAACAATAGTGTTTTAAGTCTGGGTTTCAGAGTATGGTAAGTTATTTAGGTTGTGTAAGGAGTAAAGAGTACTACTAAAAGATGCTGGGTGGCATTCAGCATATGTGTGGCCTGTAATATACCTGTGACTGGTTTCTTGTCTTTTCCTACTCCCACAGTTTTGTCAAGGACCAGCCTTCTCTAGTAGTTCTCTGGTAAACTAGGCCAGTTGTTGGCACTCAAGTGGCCCACATATCCATCACCACCCAACTGATCTGTCACTTAGAGGTAGCAACTGATAGATGAAGAGCAAAGGGCTCAGGATGCTACCTCGGGTGCACTTAATTTAATTTGGTTGGGAAAGATGAAGAAGTGCCATATATGACGAAATGCGATTCTGTTCATTAATTAGGTTTGGGAAATATTGTATGTATGTTTTGTGCACTCCAAGTTTCTAACGATAGTGAATATAATCCATCTTAGTCGGGTTACCCCTGCCTTGATGGGAGATGGAATGGAGGTTAAAAAAAAATCATTACTTTTTTTTTCCAAACGGGGAAAGGAGTAAGCATATCAGGTTTAATTGGTACAAGTACAGTTTCCTGCAGATCACCTATTCAGATATTGACAGATTTGATACTGGACTGAAAATTGTTAAAAATCTCTCTGATCCCCCCCTTTGTGAATGGATTTTTATTCTGGATTTTTTTTTTTCCAAGACTATCTGGAAAGATTTTATTGTAGAGAAGAATGTTAAGCTTATTCACAGTATGAGTAGTTGAGAGGCAATTCCTTTTTTCTGGGGAAGGGAAAGATGTTTTGTGTTCATTTTGTTCTAACTTAGAATTTGGGAGTTGTTAAAGTTTCTTAGCCCATTCAGGGTCGGCAGGCCCATCCTAAACTTGTCCTCAGGGTCGGATATTTTTCGGAAAAAAAAAAAAAAAAAAAATCTTTTCTTACAAAATGATAGAGAATCTTTTCTCAGTCATAATGACACCAAAAGTATGAAATTTGATGGAAACTTACAGAATTTTTGCTCTCGCGAAGTTAGCAGTCTCGACGATGTTTACACATCAGCGATTTTTTGCCCACTTTGAGCCCTATTTTTGGCCAATTCCAATGTACCAGTTGACAAAAATCATAAACCCACTTCGATAGAACTCCATTTTTTCTATCGAATGAGTTTCAACAAACCACCCCTTTATTGATTTCAACTATCCAATGAAGTGGTCGAAAATTTGGGAATTTTGTCAATTTCACACAAATTTCAAAAAATGCCAACTTCCAAATAGGGTTCAGAATAAACAAGACAGACATTCCTGGCACTAAAATAACATTTCCTTTGTTTTTTTACGCACGTCCCCAGGGCCCCTTGTTACATTTCTTTTGCTTTCCATTTTGAATTTTTATTCACACAAAAATAGAAGATTTATGTTATGCAGACTACTGCATTAGTGTAGAAATGGTATAAATAATATCAGCGCACTTGTGAAAGAACATTAGCCACCAGTTAACGTGTATTGGATGCATGGCATGATTTGTTTACTTTTGAAAAGTTGGCAAAAAAACGAACATTTCTGCTATTTTGATATCAATTTCAAGGTATTTTTCATCGTGAAACCAATCAAAATCATCTCAATTTCCATAATCTGTCTTCTTCTTATAAATGAGACCAGGAAAACTAGAAAACAACCTAATAGCATACGAACATAACATCTGCAAAGTCGCTGTGTTTAAACAAAAACACAGTCGGAGGATTTTTGTTCTCTTATGCACCGAGTGTTGCAGGATTTTTTTTATACGTCAACACTGACCACATAGCCCCATTCTTTATACGTGGCCCTCGATAATCGTAGCTCGATAGCGTAATTTTTCGAAAAATCTCTAACGTTATTTTTCATCAAAACATTGGCTTGTGAAACGTCGTTTGACCGCAAATAGTCGTTCGTCTGGGACATGTCACACCGCCCTGAGCCGCCCTCACACTGCTCCATTCCCAGTCAGTGTGCCATTGTTTTATCAGTGAGTGGAGGATGATCCACGATTTCATATATACATTTCATAATAATTCCATTTATTTTAGTGCTTGCAACTGCAAATAAGTCACATGGCTACAAAGAAACCTTCTAGTGCCAGCCTTTGGTATAGAATGAGAGAAACACACATAATATAAGAAAAAGTTTTTGTAGAAAAACACGAAGGTGGTGGTGGTAGAGGGAATCATTGTGATAAGTTGTTTGATGTGGTAAGCGTGGTAGTGATGTGGTAGCAGTTGTAATAGTGGTAGAAGATAGTAGCAGTTGCAATCGTGGTAGAAGGTGTATGTGATGGTGGGTGATGGTGGTATGGTTGTGATGGGGGTAGAGGGTGCATTCTTTCAGTGAATTCCGCTTACTACTAACCTCCTCCAATGTTGTTTGAGTTATATAGGGCTACAGTAAACACGGCCGCCTCAGCGCTGCTTCAGCACACCAATTATGGACAGCTTACTCTCAGTGGCCCTTATACACCCAACAACAACACAACACCTTGTGACATACATAATGACTTATTTTATTGATTCTAGAGTATATTCCATGTTTCTATGTTATTAGTATTGTTTATTATGTCATATTAGTTGAATTGTGATAGATAAATAAGCCGCAGGCAGAGTTAATATTAGTATCATATTCTCCAACAATAAACTCGCCATCCCTCCCTCACACAACCAAGTCTTCAATAAAGGTAAGTGTGATGTTAAATAAGAACATAAGAACTTAAGAAAGGAGGAACACTGCAAGAGGCCTGGTGGCCCATACTAGGCAGGTCCTTCACAAATCCTACCCACTAACAGAACAAATGCTACCCAAGTAAAAAGCTCAGGTGCAAGTCTGACTCAAATCCAACTCCTCTCACTCATGTATTTATCCAACCTAAATTTGAAACTACAGTGGACCCTCAGCTAACGATGGCATCAGCTAACGTTAAATCCAGCTAACGATACATTTTAATGCAAAAATTTTGCCTCAGGTAACGCTAAAAAAAACTCGCCCAACGCTATTCGTTCAAGACGTGTCCACGAGTGGCCTGAGCGCGCCTCAGTTGTCCCGTGGGTGCCAGTGTTTACAAGCCAGCCAGTGAGGCCGCATCCACACATACAATTGGAACATTTCATATTATCACAGCACGTTTAGTGATTGTACCTGCAAAGTCACCATGGGCCCCAAGAAAGTTTCTAGTGCCAACCGTGCGGTAAAAAAGGTGAAAATTACTATGGAAATGAAGTGGATAAACGAAAAACAGATAGCAGGAGATACCATCTCTCAAGCGATCATATGTAAAAAGGGTGGGAAATACGTACTATCGTACCACAGTCAGCTGCTGCTGCACCACCGTCAGCTGTTGCTCCACCACAGTCAGTTGCTGCTGCACCACAGTCAGCTGCTGCTGCACCACAGTCAGCTGTTGCTGCACCACAGTCAGCTGCTGCTGCACCACCGTCAGCTGTTGCTGCACCACAGTCAGCTGATGTGCACTACGGTCAGCTGCTGCTGCACCACAGTCAGCTGCTGCTGCACCACGGTCAGCTGCTGCTGCACCACGGTCAGCTGCTGCTGCACCACGGTCAGCTGCTGCTGCACCACGGTCAGCTGCTGCTGCACCACAGTCAGCTGCTGCTGCACCACGGTCACCTGCTGCTGCACCACGGTCACCTGCTGCTGCACCACGGTCACCTGCTGCCAGCACCACGTGTCACCTGCTGCTGCACCACGGTCACCTGCTGCTGCACCACGGCCAGCTGCTGCTGCACCACAGCCAGCTGTTGCTGCACCACAGCCAGCTGTTGCTGCACCAGTCAGCTGTTGCTGAACCACGGTCAGCTGCTGTTGCACCACAGTCAGCTGCTGCTGCACCACAGTCAGCTGCTGCTGCACCAGTCAGCTGTTTGCTGCACCACAGTCAGCTGTTGCTGCCCCCACAGTCAGCTTTTTGCTGCACCACAGTCAGCTTTATGAACCACAGCGAGCTGCTGCTGCACACCACGGTCAGCTGCTGCTGCACCACAGTCAGCTGCTGCTGCACCACCATCAGCTGTTTCAAAACCAACATGAACTCGTCCCGAACCTGTCCATCCAGCCCTGCCGTTATTTTTTACAAGCCAGTGGCCGGGTGCATGCATACATTCGATACATTTTGTATTATTTCCACTGTTTATAGTGCTTGTAACTGCTAAATAAGCCACCATGGGCCCAAAGAAAGCTTCTAGTGCCAACCCTGTGGTAAAAAGGTGAGAAATATGTACTATCGTACCATGGTCTGCTGCACCACCGTCAGCTGCTGCTGCCCCCCAACGGTCCAGTTGTTGCTGCACCATCAGTTTGCTGAACCACGGTCAGTTGCTGCTAAAAACCACCGTCATCTGTTGCTGCACCAGGGCAGCTGCTACTGCACCAAAGTCAGCTGTTGCTGCACCACAATCAGCTGTTTTTTGCCACCAGTCAGCTGTTGCTTGAACCATCAGTGGCTGCTGTTGAAACCACAGTCAGCTGCTGCTATCCACTGGCATCTGTTGTTGCACCCATAAAGCTGCTTGTGCACCAAAGTCAGCTGTTGCTGCACCACGGCACTGTCCCTGTGCATAAAAAGGGAATAACCCCCCGAAAAGGACGGCTACCTCAATCCTAATGGAAGGGATTCCCCTTTCTAAACATTAACAACTTCCATAATTCTTCCCTCCCCCCATCCCATTAATCATCACAGATCTCAATAAAGGTAAGTGTCAGTTTGTGTGTTTTAAAAATAAATATTTCCTGTGGTAAATTTTTTTTTCATACTTTGTGGTGCCCTTGCAGGGATTAATTTGATTTCCATTATTTCTTATGGGAAAATTAATTCAGCTAACGATAATTTCAGCTAACGATGAGCTTTCAGGAATGGATTAATATCGTTAGCAGAGGGTCCACTGTACCCAATGTTTTAGCTTCAATCACCCTACTAGGCAGACCGTTCCATTCATCAATAACCCCTATTACCAATGTTCATTTACATTTTATTAGTGCTTTACATTATTTGGGTATTCTTTTCTGCAAGCAAACTATATTTAAGGTAGGGAAGTGACCCTGAAATGACCCAGAGTCCTTATGGAGGGGGATTTCCCTTCCAAACAATAACCTCTTTTCCCACCCCCTCCTCCCTGTCTTCCATTCATCAACAACAGTCTTCAATAAAGATAACTGTCATGTTGAATGTTCATTCTTTTGCGCATGTAAATCTATCTTTAAGGTGAAAAAAAAAATTTTTTGTTGATACTTCGGGGTGTCTGGAAAGATTTAATTGGATTTACATTTATTTCTTATGGGGAAAATGGATTCAAAAAATCATCAATTTCGATAATTAGTCACACTTCCAGGAACGGTTTTAATTACGAAAAACGAGGGACCACTGTATTATGGCTTGAGACCATTGTCAGTCCCAAATGCTATGCCAAAATTCTAGCTCCTTCAAATTTCGGGGAAGAAAGCTGGTGACCTACATATGAAAGAATGGATCTGTGTGGCCCAGTGTTCGCAGAAATAAAAAAAAATCCTGCAGCAAGCAGTGCAAAATGAAGAAAAAAGAACTTTGACATGTTTTTGGTTAATAAAACAAACTCTGTGGTGTATTTTCATATGGTATTTATGGTTGTATTCTCATTTTCTTGGTTTCGTTTGTTTAGAATGGAAGACACATTACAGAAATGGAGATGATTTTTGATTGGTTTCATGATGAAAATACCTTGAATTGAGCTCAAAGTACGGATATGTTCAATTTTTGCCGAATTTCAAGAGTAAACAAATGACGTCACTGTCCAATATGTGTCCGACGGGCCCAGTGTAATATTCAATCACGAAAGGGTTGACATTATTTATACAATTATTATAATAAAGCAGTAGTCTGCATATTTTTTGTGAGAATAAAATTCAAAATGGAAAGAAAGAAATAATATAAGATGGGCCTGGAGACGTGACTCATGAACAAGAAAAATCAATTTTAGTCCCAGGAATGTCTGTCTTGTTTATTCTGGACCCTATTTTGAAATTGGCATCTTTTGAAATTTGTGTGAGTGACCAAAATGCCAATTTCCGACCACTTTGTTGGGTATTGAAATTGGTAAATGGGAGGTTTCTTGTACTCAATCAGTAGAATAAATGGAGTTCTAGTGAAATAGCTATGATTTTAGTCAACTGGAACAATGGAATTGGCTGAAAGTAGGGCTCAAAGTGGGCCAAATCGCCGATGTGTAAATATCACCGAGATCACTAACTTCACGAGAGCATAATTTCATAAGTTTTCCATCAAATTTCACAATTTTGGTGTCATTACCATCGGGAAAGGTTCTCTATCATTTCACAAGAAAAACATAATTTTTCTACCTTTTTTTTTTTTTTTTTTTAAATTTTTCAACACAGAGTTAACTCTTTGAGGGTCCGTGCCATAGATCCACGGCTTTATGTTGAGGGTCCAAACCGTAGATCTACGTTATGAGCTCAGCTCACTCTGATAAGCTGTGAGCGGTAAATTTTGGCCTAGATATGAGAGAATACATCTATGTGGTATGTGTGCACCACATAAAACAAATCCTGCGGCACCCAGTGCACAATGAGAAAAAAACTGAGACCGTAATTTTCGATTAAAACAGCGACTTTGCAGTATTTTTTCGTATGTTTTTATAGTTGTATTTGCGATTTCTTGGTCTCATTTGATAGAATGGAAGATATATGACAGAAATAGAGATGATTTTGATTGGTTTTAGTACTGGAAATGGCTTGAAACCGAGCTCAAAATAGCAGAAATGTTAAATTTTGGCAGATGATTAAGAGTAAACAAATGACCTCACATGTCTAATACATGCTTGCTGGTGGGTCTAATATATGTCCACAAATATGGTGATATTATTTATACAATTATTACAATATTGCCTAACAGTAAATCTTCTATTTTTTTGGTTTGAATATAAATTCATTATGTGAATAAAAAATAAAAATGGAATTCATTAGTAAAGCCTGAAAATGTAACTAATGAACAGAGGAAATGTTAGTTTAGTGCCTGGAATGCCTGCATTGTTTATTCTGGACCCTATTTTGAAATTGGAGTATTTTGAACTTTGCATTAAATTGGCCAAATTCCATAAGAACATAAGAAAGGAGGAACACTGCAGCAGGCCTGTTGGCCCATACTAGGCAGGTCCTTTACAATCCATCCCACTAACAAAACATCTGCCCAACCCAATTTTCAATGCTACCCAAGAATAAGCTCTGATGAGCAAGTCCCACTCAAATCCAACCCCTCTCACTCATGTATTTAGAACACAAGAAATGAGGAAAACTGCAAAAGGCCTACTGGCCCATACTTGGCAGGTCCATGTCAGAACCAACCCATTAACAAAAATATTTGCACAACCCATCCACAGAGCCACCCAAGCAACAAGCCCCGACAACCCCCCCCCCTTCCTATCAATGTGCAAGTCCCGGTCAAATCCATCCCCTCTTTACCATAGAATACAGATAGAAGGAAAACTGCAGCAAGCCAACCAGCCCACACTAGGCAGGTCTCCCTCAAACCCAGACCCACAAACAAAACCACCTGCCCAACCCCACCTTCTACTCCATTCAGTAATAAGCTTTGATAAACCCGGGAACTATTAAAGAGGGTACTGAGGGAGCTGCAGTACCTGGTCCATCACCAGGGTACTGAGGCACCTGGTCCATCACCAGAGCACCGAGGGAACTGAAGCACCTGGTCCATCACCAGGGCACCGAGGGAACTGAAGCACCGGCCATCACCAGGGCAACCGAGGGAACACTGAAGCACCTGGTCCATCACCAGAGCACCGAGGGAGCTGAAGCACCTGGTCCATCACCAGGGCACTGAGGGAGCTGAAGCACCAGGTCCATCACCAGGGCACCGAGGGAGCTGAAGCCAAAAGCCTGCTCATAAGAGCACAAGAAAAAAGAAATACTGCAGCAAGCCAGGCAGCCAATGCTAGGCAGGTCCCCTTAATTAAACCCAAAACCAGACCCACAAACGAGAACACCTGCCCAACCCACTTTCCACTCCATCCTTGGTGCTCGTTGTGACATTCCCAGTAGAACTCCCACATTCACCAGGCAGCACCGAAAATGGGCTGGAAGTCCCCACGGCAGTCCTCACTGAGCTAAGTACACGTCACCAATGAGCTAAGTACACGTCACCACTGAGCTAAGTACACGTCACCACTGAGCTAAGTACACGTCACCACCACCAATTTCTGATCACAGTTGATTTGGCAAATTCTTGTGCTCAGTCAATGGAATAGAAGTAATACTAATGAAATAGCTAAGAATTTGGTCGACTGGAATAATGTAATTGGCCTAAAATCGGAGTTAAAGTTGGCAAAATCACCAATGCATAAATATCGCTGACACATCAAAATTCGCTAGGGCATAATTTCGTAAATTTTCCATCAAATTTCGACTTTTTCTTTTATTACCTTCAAAAAAAGATTCTCTACCATTTCGTAAGAAAAAATAACAAAATTATTTTTTGTAAATTCTTGGACACTGGTGCACACTTTGAAATTTAGCCTCTGGACCCTGAAAGGGTTAAGGATCAGGGGGTTCCGACTCTGAAAAGGTTAAGTCACGATTTTTTTTTTTTTGGTAGTTATTTGTTGGGATATTCTATGGGAAGTGTATACGCAACGGGGTGTGCAGATAATGCAAAAACAAATTCACATACTGATTGTTTGGCAAAAACCACTTGCCAAAGAGGCAAAGTTGCCAAAATCAACTTAACCCTTTGAGTGGCAGCCAAATAGATGAACATTATTAATCTGCATTTTGAACACAGCTCTCTCAGACAAGCTCTGAACAGTAAATTTTGGCCTAGATATGAGAGAATGGGTCTGTGCAGTGAGTGTGCTCAGTTTAAAAAAAATCTGTTGTGCATGGTGGGAAAAGTAAAACTGTGCACTTTATAAAATCATTCTACTAGTTGATTGAGAAGTTTTTTGTATTCAATCGATGAACAACAGGAATACTAGCAAAATAGCTAGTATTGGTAGAATGGAACAATGGAATTGGCTTACAAAAGGACTCAAAGTGGGCAAAAGTGCCAGTGCGTAAATTGTGGCCAAACTGGAAAATTTGTGCCACCATAATTCCTTAAGTTTTCCGTCAAATTTTGCACTTTTAGTATCATTACCTTCATAAAAAGATTCTCTACCATTCTCTACCTATTTTTTTTTAAATATGGACACAGAGCTATATTTATTTCAAATGTCTGGACAGTGAAAGGGTTAACCCTTTCGGGGTTTCGGCCGCGGCTTACCCGCCAGGGTTTGGACGTACTGGTACGCATAAATTCTAGCACCCTCAAATCTATCAAGAGAAAGCTGGTATGCCTACATATGAAAGAATGGGTCTATGTGGTCAGTGTGCGCAGTGTAAAAAATCCTGCAGCACACAGTGAGTAATGAGAGAAAAAACTTTGACCGTGTTTTTGGTTTAAAACAGCGACTTTGCACTGTATTTTCGTATGGCCTTTATTGTTGTATTCTAGTTTTCCTGGTCTCATTGTATAGAATGAAAGACATATTACAGAAATTGAGGTGATTTTGACTGGTTTTACAATGAAAAGTACACCTACCATCCGACTTACGACCACGTTCGGTTCCGAGAAACCGGTCGTAAGTCGAATTTTACTACTGAATATTAACAAAACATTTTTGTAATGACTTTATTTTATTGTTTTATTTTGGTATTTCATGTTTTACTTTACTTTTTATGCTGTTAGTACTGTATTTTATACTGTAAGGTTTAGAATAAACACTGTGTACAATACAAATAGTTGTTTATTTCTCAGAAATTTGGCATGAAAAACACGGTCATAAGTCAAGTGGTCGTAAGTCGAGCAGGTCGTAAGTCGGATGGTAGGTGTACCTTGAAATTGAGCTCAAAGTAGCAGAAATGTTCGATTTTTACCAAAGTTCAAAAGTAAACAGATCATACTAAGCGTCCAATACACGTCAACTGGCGAGTCTAATATTCTTTCACAAGTGCGCCGATATTATTTATATCATTTCTACACTAATGCAGTAGTCTGCATTAGTGTAGAAATGGTATAAATAACAGTAAATCTTATTTTTTTTTGTGTGAGAAAAAATCAAAGTGGAAAGCAAAAGAAATGTAAGAGGGGCATGGGGACGTGACTAATGAACAGAGGAAATGTTATTTTAGTGCCAGGAATGTCTTTCTTGTTTATTCTGGACCCTATTTGGAAATTGGCATCTTTTGAAATTTGTGTGAAATTGGCAAAATTCTGACCACTTTATTGGATAGCTGAAATTGGTAAATGGGTGGTTTCTTGCACTCATTAGATAGAAAAAATGGAGTTCTAGTGAAATAGTTTTGATTTTTGTCGACTAGTACACTGGAATTGGCCGAAAATAGGGCTCAAAGTGGGCAAAATCGCCGATGCGTAAACATCGTCGAGACCGCTAACTTCACGAGAGCATAATTGCGTAAGTTTTCCATCAAATTTCATACTTTTGGTGTCATTATGATCAGGAAAAGATCCTCTATCTTTTCATAAGAAAAAATAATTTTTCTTTTTTTTTAAATTTTGGGAACCCTGAGAGGGCCTGGCGACCCCCAAAGGGTTAAGAAGCACAACTCTCATATTTGTGTTTGTATATAAAAGTAAACAAGGGCATATTTGTGCTTGTATATAAAAGTAAACGAGGGCAGTAGTTACTTCAATGCGTACCACAAAATCTATAAACTTTTGTGGTCACTAGTCAAAAATAAAAATGTTCCCAGTGCCAACCAGTCCCAGTTAACCCTTTCAGGGTCCAGATCCCTAATCTGTAACTTGTCCACAGGGTCCTAGAATTTTCCCCCCAAAAATTTTGTTACTTTTTCTTATGAAATGGTAGAGAATCTTTTTCTGAGTGCAATACAACAAAAAGTATGAAATTTGATGGAAAACTGACAAAATTACACTCGCGAATTTTGCTGCGCCAGTGATATTGACACATCAGCAATTTTGCACCCTGACTCCCATTTTGGGCCAATTATATTATTCCAGTCATCCAAATTCTCAGGTATTTGGCTGGTATTACTTCTATTTTATCAATGAGCACAAGAAATTTCCCAATCAACTATTTCAACTACTCAATAAAGTGATCGGAAATCAGTAATTTGGCCAATTTCAAAGTTCAAAATAGGGTCCAGAATAAACAATGCAATCATTCCTAGCACTTAACATTTCCTCTATTTATTAGTTACATTTCCAGGCTTTAGAAATGAATTCCTCTGATTTTTTATTCACATAATTTTTATTCACACCAAAAAAGATATTTCCTGTTATGCAATATTGTAATAATTGTATAAATAATATCAGCACATTCATGAACGCACACTGAACCCACCAGCTGACGTGCATTGGACTCGTGACGTCACAGCCTCTCCTCACTCTAATGAGAGAGTTCATTTCTAAGACTGTGGTGGTAAACGAATTCGTCACTAAGTGAGGAGCATACTATAATGGTATAGGATTTGTGTCAACCATCTTTGATATTGTTTTAATGTCACCTTTGTACCATTTATAACATTTCTGGTATATTTTTAAATGTTTATACAGCAGTGTGCTGTATATTGTAATAAACAGAATTGAGGAAATCAGTTCTAATATACATTATTTAGGTATGCATACTGGTCAAAAAGCCCGTCGTAAGTCCGAGTCATCAGTAAACAAGTACTTCACTAAACGAGGAGAGGTTGTATTTGTTTACTTTTGAACCGACAAAAATTGAACGTTTCCACTACTTTGAGCTCAGTTTCAAGCCATTTTCAGTACTAAAACCAATCAAGAATACAACCGTAAAAACATACAAACATACACCGCAAAGTAGCTGTATAAATAAAAAAAGACAGTCTCAGTTTTTTTTCTCGTTATGCACTGTGTGCTGCAGGTATGGTGCACACTTATGACATGGATGCATTTTCTCATATTTAGGCCCAAATTTACCACTCACAGTTTATCTGAGTGACCTGAGCTTGGACCCTGGTTTCAAAGCCATAGAACTAAGGGATGGACCCTCAGAGGGGTAAGATATTTTACTGTGTTTAATAAGCATGCAAAAACACACACCTATCTAGGACATCCTTATCATCATCGGTGCACTCACTCTGCACACAAAAAC
>NC_069404.1:54864883-54887079 GCF_026875155.1 Cherax quadricarinatus
ATTTTAATTTTTTCCTTTAAAAAAGTCTATTAAAATATAGGGGGGAGGAGAAAAAATATTAAAGAGCCCCGGGGAGCCTTGTTTTTTTCCTGAAGTAAGTTTTTTTTTTTTTGGGGATGGGGGTCCCTAGGCAGTTTCAAAGGGGTATCTTTAATTAATTATATAAGTTTTAAAAATAAAAAAATATATAATGTGGGGTCCACCTCGGGTGAAAAATTGGGACCCATAGCCTGGGAAAGTGGATAAAAAGGCTTCAAGGAGGAATAATATAAATAAATAAAATATAAATATTATTATTTTAAATATAAATATATATAATAATAATATATATATATTATAAATTATATATATATATATATATACGTGGATACTTTATTTAAAAGCAAAATACATTGACAAAAATACAAAAGGGGAGTAAGAAACATAAAAGCACCAACACATCCAAATACTTCGCCCAGTCCCCGGGGGTTGCTGCGTTCCCCAATGCTGAAAGCATTTTCCTGTCAGGGTGTTATTTTGATAAAAATATGGAAGGGGTTAAAATTTAAAGGATTACCTTTTTAAAAGAAAGAAACCCCGAATGGGAGAATACACACAGGCATATTATTTTTATGATGGGTGCAAAGAGAGGTGAATGCTCTTTTTTTTTCAGAGTGAACAAGAAAGATGGAACACTGCAACAGGCCTATTGCCCAAGCGGAGCGGTCCATGTCCCCCCCCTCCGGATTAGCTTAATGACCCCCCCCCCCGGGATAAGCCCAAAAAACCCACCCATCTGGCCCACCCCCATTTAAAGGGAAAGGAGCACCGCACCAGACCCACAGCACAAGTAGTCAGTCCAAACCCAACACCCCCTCACCCCCACTCATGTATTTATCTAACCTATTTTTAAAACACACAACTTTTAGCCTGAATAACGTATCGGAGTTTGTTCCCCATCCCGTCTTTTCCAAAACCAGTGTTTTCCCTATTCCCCCTGAATCAATTTTCCAACTTGAACCATTGCGGGGTTTCCTTTTTTTGGGCGGGAATTTTCACACGCAATTTTACATCCCTTTTTTTAATCCTGTTTTCCCATTTAACACCTCGATCATATCCCCCCTTTTTCTACGCCTTTCGAGAGAGTAAAATTCGGGGCCCCTCAGTCTTTCCATAGGGAAGTTTTTCTGTACATGGACCATCTTTGTCATCCCCCCTGTACGTTTTCCAAAGCATTTAATCCTTCTGTAATAAGGTGGGCCCGAACTGAGCGCATAGTCTAAATGAGGGCCCAAACCAAAGGGTTAAATGATTTAAACAGCCCGAGGACTTCTATTATTTATACTTCTAGATATGAAGCCAAGAATTCTGTTAGCTTTATTGCGAACACTAATGCACTGTTGTCTTCGTTTTAGATTACTGCTAACCAGAACTCCTAAATCCTTTTCGCAATCAGCAGTATTAATATCTACATTATTTAGTTTATATGTGGCATGGTTATTTAATTGTCCAACATTTAGAACTCTAGTGTCCTCATTAGAATGAACTGGACGGCCTATTTTGGTGTCATCAGTAAATTTGCTTATGTAGCTAATTATTCCCTCATCTATGTCGTTTATGTAAATTGTGAACAACAACGGGCCCAACACTGACCCCTGAGGAACACCGCTTGTGACGTGCCCCCACTCAGATTTCTCCCCATTTACGCAAACTCTCTGCTGCCTATTTGTCAGCCATGCCTCTACCCAGGAAAAAAATTCTCCTATTCCGTGTGCCTTAAGTTCACTCAGTAGCCTCTGGTGTGGAACTTTATCCTAAGCCTTACTGAAATCCATATACACAATATCATGTTCATTACCATGATCTACCTCGTCAAACACCTTAGTGAAAAAAGTTAGTAAACTCATAAGACAGGAACACCCCTTTGTAAAACCGTGTTGAAATTCAATAATCAATCTGGGCCTATCAAGATGGCTCCGAATTGCTTCGGCAATTATTGATTCCATAAATTTTCCCACTATGGAGGTAAGGCTTATTGGTCTATAGTTCGAAGCCAAGGACCTGTCACCTGCCTTCTAAATAGGTATTACATTTGCCATTTTCCACTTATCAGGTACTATGCCAGTTTGTAGTGATATGTTAAACAGATTAGCCAAAGGTACGCTAAGTTCCTCTTTACATTCCTTTAACACCCTTGCAAACAGTTCATCAGGACCTGGGGATCTGTTAGGTTTTAGTTTCTCTATTTGCCTGAGGACCATGTCACTAGTTACCACAATCGTGCATAATCTATTATTTAAGGAATACCGCTAGTATTTTCCTTGGTGAAAACTGAGAGGAAGTAGGTATTTAGAATTTCACACATATCCTTATCACTGTCAGTGATCTGACCCGAGTTACTCTTAAGTGGGCCAATTTTGTCCCTAATCTTGCTTCTGTATACCTGAAAGAACCCTTTTGGGTTACTCTTTGAATCCCTTGCGACCTTAGCCTCACAATCCATTTTTGCTTTTCTTATTCCTTTCTTTATTTCTCTCTTTAATTGAATATATTGATTTCTTAACTGCCCATCCCCTCTTTTGATACGCCTATATATGCCTCTCGTTTGACCAATGAGATGTTTTAATCTATTGTTCATCCATATGGGATCATTTTTGTTAGATCTAATTTCCTTACTCGGAACAAAAGTTGTCTGGATAGCTAGAACTATGCTCTGAGAAACGTCATATTGGCAACCAAAATCACCTATTTGACCCATAGTCAGGACATCCCAATTTAGCCCACCCAGGTAATTTTTCAGTCCCATGAAGTCGGCCAAGCGAAAATCTGGGAAAGAGATTTGATTACAGTTATCTGGGTAATTCCATGATATATTGAAACTAAGTGATTTGTGATCACTTTCCCCAAGCTCATCATTAACCTCAAGATTATTAATTAGTGAATCTTTGTTGGCAAGAACCAAGTCAAGCAGATTGTTTCCTCTAGTCGGTTCTGTCATAACTTGTTCTAAAAAGCAATCCTGAACTGTATCAAGAAAGTCACTAGACACAAAATTTCCTGTCATGTTGTTCCAAACAATTTGTCTAAAGTTAAAATCTTCCATTATTAAAACATTTTCATATCTAGATGCCTTATGAATTTCGTCCCATAACTGCTTACTGCACTCCCTATCAAGGTCTGGGGGCTTATAAATCACACCCAAAATTAATTTGTCACGTCCCTCGAGAAACTGTAGGTAAAAAAGAGACTGTGTTCGATGTTTCTAATCTTATGTCATATCTAAGACAACAATTTAAATTTTCTCTGACAAACATCGCCACTCCCCCCCTTCATGTTACCCCCATCAAATGTGGAATACTTTAATTTAAACCCCGTAGTTGCATTTAAAGGCATTTCCTTTTTTCAGGGTTTAACCAGGTCCTGGTTTTTAAACCCAAAAAAATCTCCCACCTACACTTGCAAGTAAATTTTGCTCATCTATCTTATTTCTTTGACTCCTACATTTGTATAGTAAACCTTAAGGGCTAGTCCCCTCGGTTTCCCTCTAATATCTCTCTTTTTTTGTTGATTTAGTTGATTTGGGCCCTTACTAGCAACTTTTTTTTTGAAATTGTCTTTTTAAACATATCCCTGAGGGAAACTCGGTAATTTAAATCTGTATTTTTAAACCCTAAGGGTGCCCCCTGATTGTTTCCCCCAAAAAAGCCCCATACCTCCCATAATCTAATTTAGGTTTTTTTTTCCAACAAACCATCAATTACCTTCCAATTTGAATTGGTAAAGCCCAAACCCCTCCTTTTTTAGAGAGATGAACCCCCTCCCCGCATTTCATATCGCTTTTGCCAAAGAATAGGTCCCATTACAATGAATTGGATTTCAAGTTCCTTGCCCGTACCTGTCACCACAATTTATAAACCCAAAATTTCCCCCAGACATCTATTCAAAGGGCCCCCTTTCCCCTTCAGCAAAAAAGCTACATTGACTTGGGGTTTCCCCCCCTTTGGGCCTTTAAAACTTCTATGGGTGACCCCGTAAATTGTCCCAGCAGCCCTGTCTCCTGCCCTTCCCAAATTTATTACCCCCCCCCAAAATTTTAAAACAATTAAAGGGCCCTTTTTTCCCCCTTTCTTGCCAAAATATTATCCATCCTGCTTTACAATGCACCAACCCCCACCCCGGTTTGGCACACTCTCTAACCTTTCTGTCCCCTGTTAAAAAAAGCACGTCCATATATCTTTCCTGAGAAAACCCTACTATTAAAAAATTTTTACCTTTTATTGCAGGGGGAAACAGGGACCCCCAACCTCACAAAAACCCAAAAAGAAAACTCGCTTGGAGAACAGAGAATTTGATTTCCTACCTTTTTCATCTTCTCGTTAACTCACCCTCTCCTTCTTCCGAACTGGGAACCCTTGACAAATTAAAGTGGAAAGCCCATCACTGCTGGTACCATTTCCCCCCAAAAAAACTAATCCCCTTTTACAAATCACTCCCAAACCCCCATGCAAAGCTTCGGGGCCCCCCTTTTTTTCCCCTAAGAAGAGAAATTTTCCCCCTTTTTCAACCTTTTAAACCTGAGATTCTAAAACCTCAACAAGCCATGGTGCTTGGAAACAGCACACCAAACCCCAAGAGCTTAGGGAGGGAAAGACCCACACTGAAACCCCTGCCTCTTTTATTGACGTGTGGGATTAAAAGAAAAGACTTTTAAAACAAAGGGGGTATTTTTCACAGTTGCTCTTTTCTGATGACATTGCTTTTTGGGGATTTTTGAAAGGGAAATTTCAGAAAGGTTTGGGGAAAAGATTTGGTAGGGGAAAGTAAAAGATGGAAATTAAAAAAAAATATAGGAAAAAATAAGGGGATGAAACAAAAAATTGGGCACGAAAAAATTTGGGTTTCAGATTGGGGGGAGAGAAAATAGGGAAAAGAATGTAAATTTAATATTTGAGAGTAAGGTGGGCAGCAGATAAGTCCCAGAAAATGAGGTAAATCCAAAAAATTTATAAGGGAAAAAAGGGGAATGGTGCAACCCTTTGGAGCCTATGGGGTAGTCCTAGCTTTCTATAAATGTTGTAAATATTGCACAAGCCTTCCTAACTGTGGTTACCTTCAAACCACGTAGTAAAATTTAAAACACCCAAATCTCCTACCTGGAATTTTAAAAATTGGAACACTTTTAAAAAAAATTAAAAATTTACAACATCTCTAGCCTACCGGCCCACCTGTAAATTTTCTGCAAATAACAACTTTTGTGTATATTTACTTGGCCTGCCTCTGTGAAAATCTGAGCCTAAAGGGGTTTCTAACTTTAAACCCAACCCCTGTTTTTAAATGCTTCCTAACTTGCCCAGCTATGAAGCTTAACCTACTATTTCCCCATACGGTTTCGAAGGACCACTTTTGTAAAAATTTTGTACTGCCTCCAATGAGTGCCTCCCCCGGGAAATCTGTTGACACGGAGCTGGGGTGGGTTACCTCACCTAAAGTGGTTTAAATTGGGACAGATTTTCAAAAATATTGATGTTGCAAGAAACTGCCTGCATGATGTATAAAGGACTAACTTACTTGGTTTACAGATATATCCGGGTCTTAAAATTTCCCAAGCTTAGCCTTAGCCCCTTTGGTTTTCCATCAGAAACCATTGCAACCGGGACCCTTAAATTTCCCTGCAATATTCAATCGTTTTAGTCCCTGCCTGCCCCTCAGAAATTCCTATACCCAAGAGGATGGACCCCTTGTATAAATCAGACAGGGGACACAGTTTCCAGACTGACGGGTCACTGGTACTTACTGGGCAGCCTGCCAGCTGCAAAAGGCCTACAAAAAAAACCACTCACAATTACCCAGACACTGGCCAGAAATCTACGAGATAAAGTGGGGTTTTGCCCCTATTTATGGGCCTGACGAAGGGGTCACCCGGGTCTTGAGGTCCTCCCCAAATTTTCCCCCCGGGTCCGAATGTGAAGAACGTGGGGGGCCGTCTGCTGACAAGCACATCTTGTCCAGTTGGTGTCTGCTTAAGAAAAACGCTATTGTTCTTTGAGACCCCCCCTGTCATTCAAGCTAGGCTGCCAGTTCTTCCAGTAACTTAACCTAGTGTTTGCCTACATTAGGGCCTATTCTACCATTTTTAAGGTCTTGGGTCTACATTATTACTACATTTCCTTTAAAAACCCAAAAATTTTAAATATACTAAAGTAAAACACCTACTCCTTCCCTAAAGGGGTAAATCTAAAATTAAATAGACCTTCACCCAACCCAACTTGTGAGAGAAATGTGTTTATGTTCGGGGGGGAAACGCTTTTGTTTGGGGGGTTTAAGGGCCCCCCTCAGCCGTTCCATTGGGGCCCATGCGGAAACCCCCTTTGTCGCCGGATTGCCTGGGGAACTTGGGGACCATATAAATTTCCACACAAATAAAATACTATAATTCTAAAAATTTTTAAAATTTACTAGTGTGTTTTTTGACGAGTTTTTCCCTTTGCCCGTATGAAATGCCTGTACACATTTACCCAATATTGGTTCACAGATTGAACTGTTCTTAGGTTAAAACCTATCTCTTAAAACTTTGTCAGGCCCTTTTCCCTTTTGGGTCGCCACTTACCCCCTGCCAGCACTCCTCCTCCAAGGTAAATAACCTTGCCCTACAATTTTATTTTCCTACTATGTGGGTGTTGTGTTTTGATAGCCCTCTGGTCAGGGTATGTGCCCCCACCCCATGATCGTAGGCCCCGGCTCTACCACCAAATTTCCCCGTTAAACCACAAATATAGGTGTTTTTGGTTATCCTAAAGGGGGTTTTCCTTATCCAGGTTCGTGTACGTGTTTTTTTGTTTTCTCTGACTTTCCCTTAAATTTATTCTATTCTCATTGCCTGCTGGGCCCTCTTTTACCCCCCTTATCACTTGTATATCTATTTTTGTAATTTCTTTTCCTTTTTGGGAAAAAAACACTTTTTTAATTTGACACCAAACCTTTTTATGGCGGCACTCCCTTCCCTGCACCAACTGCTGGGTGGTGTGTTTTTGGTGTGTGTGTGTTGTTTGTGTGGGGTGTGTTTTTGTGTGGTGTGTGTGTGGTGTGTGGTGGTGTGTGGTGTGTACTACCTAATTTGTGGTTGCAGGGGTAGATACTAAGCCCGGGCCCCGCCTCTTCCCTGATCCTAAGCCCTTCCCCCCCTCTCTGTTTCCCTGGCTTTGTCATACCTCTTTTTTAAAAATGTAGGTTCCTGCCTCCATCTTCACTTGCTAGGCTATTCTATTCCTGACAAACTCTGTGCTGAAGAAATATTTCCCCAAACGCCCCCTGTGCTTCGAGTCTTAGTTTCCAATTTGCCCCCTTTTCCCTGTGTCCCCTTCTGGAACACCGCTCTGTCCACTTGTCTATTCCCCACGTATCTTGTATGTCGTTAATGTCCCCCCTGACCCTCCTGCCCCTCCGGTCTCATCCGATTTCCCTCAACTTCCCGAGACTTCCCCCTGTTTTTTGGAAACTAGCCTTTGTTCAAACTTTGACTTCTCAAATTCTTTGTGCTTGCCCAAGGTGTGGGTTCTAGACTGGTGTGCCACACCTTGGGGCCTAACTTTTACAGGGTCAGCGTTTAAATTTTCCTTATTAAGGAATCGGAATGATTCTCGGGTTTGCCCCCCCGTATGCTCAGCAGTTTATTTGGTTGATGTTGCCTCCGTGATGTGTCGGTGTTTGGTCACCCCAAGATCTTTTTCCTTGAGCGAGGTTTGAATCTTTGGCCACCTATCAATCTCTGTCCCCGCGGGCTTCTTTGCCCTTCTCTGATTTTCATGACTTTTTCATTTGGGCCCGGTTGAATTTTAAAAAGCCAGTTGCTGGACCACGTGTCCAGCCGTCAGGTTCTTTTAAGTCCTGGTAATCCCCCATCTGATTTAAAATCTCCTCATTACCCACATCATCTGGGAAAAGGGACACTTTTGAGTCTATCTCTTTCCCTCGCATTCAAAACCAAAAAAAGGGATTGTCCTAGGAAACCCACCCCTGTGGGCCCCTCTCGTCACAGGTGCCCCCCTGTGATACTATCCATAATGATCGTTTTACCTACCCGTCAGGTATTCTCTGATTTCCCTTGCAGGCCCCTCCTGTTTTACGCTCTGATCCTCAATTTTAAAGGGGTTTTTGGACAGGATTTGCCTTTAAAAGAAACTAGCTGGGTTTTTTTTATAAACTTGTTCCATTTTCCCGTGCTCCACCACTTCCCCCCTGATAATTTTCTCCCTGACTTTTTATACTAACACTCATGCACGGTCTGTAATTTAGTGCCCTTTTGTCTCCTTTTAAAAAATTTGGGGCTACATTTTTGGGGTGTTGTGTGTGTGGTGTGGTACTCACCATTGACTCACCTTTTTTTGGTCAGGGGGCGAGACATGCTCCGGCCCCGCCTCTTCACGGTCGCTACTTTGGTCACTCTTAGAACCGTGACTTTTTCATACCTCTGCTTAAAGCTATTTTGGATCCTGCCTCCACTACATCGCTTCCCAACTATTCCACTTCCGCACTCTGTGGCTGAAGAAGTACTTCCCAAATCCCTGTGATTTTCTTGCTTCAACTTCCAACTGTTCCTCTTTTTGCTGTGTCCCAAAATCGGGGAAAATCCTTCTTTGTCCACCTTGTCAATTCCTCTCATATTTTTTTATGTCGTTATCATGCCCCTATCTCCCTGCCTCCTGTCTCAGGTTATTTCCCTTAACCTCTCCCGTAGGAGAGACTATCTGGGGCTAGTCTTGTTGAAATCTTTTTTCCTTTTTTTCTAGTTTCTTTGTGCTTGGCTAGGTGTGGGGTTCCCAGACTGGGTGCCCATTCCGGTGTGTGTACTTCCCTAATTGTACTCACCTAATTGTGGTTGCGGGGTCGTATTTAGCTCCTGGCCCCGCCTCTTCGCCCACCGTACTAGGTTTCCTCTCTCCTTGCTCCATAAGCTTTATGTACCTCGTCTTAAAATTTGTAAGTTCCCTGCCTCCCTTACACGCTTTCCGACTATTCCCCTTCCAATCTCATGACTGAAAAAATACTTTTAACATCCCCCTTTACTCATCGAGTCTTCAGCTTCCAATTGTGACCACTTGTTTCTTGTCCCCCCTCTGGAAAAATCCCGTCTCTGTCCCCTTGTTATTCACGCATATTTTGAGTCGTTATCATTCTCCCCTACCCCTGTCCTCCTTTTGTCAGATCGATTTCCCTTAACTTTTCATAGGGCATTCCCCCCAGCTCCTGGGGCCCCCCCTCTTCCCACTGACCGTACTGGGTCCTCCCTTCCCCGCCCATGACTTTTAAAACCACCTCGTCTTAAAACTATGCAGGTTTTCCACCTCCCCTACATCGCTTTCCAGACTTTCCCCTTCCTAACAACTTGTGGGAAGAAATACTTCCAACATCCTTTGACTACTGTCTTTAGCTTCCAATTGTGACCCCTTGTTTTTTGTGTCCCATCTCTTGAACTCCGTCTCTGTCCACCTTGTCTATTCAAAACCCTTTTTTTTGAGTCGTTATCGTGTTCCCCTTTAACCTCTTGTCTTCCTTTTTCGCAGACCGACTTCCCTTAACCTTTCTATTCTCGGTTTTTTTTGTCCTTTTCCCAGCTTCATGACTTTGCATTTGGCGCGGGGTTTAAAATTTTGGGCCATTGCTGGACCCGCGTCCCCCGCCTGTCTAGGGTTTTTTGAACCAGACTGGCCCCTATCGATTTAATTCTCCTATTAACTTCACATCATCTGCACACAGGGGCACATCTGAGTCTATCCCTTCCATCATGTCTTACATACACCGAAAAGCACTAGGCCCGGACTAACCCCGGGGACTTGCCGCACAGGCGCCCATGTGTGTGTGTGGTGTGTACTACCCAATTGTTCACCAATTTTGGTTGCAGGGGTCGAGATTCGCTCCCGGCCCCCCTTCTTCAGGTGTACTAGGTCCCCTTTTCTCCCCTCTCCCCTTTTAGCTTTTCATATCCAAAGCTATGTATGGTTCCGCCTCCAAACCTCATTGTGGGCTATTTCCCCTTTCCCAACAACTCTATAAAGAAGAAATACTTCCTAACATCCCCTTTGATTCACTGGGGGCTTTAACTTCCAATTGTGACTCCTAGTTTCTGTGTCCACACTCACTGGGAAAATCCTGTCTCTGTCCACCCTTGTCTATTCCACGCGATTTTTATATTCGTTTTTATGTCTCCCCCCTACCCTTCCCGTCCTCCATTGTTCGTCATCCCATTTCCCTTTTAAACCCTTTTTTCTTTGACATTCCCTTAGCTCTGGATACCTTGTTGCAAACCTTTGTCTTTTTCCCAACTTCTTGACGTCTTGACGGTGTGGTTCCAACTGGTGCTCATTTCTCCAGTATGGGCTACATACACAGTGTACATGTCTTGGAACGATTCCTTAAAGATCGGAAGCTATTCCAGGTTTGCCAGGCCCCTATGCTGCCGGTTTTTTTGGGTTTATGTTCCTCCGGATTGCCGGTGTTAGGTCACCCCAAGTCTTTCTCCCTGAGGGTCTGTATCTTTTTCCACCTGCCTATAATTCTGTCTGCGGTCTTCTTCCCTTTCCCACTTCATGACTTGCATTTGGCTGGATTAATTGAGGAGCCAGTTCGGACCATGTCCAGCCCTCCAGGTCCCCTTGCAGCCTCTATCCTGTCCGATTTAATTCTTTTTCATAACTTCACTCATCTGCAACGGGACCTTCGAGTCTATCCTTCCATATGTCTTCACATATCAAAATACACGGCCAGAACTCCCCTGTGGACCCGCCTCTACAGGGCCCACTGTGATACCTCTCACGTACCATACTCTTGCGCCTCCCCGTCAGGTATTCCCTTATTCATTGCAGTGCCCTTCCTTTTACGTGGGCCGGGACCCTCCAGCTTCTGCACTAATCTCTTGGGGGGAACTGTGTCAAAGGCCTTCCTGCAGTCTAGGAAAACGCAATCTACCCAACCCTCTCTCTCGTGTCTTACTTCTGTTTACCTTGTCATAAAACTCCAGGAGGTTTGTGATACAAGATTTGCCTTCCATGAACCCATGCGGGTTTTCATTTATAATTTCTTGTTCCTTTCAAGTTTCAAAACCACTCTCCTCCTGATAATCTCTCCATGACTTTGCACACAATACATGTCATGACACAGGTCCCGTAGTTTAGGGGCCTCGTTTCTGTTTCCTTTCTTAAATATGGGGACTACATTAGCTGTCTTCCATTTCTCAGGTAGTTGCCCAGTTTCAAGGATGTGTTGAAGATTGTGGTTTAGAGGCACACACAGCATCTCTGCTCCTTTTCTAAGGACCCCCTGGGAGATGTGTCCGTCCCATCGCCCCTTTGAGGTGTCAGGTCACTTAAGAGCTTCTTCACCTCCTCCTCAGTTGTTTTCGTAGTCATCCAACACTTGTTGGTATATTCCCTCTATGTTCCTTTCTGTGCTGTTTTTCCCACAGCCCTTCCTGTCCTACTGTAAAACTTCCTTAAATCTCTGTTTAGCTCCTCACATAACCTCCTGACATTCTTGTAAATTCTCCACCTTCTGCCTTAATCTGATCACCTGGTCTTTGATGTTGTCTTCCCCTGAGTGCTATACAACAGTTTTCGGTCAGTCTTGATTCCGATGCTATGTCATTTTTCCATACTGTCGCTGGCTCTCCTCCTTACCTGTGCGTACTCGTTCCTGGCTCTGCGCTTGATCTCCCCTATTTTCGTGTGTTCTCTGCTCTGTACTTTTTCCATTCTCATTGCACTTTGTTTTTGCCTCCTTACACCGTCGGGTAACCAGGGGCTTGTTCTGGTCTTCCCGTTGTTACTGTTGCCCTTGGGAATGAACCTTTCCACTGCCTCCTTGCATTTGTTGCTACATTTTCCATCATTTCATTTACTGGCTTTCCTGCCAGTTCTCTGTCCCACTGGACCTCCCGCAGGAAGTTCTTCAACCCTATGTAGTCCCCTCTTTTATAGTCAGGCTTTTCCCATTCTACTCCTGTTATTCTCTCCACTTGCAGCTCTACTATGTATTCAAAGCACAGAACCACGTGGTCGCTAGCTCCTAGGGGACTCTCATACTTGATGTCCTCAATGTCTGAGCTGCCCAGGTGAACACAAGGTCCAATCTTGCTGTTCATCCTCCCCTCTCACTCTGGTAGTGTCCTTAACATGTGGTGCATGAGGTTTTCCAGCACCACGTCCAACATCCTGGCTCCTCCCATGTTTCGGGACCCCCATGTGGCCTCCAGGTTTTCCCAGTCAATCTCCCTGTGGTTGAAATCCCCCATAACCAGCAACTTTGCTCTGCTGGAGTGAGCTCTTCTTGCCACCTCAGCAAGTTGTCCACCATTGCTCTGTTGCTCTCTTCATATTCGTCTCTTGGCCTCCTGCAGTTCTGTGGTGGATTATACATCACTGCAATGACCACTTTGTGTTCCCCAGACTGAAGTGTACCTGCTATGTAGTCTCTTTCTCCTGTCTCATCTATTCCTTCCATTTTCTTCGAATTTCCATCTGTTTTTTACGAGCAGAGCAACCCCACCTCCCCCCCTACCCCTTCTATCTTTCCTCATGATCTGGTATCCTGGTGGGAAGATTGCATCTGTTATTGTCTCCATGAGTTTTGTTTCTGTAACTGCTATGATGTCTGGGGACTTCTCATTGATTCTTTCTTGCCATTCCTCATGTTTATTCGTTAATCCATCTGCATTTGTGTACCAAACCTTCAACTTCTGTGTCTAATACATGTAACTGTGGTGCGGGGGGTGGAAACAGAGGGATCGGTGTGTGATGGTTGTTTGGAATGTTCAGTTGCCTTGGGGGTGTCGTGGCTGGAGTCCTTCTGCAGGTGTTTCTGGGGGGTGCACTTGTCCTTCCATTTGATCCTGGGTTATTCTGTGTGTGTGTGTGTGTGTGTGTGTGTGTGTGTGTGTGTGTGTGTGTGTGTGAGTGTGTGTGTGTGTGCGGGGGGTGCCATATCCATCAGCCACAGTTATGGTTAATATACGTATTTGTGGTTCAAACGTAGCTGATATTTTGCAACACTTCATGCATGTTTACTAGCATATAAATTATGAATAAATTAATTTTGTTAGTGTGTGATTGGTACATTGTGTAGAGGTAATTGTTTATACATTGCGTACAGTTCCTTGTTTATATATTGTGTAGAGTTCCTTGTTTATATATTGTGTAGAGTTCCTTGTTTATATATTGTGTAGAGTTCCTTGTTTATATATTGTGTAGAGTTCCTTGTTTATATATTGTGTAGAGTTCCTTGTTTATACACTGTGTAGAGTTCCTTGTTTATATATTGTGTAGAGTTCCTTGTTTATACACTGTGTAGAGTTCCTTGTTTATACACTGTGTAGAGTTCCTTGTTTATATATTGTGTAGAGCTCCTTGTTTATATACCGTATAGAGTTAATTGTTTATACATTGCTTATAGTTCCTTGTTTATACATTGTGTAGAGTTTCTTGTTTATACAATGTGTAGAGTTCCTTGTTTATACACTGTGTAGAGTTCCTTGTTTATACATTGTGTAAAGCTACTTGTTTATACACTGTGTAGAGTTCCTTGTTTATACACTGTGTAGAGTTCCTTGTTTATACACTGTGTAGAGTTCCTTGTTTATACACTGTGTAGAGTTCCTTGTTTATACACTGTCTAGAGTTACTTGTTTATACACTGTGTAGAGTTACTTGTTTATACACTGTGTAGAGTTACTTGTTTATACACTGTGTGGAGTTACTTGTTTATACACTGTGTAAAGTTCCTTGTTTATACACTGTGTAGAGTTACTTGTTTATACACTGTGTAGAGTTCCTTGTTTATACACTGTGTAGAGTTCCTTGTTTATACACTGTGTAGAGTTCCTTGTTTATACACTGTGTAGAGTTACTTGTTTATACACTGTGTAGAGTTCCTTGTTTATACACTGTGTAGAGTTCCTTGTTTATACACTGTGTAGAGTTACTTGTTTATACACTGTGTAGAGTTACTTGTTTATACACTGTGTAGAGTTACTTGTTTATACACTGTGTAGAGTTACTTGTTTATACATTGTGTAAAGTTACTTGTTTATACACTGTGTAGAGTTACTTGTTTATACACTGAGTAGAGTTACTTGTTTTTACACTGTGTAGAGTTCCTTGTTTATACACTGTGTAGAGTTCCTTGTTTATACACTGTGTAGAGTTCCTTGTTTATACACTGTGTAGAGTTACTTGTTTTTACACTGTGTAGAGTTACTTGTTTATACACTGTGTAGTTTTACTTGTTTATACACTGTGTAGAGTTCCTTGTTTATATATTATGTAGAGTTCCTTGTTTATATATTGTGTACAGTTCCTTGTTTATATATTGTGTAGAGTTCCTTGTTTATATATTGTGTAGAGTTCCTTGTTTATACACTGTGTAGAGTTCCTTGTTTATACACTGTGTAGAGTTCCTTGTTTATATATTGTGTAGAGCTCCTTGTTTATATACCGTATAGAGTTAATTGTTTATACATTGCTTATAGTTCCTTGTTTATACATTGTGTAGAGTTTCTTGTTTATACAATGTGTAGAGTTCCTTGTTTATACACTGTGTAGAGTTCCTTGTTTATTCATTGTGTAGAGTTACTTGTTTATACACTGTGTAGAGTTCCTTGTTTATACACTGTGTAGAGTTACTTGTTTATACACTATGTAGAGTTACTTGTTTATACACTGTGTAGAGTTCCTTGTTTATACACTGTGTAGAGTTACTTGTTTATACACTGTGTAGAGTTACTTGTTTATACACTGTGTAGAGTTACTTGTTTATACACTGTGTAGAGTTCCTTGTTTATACACTGTGTAGAGTTACTTGTTTATACACTGTGTAGAGTTCCTTGTTTATACACTGTGTAGAGTTCCTTGTTTATACACTGTGTAGAGTTACTTGTTTATACACTGTGTAGAGTTACTTGTTTATACACTGTGTAGAGTTCCTTGTTAATACACTGTGTAGAGTTACTTGTTTATACATTGTGTAAAGTTACTTGTTTATACACTGTGTAGAGTTCCTTGTTTATACACTGTGTAGAGTTACTTGTTTATACACTGTGTAGAGTTCCTTGTTTATACACTGTGTAGATTTCCTTGTTTATACACTGTGTAGAGTTCCTTGTTTATACACTGTGTAGAGTTACTTGTTTATACACTGTGTAGAGTTACTTGTTTATACACTGTGTAGAGTTACCGTGGTTGTAGGCACGCTGTCAGCGTGCCTCGTTGTGCTCCCGGTTTTCTGGTGTTTTCACGGTCGCTCTTACGTGCTAGAACTTTAATTTGTGTCATCAATCCTATACGATACATCCCTCTAGCGCCTGGAACCAATCTTGGGCGGAAAACATTATATACTGAGTCAAAAAAAGGAGAATTAGTGTGCATTACCTAGCAGAGTTTAATGCCAGAGGGGAATCATAGGCCTGTTTCCCGTGTGAAAAAAATAATAATAATTGAACTTTGTGTCAGAGGAAAGAAAGTCTCCCTGAAAGCATTGAGTATACATAGTGTATAGTGTATACTACAGTGGCTCCCTAGTATATTGATGATAAAGGCTAAAGTGTCATTTGAAAACAGGTGAATTTGTAAATGAAGTGATAAGCCTATAGAGGCAGGTGCCAGAAGTCGCCAGAAACTTACCACAGTCAGCTGTTTTAATAATCTTCCTGGCTTGCTAGTGTACTCGCATATAATCTAGTGATACCAGTGAATAGCAGAATACAGTGTTGTAGTAGCAACTAACCAGTATTATAATGGTACTTAGTGGAGTGGAGTGACTTTCATTAGTTTCTTTTTCTTGAAATACCAGACGTTACTGTGAATTTCATATAACCTGTAGTTACCAGCGGTCGCAATATACACAACGAGAAGCAATTATTACTACAGAAAAAGCGTCCTTCCTCCAAAATTTGCACCATCCAACTATATGAAAATTTAAAAGGAAATTTTTTGGGTGGGGGAGACGAAAAAACAAAAATTAGAAAAGCCAATACACGATTGATAAACAAAGGGGTCGACTGAAAGCCCATTGTAAGGGCTGCCAAAAACCCCCGGCTCTTCAACACGCAATTTTAACTTTTGTATCAGCCCAAATCACATATTACTCGGTAAAAAAATTTCCAGAAAGACCCTTTCCATGTGTTAGCTCAAATCACCGACCAGTATGTTTTAAAAAAATTTACCCACTGATCAGAGCAGATCACTGGTCCAACCCTTGACTGGTCCGAACCCTTGACGGGTCCAAACCAGGGGGCCCGGTTTTTAAAACAGTTTCGTTTGGGGACAATAAACAACTGTAAACGATGGGGTTTGTAGGCCCCCTTATAAACACAAACATTAAAAACAAACGGAGGGAACCGTCCAAAAAACCCCAAAAAGTTTAGAAACAAAAACCCCCAAAAGCTAAACCCTTCTTTTAAAGGGTTATAAATATAATTTTCCCAAGGGGTTCAAGTAGAATTGCAGTAAATAAACCCCTTAAACCCCCTTTAAAGAACTGTGTTTTTGTCTTGGTCATCAAAAAACGGTTTCCACATGGAAAATTTTGGTCATTTTTTTGGGGGAAAATTTGGGTGTCCGCTCCTTTCAGAAATCCCAAAACCTAGCTACAACAGTATTAAAACAAGAATTTTTTGGGGTTTTGCCCAAATGGGGAAAACGGGGCTAAAACACAAGGGTTTTAAAAAAGGACAACTTTCAAAGCCCCTTTCATAGAAAAAACCTGGAACCCTTTCTACAACAGATGGGAACAAAAAAAGTCTGGGCTGAATGGTATTTCCCCCTGGATACGGGCCCAAATTAGACAAAAACTGTAGGCTGGAGGGGGGAGGGCCCCGGTATAAAGTAAATGTGGGGCTGATAGGCGCCCCAGGGGGGAGACAGAAATTTGGTTGAAGCGGGGGTTGCTGTCCGGGGAGACAGAAATGGTGAAGCAGGAGAAACTGTCCTGGGAACAGTAATGGGGAAGCGGAGATTTTGTCCGGGGTAGTCGGGAATTAAACGCGGGAAAAGGAATACAAAAAAATGACCTCATGGGAGACGGGAGCCATAGGGGGAAAACCCAAGTGTATTCAAAAAGGGGGAATAAAACCAATTTTGCAAACTAAAAAAACCCCCGGAAAAAAAACAAGGGGATCCAAAGCAAAGGGGAGGATAAATTACCAAAAACAACTGGGGGGAGCCCCCTTTTGGGGGCTAGGGGATAGGAATAAGGGAACAGGGAAACATCACCAACGGGGAATAAAAGTCACAAAAACCCCCAAGGCAAAGGGAACCCCACCTGTGGAAAAAATACAAACATTTTGGACCCTGCTGGCATGGGAAATCTGGAAAAAAGAGGGACATGCAACTATACCACCCCTAGAAAAGGTCATGTCCTTTTAAAACCGGGAAAATGCAAACCCCTTCCGTAAGCTTTTAAACCCAAAAATGTGTACCTCTTTCAGTACGGGAAAACTGTGCAATAACAAAAATTTTCCCAAAGAAAAACCATCTAAAGGGACAAAAAGATAAAAAAAACATCCGGGCCCCGGGGAAAAAACCCCTTTGGGTTAGCCACACCCCACTCAAGAGGGAGGGGTTTTTTTAAAGGGGCCAGGAAGGAAAAAAAACGGGGCGGGAAAATGGCAAAATCGTACAAAAAATCCAGTCATTCTGGAGTGGAACCACGTCGAGGGCCCCACTCCAAACCAAAAAGATAAAAGAACTAATGCCGAAAAAAAACCCCCCCCCAGAAAACCAACAAAACCACCGGGCCCCCGATAACTTTCCCTTTTTGCAAATATACAGGGCTAAAGCCAGCAAAAAAACAACAAAAATACCTTTCATCCGTGACTGCTGCAGAGGAAAAGGGAAATGTTTCCCCGGGTTTTTACTGAGAACCCCCATTTAAAAGGGTCACTTGGACAACGAAATATGGATCCCAGGGTTACAAACCCCTTTCATATGTGAAAGAGTGAAACCCGGGAAAAGGGGGGGTTTGGCCCGTACATTGCAAAAGTTTACTTTTTGCACAAACTGCTTAAAAGCCCAAAATTTAAGGGAGGAAGTTTTTTGCATAAAGGTCGAGAAAACCCAAAAACCCAGTCATTTTTGGAAAACTACAAAACCTCCGGAAAAGCAACATCCCGCCCAATTTCCCGGGAACAGTTTTAAAAAATTTACCACTTTTCCCGGAAAACTTCCAGCCCTCACCCAACATCCCTTTCTCCCCGGGGGGTTTTTTAACTTTAAGGGAACCCAAAATTGGGGGAATAAAGCCAAAAAATATTGTTGCAAAAAAAAACACCAGGGGGCAGCTCTGATGAAAACTCACACTCCCCAAAGAGCTTTTAAATCTCTGCACAAAATTCAATTTAAAAAACCACAAATAAAGAGCCCACTAGACTGGAGAATAAAACTAGACCCCAAATTTACTAACAATGAAGAAACTAAAAGAAATGGGCACCATATCAAAAACAAATTTCCAGAACACAACAAATTTTTAGGTTCAAACAAGTATGCCCTGAGCCCCAACCGGCAAAAAAGAGACTAGTTACGAGGGGGCCCAAATTTACCAAATTCAAATTCAAAAAACCAAAAAAAAAAAGTGGGGCCAATTTTAAAACCCAAATCCTAACCAAAATAAGCTGGAAGAAAAATTTCTAAGAAAACCCCAGCCCAAACTTATGCCTAGAACAGATTAAATCGGTGGCACTCGATGTAAAAGCACAAGGCTTTTTCCTCTAAGAAAAAGGAGAGTAGATTGGGAAAATAAAAGAAAACAGGGGGCTCCCTTTACAGGGGACGGAAAAGAATAACAGAGCGGCTTAAAAAAGGTCAAAAATATCTGAAATGCGCAGGGAAACACTGGGCAAGAAATAGCAAGCATCGAACTTAAACTAAAAGAATCCTTTAGGAGGGCAGGGGAAACGCGGGGAAAACAAAAAACCATAAATGAAATCGAAAGAAAAACCCCAAAATATTTTTTCTTTCCCATGCCAAAACAAAATCGAGAACAACGGGGGATAATTGGGGGCCTTTTCTTAAACAAGATGGGTCCTACACAGATACAGCAAAGGGAAAGAGTGAGGGGTACTCAAGTCCCAAAATTAAATCAGTTTTTAGCAACCGCTAACCAACTGAGAGTCCCAAGATCAAAATGAATTTTTTATGAAGAGCCACAAAATTTGATTTTAAAACAACCTATCCGATTTTTATCCTGACGCCAATGAAATTCGAACAGGCGATAAATGACATTTCCCATGCACCCTGGGCCCCCGGGCCAGACTCATGGAAAATCCGATTCATCCAAAAAACTGCAAGAAACCCCTATACGGGGCCTTTTTTCCATCCAGGAGAAAGGGGGCCTGGGCACGGGGCCCCCCCAAGTTACTAAAAACAACCGACAAACCCCCCTCCACAAAGGGGGCAGTAAAAAACCCAAAAGCAAAGAACACAGACCAATAGCACTAACACCCATATCCTAAAAATCTTTTAAAGGGTCCCAAGAAGCAAGAAACAAACCCCCGCAATCCCAAAACCCATCATTACACAACCCAGGGGAACATGGGTTTAGAAAAAAGGTCCCTCCCCGTCTGTTCCCCAACTTTTTCCCCTACCCACCCAAGGGCCAAATGCACTAAAAAAACAAAAAGAATGCAGATGTAATTTTTAAAAAAAACTTTGCAAAAACCTTCGACAAGGTGACCATGGCGGGAATAGCGCACAAAATGCCCGGGTAAAGGAAAAAACAGGGAAAAATCGGGCCCATGGATCTATAATTTCCCCCCTAAACAAAAACAGAGAGTATTTGTCACAAGTAAAGGGCCCCAGGCAAACTACGGTGAAAAACCTGTTCCACAAGGCACAGTACTCCCTCCCCTCTTGTTCCCATCCTTAAATCCCCACATAACAAGGATTCAGCCACAGCACCGTGGGCCTTTCCTTTTGGCAGAAAGACAACCCTAATCTGCATGACAGTGTTTCCCCTTGGGAGACAAAATGCCCAAAGCTCCAGGGGACATCAACCCAAAACTTTCAATGGGGTGCAGAAAACAATATGAAAGTTCAACGTTTTAAAAAATTTCCCAAATTTCTCGATATGGTAAAAATGAAAATTTAAAACGTCATCAGAAATACAAAAACCCAAAATTTTTGGCCCCCAAAATAAAAGCGAAACACCAACGCAAAGACCTGGGGGTGATCATGGGCGGAGGATCTCACCTTCAAGGGCCCTAAAAATTGTATCAAACGCATCTGCTAAAAAAAGACAGGGTGGATAATGAAACCTTTAAAAAACTGGGGAGGCCAAGCCCAGAGACACTCTTCAGGTCACTTGTTCTATCTAGGCTGGAATATTGCGCACACTTACAGCACCTTCAAGGCAGGTGAAATTGCCGACCTAGAAAATGTACAGAGAACTTTCACGGCGCGCATAAGGGAGATAAAACACCTCAATTATTGGGGAGCGCTTGAGGTTCCTAAACCTTTATTCCCTGGAACGCAGGAGGGAGAGATACATGATTATATACACCTGGAAAATTTCCTAGAGGGACTATACCGAACTTGCACACGAAAATCACTCATTACGAAAGCAAAAGACTTGGCAGACGATGCACCATCCCCCCAATAAAAAGCAGGGTGTCACTAGCACGTTAAGAGACCATAAAATAAGTGTCGGGGGCCCGAGACTGTTCAACTGCCTCCCAGCACACATAAGGGGGATTACCAACAGACCCCTGGCAGTCTTCAAGCTGGCACTGGACAAGCACCTAAAGTCAGTTCCGGATCAGCCGGGCTGTAGCTCGTATGTTGGTTTGCGTGCAGCCAGCAGCAACAGCCGGTTGATCAGGCTCTGATCCACCAGGAGGCCTGGTCTCAGACCGGGCCGCGGGGGCGTTGACCCCCGGAACTCTCTCCAGGTAAACTCCAGGTATACACTGTGTAGAGTTCCTTGTTTATACATTGTGTAGAGTTACTTGTTTATACACTGTGTAGAGTTACTTGTTTATACACTGTGTAGAGTTACTTGTTTTTACACTGTGTAGAGTTCCTTGTTTATACACTGTGTAGAGTTACTTGTTTATACACGGGTAAGTTCCTTGTTTATACACTGTGTAGAGTTACTTGTTTATACACTGTGTAGAGTTCCTTGTTTATACACTGTGTAGAGTTACTTGTTTATGAACCTCGATGATAAATTGCTTCTGAGAGCTGATTCTTATTTACTTTAAATATTCAATGGTAATATTTTATTGAATTTCAATCTTATTTCAGAGAAACCTTTCTTCTGATATACCTTTGAAGAGTTTGTAGAGTTTAACTACTCTCAGAGCCCGGTCATGGGCCATTCTCGTGCTGTGCTTGCCTCATCAACCAGGCTGTTGTTGCTAGAGGCCCGCTGCCCCACATGTCCGTCACAGCGTGGTTGATCTAACACCTGGTGAACTAGACTTGTCCAGTCTCCTCTTGAAGGCTTCTACACTTGTTTCGGCCGTGTTTATGATATGTTCTGGTAGGATGTTGAATAGTCTGGGACCCCAGATGTTGATACAGTGTTCCCTTATTGTCCCCACAGCACCCCTGCTCCTCACTGGGTTTATTTCACACTTCCTCCCATATCTCTCACTCCAGTATGTTGTTATGGCAGGCTCCCGAGCACTTTCCGGGTGCATATTATCATGTATCTCTCTCTCCTTCGCTCCAGTGAGTACATGTTCAAGACTTGCAGGTGTTCCCAGTAATTTAGGTGCTTTATTGGCTCAGTGTGAGCAGTAAACGATCTCTGTATTTGTTCCAGCTCCGATATTTCTCCTGCTTTGAACGGGGCCGTCAACACTGAGCAATATTTTAAGTGAGGGAGCACAAGTGATTTGAAGAGTATGAGCGACTGGGCTTCCTACGGTTCCTCTTAATTCTTACATTCATGCTTCTAGTAGTAGTTCTCCTTCTTCTAGTGGTCTTCGCTTCTACTAGTGGCCCTCGCTTCAAGTAGTGGTCCTTGCTTTTTCTAGTGGTCTTCGCTTCTACTAGTGGTCTTCTCTTCTACTAGTGGTCCTCGCTTCTAGTAGTAGTCCTTGTTTCTTCTAGTGGTCTTCGCTTCTACTAGTGGTCTTCTCTTCTACTAGTGGTCCTCGCTTCTAGTAGTGGTCCTTGCTTTTTACTCGTGGGGCCCGCTTCTATAGTGGGGCCTGCTTTTACTAGTGGCTGCAT
>NC_069404.1:54887579-54897579 GCF_026875155.1 Cherax quadricarinatus
CCCCACACACACCACACACACACACACACACACACACACACACACGCACACACGCACACACACGCACACACACCCCACACACCACACCACAACACAACCCACACACCCACACACACACACACACACACACACACACACACACCACACACCACACACACGCCACCCCCCACACACACACAACACCCACACACCACACACCACACACCACACACACACAAACACACACACAACCACACATACCACCACACACCACACACCACATCACACACACAAAAACCCCACACACACCACACACACACCACCACACACACACACACACCACCACAACACACACAACACCACACATCACACACACACACCACACACACACAACACACAAAACCCCACACACACCACACACACACACACACACACAACCACACAACACACACACACACACAACACACACACACCACACACACACACACACACACACACACACACACGGGACAAAGGAGATGTACTGTACGCGATGACTCCATCGGACCTAAGGGGGGCCCTGGGAAAAGGCAGGGAGAACAGCAAGAACTAATGAGGGGACTAAAGTCAATGAGGGAGCTAAGCTATACACAGGCTCTAACAGACAACTGCCATTTCCAGGAACAAATAAGCAGAGGGACACCGGATAGGGAAGAGACAGTAAGAAGCAGTGTTTCAATGGCAGGAACTAATTTGAACCGGAGGATGCTCATGGAAGCTCAGTGGGAGGATGAAAGGGAGAGGGCTGTTTTTGTCTGTGGGCTCCAAGAAGTAGATGTGGAAACTTACGAGGCAAGGAAACAGGAGGAGAAAAAAATGATTGAAAGCATCATGAAAGCAATATGAGAGGACATGACCCAGCTGACAAATTTTCGGAGAATTGGGTCTTTTGCGAGGAGAAAAAAGCATCCGGTCAAAGTGATTTTGAAGGCAGAGTCAGCTCGAAACCGGATCCTGCAGAAGAAAGCACGCTCAAAGGACAATCAGGCGTTCCGGTGTGTGCACCTCGACCTAGACACAAGACAAGAAGAAAGGATGACACTGAGAGAGGGTGCAACGTCGCAAGGAGGAATGGGATTCAAGGAAGGTGGAGAGCAGGAGAAATCAGGCCCACGTGGAAGAACAAACACAACTCCCTCCAGTACCCCCCACTTCTAGAAGGAACACAACCATGGCAATCCCAAAGCAGTCAAACGACCTAACCCAAAACCCACTCACTGTACCCTCTGCTCCCATCCCCCTCAGCACAAATCCTACCCCACAGTAACCCACTCATCCCCCTCTGCATAAACCCCACCCCCACAGTAACCCTCAGTAACCTGCACATCCCCCTCAACTCAAACCCCACCCCCACAGTAACCCACACAATGTACAATGTTATACCAGAAATATCCTAGGGAAGCACCCTGGCTCAACAGGTACATACCAGGGAAATAATGAGGTTTTGTGAAAAGTACTCTTTAAACCAACAGGTAATTGATCCCACTAGAAATGAAAATACCCTGGATTTGATATTCACAAACAACGAGGAACTGATCAGAGACATAAGTTTCCAAAACTATTTATTCTGATCATATCATCATAGAGGTTCAAACTAGTATTAACTCATGGGTAGGAAACTGCATCGCTAAAGTTAGAGACGGGATGTTCAGTAAGTTTAATTTTAACAACCATAGAATTAACTGTGAAAAAATAAACCAAGAGCTATCAGACATACTCTGGGAATCAGACATGAGCGACCTAAATGCTCACCAGTGCCTAGAGAAGCTGAATACATAAGCATACAAAGTATGTATGAAACATATACCTTTGAGGAAACCCAGAGGAAGATCAGATATAGAGAGAGAGCGTAGGAGATGATACAGGAGAAGAAAACGGGTTACTGAACTGCTTAAAAACACACACATGCTACAACAGAGGAAAGATTGACTTAGCAGAGAGATCACTGAATTAGAGCAAAAACTTAGGATGTCATACCTCACAGAAGAAGTACAAAGGGAACAAAAGGCCATACAGAATATTGCAAGAAACCCAAAATATTTCTATTCCTATGCAAAATCCAAGCTAAGAACTATCTGTAGAATTGGACTACTGAGAGGAGACTCATATTCTGACGATGAACAGGAAATGAGTGAAATCCTAAGAGAACAGTATGAGTCGATGTTCAGCAACCCACTAAATGACAGCAAGGTAGAAAATGCAGAAATATTTTTCACTCCAGAAGAAGGCCGCACAGACCAACTAAATGACAGTACAAATCCCATAGATTTCAAAAAAGAAATGGAAAACATGCTCACTTGCTCAGCACCTGGACCAGATTCATGAAATGCTCTATTTATAAGGAAATGCAAAGTACCACTAGCACGAGCCCTCAGTATTCTTTGGAGAAAGAGCTTAGATCTAGGTGAAATAACGGAGGCCTTAAAGAGTGCAGACATAGCTCCTTTGCACAAGGGAGGCAGTAGAGCACTAGCTAAAAATTACAGACCAGTAGCCCTAACCTCTCACATAAAAATCTTTGAAAGAGTGATGAAATGGCAGGTTACAAATTTCATGGACGAGCACAACCGACATAACCCGAACCAGCATGGTTTTAGAGCAGGACGATCATGTCTGTCACAGCTGCTGAACCATTATGACAGAATTACGGAGGCACTGGAAGACGACCAAAACGCAGATGTGATTTACACAGATTTTGCAAAGGCGTTTGACAAAGGCGATCATGGAGTGATAGCGCACAAAATGAAGGCCATGAGCATTACGGGGAAGGTAGGCAGATGGATTTTCGGTTTCCTAACACACAGAACACAAAAAGTAGTAGTGAACATGGCAAGATCCAGCATCAGCGAGGTAAAAAGTTACAGTGCCCCAAAGCACTGTCCTGGCACCTCTGCTGTTCCTCATCCTCATAGCAGACATAGACAAAAACATCTGGCACACTTTTGTATCATCATTTGCAGATGACACTAAAATAAGCATGAAAGTCAGTACGGTAGAGGACACTGAAAAAGTACAGGAAGACATAAACAGGGTTTTCCAGTGGGCAGTGGAAAACAACATGATGTTCAATGGTGATAAGTTCCAGCTGCTTAGGTATGGAAAGAATGAAGAACTCAAAAGGAGCACTATATACAAAACTCAAGAGGGTCACCAAATAGAACGTAAGGAACTCGTAAAAGACCTAGGAATAATTATGTCAGCGGACCTTTCTTTTAAAGAGCATAACAAGACAAAGATCACGACAGCCAGGAAGATGACGGAGTGGGTATTGAGAACTTTCAAAACAAGGGAAACAATGCCAGTGGTGACACTCTTCAAATCTAGTGCTCCCTCACTTGGAATATTGCTCAGTGCAGACGCCCCGTTCAGGGCAGGATAAATATCGGAGCTGGAACAAATACAGAGATCGTTTGCGGCTCACATTGAGCCAGTAAAGCACCTAAACTACTGGGAATGCCTGCAAGTCTTGAACATGTACTGATTGGAGCAGAGGAGAGGGAGGTACATGATAATATATACCTGGAAGGTACTCAAGGGTTTGGTCCCAAATCTGCACACTGCCATAACAACATACTGGAGTGAGAGATATGGGAGGAAGTGTGAAATAAACCCAGTGAGGAGCAGGGGTGCGGTGGGGACAATAAGGGAACACTGTATCAACATCTGGGGTCCCAGACTTTTAAACATTTTACCAGAAGATATCAAAAGCACTGCTGGAACAAGTGTTGAAGCCTTCAAGAGGAAACTAGACAAGTATCTTCACCAGGTGCCAGATCAACCAGGCTGTGATGGATATGTGAGGCAATGGGCCTCCAGCAGCAACAGCCTGGTTGACCAGGCAAGTGCCAGATGAGCCTGGCCCATGGCCGGGCTCAGAGAGTAGATATACTCTCGAAATTCTTAAAAGGTATATCAAAGGTATAAGGTATCCCCCTCACCACAAACCCCACCCTCACAGTAACCCATCAGCAACCCACACACTACCCTCTGTACCCATCCCCTTCACCACAATCCCTTCCCCCACTGTAACCCCCCATAGGCCCTCTTCCCCCATGTCCCTCACCAACTACCCCTACCCGCACTGAAACCCTCCCCGTAGGCCCTCTGCTCCCCCACACCAGAGACTCTACCCCCACACCAACCCCCTATAGGCCCCTGCTAGGGCACCTGCTCCCCCTAACCCACCTCTCTCCCCAGACCACAGTTATTGAAAAGAAGTTGAAGGTTTGGTACAAAAACACGGATGGAATAACGAATAAATGTGAGGAATGGCATGAAAGAATTAAGGAGATGTCCCCAGACATCATAGCGGTTACAGAAACAAAACTCACTGGGATAATAACAGATGCAATCTTCCCACCCGGATATCAGATCCTGAGGAAGGATGGAAGGAGCGAGGAAGGGGGGGAGGGTTGCACTGCTAATGAAAAAACTGTGGGGTTATCTAGAAATGGAAGGTATGGACGAGACTGGAGAAATGGATTACACAGTAGGTACAGTTCAGTCAAGGGAACACAAGGTAGTCATTGCAGTGATGTATAATCCACCACGGAACTGCATGAGGCCAAGAGAGGAATATGATGAGTGCAACAAAGCAATGGTGGACACACTAGCTGAGGTGGCAAGAAGGGCTCACTCAGGTAGAGCGAAGTTACTGGTCATGGGCGACTTCAATCACAGGGAGATTGATTGGGAAAACCTGGAGCCACATGAGGGTCCCAAAACATGGAGAGCCAAGGTGATGGATGTGGTGCTGGCAAATCTCATGCACAAACATGTTACAGATACTACCAGAGAGAGAGGGGAGGATGAACCAGCAAGGCTGGACCTTGTGTTCACCCTGAGTAGCTCAGACATTGAGTACATCACACATGAAAGGCCCCTTGGAGCTAGTGACTACGTAGTTATGAGCTTTGAATACATAGTGGAGCTAAAAGTGGAGAGGGTAACAGGAGTAGAAACGAAAAAGCTCAACTATAAAAGGGGGGACTACACAGGAATGAGGATCTTCCTGCAGGAGGTTCAGTGGGAACAGGAGTTGGTAGGAAAATCAGTAAATGAAATGATGGACTTTGTAACAACAAAATGCAAGGAGGCAGAAGAAAGGTTTATTCCCAAGGGTAACAGAAATAATGGGAAGCACAGAACAAGCCCTTGGTTTACCTGAAGGTGCAGGGAAGCAAAAACGAAGTGCTCTAGAGAATGGAAAAAGTACAGAAGGCAAAGGACTCAGGAGAATAGAGATTAGTCGACGAGCCAGAAACTAGTATGCACAGATAAGGAGGGAGGCACAGCGGCAGTATGAAAATGACACAGCATCGAAAGTCAAGGGTGACCTGAAACTACTCTACAGCCACATCAGGAGGAAGACAACAGTCAAGGACCAGGTAATCAGGCTGAGGAAAGAAGGTGGGGAGCTCACAAGAAATGACCAGGAGGTATGTGGGGAGCTCAACATGAGATATCAGGAAGTATTTACAGTGGAGGCTGAAGGGACAACCGCAAGACAAAACAGTGGGGTACAGCAACACGGGATATACCAACAAGTGTTGGATGAATTAAACACAGCTGAGGAGGAGGTGGAGAAGCTCCTAAGTGACCTTGATACCTCAAAGGCGGTGGGACTGGACATCTCTCCATGGGTCCTTAGAGAGGGAGCAGGGCCACTGCTTGTGCCACTAAGCAAAATCTTCAACACTTCCCTTGAAACTGGGCAACTACCTGAAGTATGGAAGAAGGCAAATGTAATCCCTATCTTTAAGAAGGGAAACAGAAATGAAGCATTAAATTAGACCAGTGTCACTGACATGTATAGTATGCATAGTCTTGGAAAAGATTATCAGGAGGAGAGTGGTGGAGCACCTGGAGCGGAACAAGATTATAAACGACAGCCAGCACGGATTCATGGAAAGCAAATCCTGTGTCACAAACCTACTAGAGTTTTATGACAAGGTAACTGAAGTAAGAAATGAGAGGGAGGGGTGGATTGATTGCATTTTCTTGGACTGCAAGAAGGCCTTCAACACAGTTCCTCACAAGAGATTAGTACAGAAGCTAGAGGAACAGGCACGTATAACAGGAAGGGCAATGGATCAGAGAATACCTAACAGGGAGGCAACAGTGAGTCGTGGTCCGTGATGAGGTATCAGTGGGCGCCAGTGACGAGCGGGGTCCCACAGGGGTCAGTCCTGGGACCAGTGACCCTGTTTGCAGATGACGTGAAGTTAATGAGGAGAATTAAATCAGACGCGGACCAGACAGGTCTACAAAGAGACCTGGACAGGCTGGATGTGTAGTCCAGAAACTGGCTCCTAGAATTTAACTCCGCCAAATGCAAAGTCATGAAGATCGGAGGAGGGCAAAGAATTCCGCACACAGAGTATAGGCTAGGAGGCCAAAGGCTGCAAACCTCACTCAAGGAGAAAGACCTAGGAGTGAGTATAATACCGAGTACATCGCCAGAAGCACACATTAACCAGGTAACTGCTGCGGCATATGGGCGCTTGGCAAACCTGAGAATAGCGTTCCGGTACCTCAGTAAGGAATCGTTCAAGACTTTATGCGCCGTGTACGTCAGGCCCATACTGGAGTACGCAGCACCAGTTTGGAACGCACACTGGTCAAACACGTCAAGAAATTAGAGAAAGTGCAAAGGTTTGCAACAAGGCTAGTTCCAGAGCTAAGAAAGGTTAAGGAAAATCGGTCTGACAGCACTGGAGGACAGGAGGGTCAGGGGAGATATGATAACGACATACAAAATACTGCATGGTATAGACAAGGTGGACAGGATGTTCCAGAGATGGGACACAGAAACAAGGGGTCACAATTGGAAGCTGAAGACTTACACGAGTCAAAGGGATGTTAGGAAGTATTTTTTCAGTCACAGAGAAGTTAGGAAGTGGAATAGTCTGGCAAGCTATGTAGTGGAGGCAGGAACTATACATAGTTTTAAGACGAGGTATGATAAAGCTCATGGAGCAGGGGGAGAGAGGACCTAGTAGCGATCGGTGAAGAGGCGGGGCCAGGAGCTGAGTCTCGACCCCTGCAACCACAATTAGGTGAGTACACACACACGCGCCACACCACACATGTGCCACACCACACATGTGCCACACCACACATGTGCCACACCACGCGTCACACCACACACACGCGCCACACCACACACGCGTTACACCACACACACGCGCCACACCACACACGTGCCACACCACACACACGCGCCACACCACACACGCGCCACACCACACACACGCGCCACACCACACACACACGCCACACCACACACACATGCCACACCACACACGCGCCACACCACACACGCGCCACACCACACGCGGAACACCACACACGCGCCACACCACACGCGGAACACCACACGCGCCACACCACACACGCGCCACACCACACACGCTCCACACCACACACGCGCCACACCACACACGCGCCACACCACACACGCGCCACACCACACACGCGCCACACCACACACGCGCCACACCACACACGCGCCACACCACACACGCGCCACACCACACACGTGCCACACCACACATGCGCGCCACACCACGCGCGCCACATCACACGTGCGCTACACCACATGCGCGCCACACCACACGCACGCGCCACACCACACAGGCGCGCCACACCACACACGCACGCCACACCACACACGCGCCACACCACACACGCGTGCCACACCACACACGCGCCACACCACATGCGCACAACACCACACACGCGCGCCACACCACACACGCGTGCCACACCACACACACACGCCACACTACGCGCCCGCCACCCCACACGCGCCCGCCACCCCACACGCGCCCGCCACACCACACGCACGCCACACCACTCACGCGCGTGCCACACCACATGTGCGCCACACCACACACGCACCACACCCACACGCGCGCCACACCACACGCGCGCCACACCACACACCGCACACACACCGCGCACACACACACCGCACACACACACACCGCACACACACAACCGCACAAAACACACACCGCACACACACACCGCACACACACACCGCACACACACACACCGCGCACACACACACACACACACACACCGCACACACACACCGCACACACACACACACACTGCACACACACACACCGCACACACACACCGCACACACACACACCGCACACACACATCACACACCGCACACACACACCACACACCGCACACACACACCGCACACACACACCGCACACACACACCGCACACACACACCGCGCGCGCACACACACACACACACACACACACACACACACACACACACACACACACACACACACACACACACACACACCGCACAGTGGGTGCCTGTGATGAGCGGGGTCCCACAGGGGTCAGTCCTAGGACCAGTGCTATTTTTGGTATATGTGAATGACATGATGGAAGGGATAGACTCAAAAGTGTCCCTGTTAGCAGATGTGAATTTAATGATGAGAATTAAATCAGATGAGGATCAAGCAGGACTACAAAGAGACCTGGACAGGCTGAACCCATGCTCCAGCAACTGGTTTCTCAAATTTAACCCTGCCAAATGCAAAGTCATGAAGATCGGGGAAGGGCAAAGAAGACCGCAGGCAGAGCACGTCTCCGGAAGCACACATCAACCAGATAACTGCTGCAGCATATGGGTGTCTGACAAACCTGAGAATAGCGTTCCGATACCTTAGTAAGGATTCGTACAAGACTACACCGTAGTCTTGTAGGCCTGACGTACACAGTGTACGTCAGGCCTACACTGGAGTCTGCAGCACCAGTTTGGAACCCATACCTGGTCAAGCACGTTATAAAATTAGAGAAAGTCCAAAGGTTTGCAACAAGGCTAGTTCCGGAGCTGGGGGAAATGTCCTGCGAAGAAGGGTTGAGCGAGGTCGGCCTGACGACAATGGTGGACAGGAGGGTTAGGAGAGACGTGATAACGACATACAAAATGCTGCGAGGAATAGATAAGGTGGACGGACGGGATGTTCCAGAGGGGGGACACACACGGGGGGGTCACAGTTGGAAGTTGAAGACTCGGATGAATCAACGGGATGTTAGGGAGTGTTTCTTCGGTCAGAGTTGTCAGGGAGTGGAGTGGTCTGGCAAGTGATGTAGTGGAGGCAGGAGCCATACATGGTTTTGAAACGAGGTATGATTAAACTCGTGGAGCAGTGAGAGAGGGGGGCCTAGTAGCGACCAGTGAAGAGGTGGGGCCAAGAGCTGAGTATCGACCCCTGCAATCACAATTAGGCGAGTACACACACCCTCACACATCCTGATTTCATTACACAGTATACACACACACACACACACACACACACACACACACACACACACACACACACACACACGTACACACACGTACACACACGTACACACACACACACACACACACACACACACACACACACACACACACACACACACACACACACACACACACACACACAAAACAGGCCTAGTGTCTAATCGACATGTGCCTAGGACAAAATGGTAACTAACCGCACATGCACCACGTAGACAGACATGAAGCATTAAACTACAGACCAGTGTCACTGACATGTATAGTATGCAAAATCATGGGGAAGATTATCAGGAGAAGAGTGGTGGAACACCTAGAAAGGAATGATCTCATCAACAGCAGCCAACATGGTTTCAGGGACGGGAAATCCTGTGTCACAAACCTACTGGAGTTCTGTGACATGGTGACAGCAGTAAGACAAGAGAGAGAGGGGTGGGTGGATTGCATATTCTTGGACTGCAAAAAGGCGTTTGACACAGTTCCACACAAGAGATTGGTGCAAAAACTGGAGGACCAAGCAGGGATAACAGGGAAGGCACTACAATGGATCAGGGAATACTTGTCAGGAAGACAGCAGCGAGTCATTGTACGTGGCGAGGTGTCAGAGTGGGCACCTGTGACCAGTGGGGTTCCACAGGGGTCAGTCCTAGGACCAGTGCTGTT
>NC_069404.1:54900079-54905079 GCF_026875155.1 Cherax quadricarinatus
ACACCCCCCACAACCACACAACCACAACACCACACACACCACACCACACACACACCCACACCGCATACACACCCACACCGCACACACACCACACACTATGGAGGAGGAGCTTGGACATGGGTGAAATTCCAGTCACTTAAAACAACGGATATAGCCCCCCTCCATAAAGGTGGTAGCAAAACATTAGCTAAGAACTATAGACCAAAAGCTGTGACGTCCCACATCATAAAAATCTTTGAAAAGAGTGCTAAGAAGCAGGATTGCAAGTCACCTGGATTCCCAAAATCTGCACAATCCAGGGCAACATGGGTATATGGTCTCCCTTGGCTGACACTGCTGCCGTGTGTGTCTGTCCTGACTACCTGGTGCTGCATGCACTGCTTGCATTGCTCACTGCCCATGCTAGTAGAGAGACCATCGATACTATCCCTATCAGATGCTGAGGTTGAATTCCGTTGAATCCACCACGTCCCTTGGGGATTGCACTTGGGACATTACCCGACCCTGCACCATGTAAACTGATCTTTCCTAGGTGAATAATTATAGTCACTATCATTTGACTAATCATCACTTGATAGAAAATCAAGGCCCACATCACCATCATCATTACTTCTCACATCTATGCCCAAACCATAGGAGAATAGTATTAGCTTTTGCTTGTGGTGTGAATGAAGTGGATGTTTATGAGTCATCAGGGTTTTCAGTGCTATTTGTGGCATTTTCATTGTCAGTCTGTCACTTACCCTTCATATACCTCTGAGTTTTGAGAGTTTTTTAAACTCCCAGAATCCTTCCTTTGGCAAAACTTGTCTGGTGCTTGCCTGGTCAACCATACCATTACTGCTGTGGCCCATTGACCCACCTTCAAACCGTAGAACTCATTCTTAGAATCAGTATCTTCATTTTGGAACTGTTTATAGGGAAAATAGAGGTACATAATTTTCCAGGGAGTGAGAATACTGTGGCAATGTGGCATAATGGACGATGATAAACTTAATGGCATTCCCACGATGAACTGCTGGTGCTTCGATTTTTGGTATTTTGCACACTGACTTTGCAGACCTATTTTTTCATGTCTATGCCTACCAGGCTTTCTGTGCCAAATTTGAGTTCCCTAGAATGTTTGCTTAGACCCACGTAAGTGATTTTAAAGTCAATAACACAGATCTACATGAGACATTAAAGGGTTAATGGCTCATTGTTAGTCACACTGTGACTTCAGTATTTCACTTATTTCTTTGTCATCATCAGTGGAATTTACATCTCCCTAAAGTGAGGGGCCTGATACTGGATCAGGTGTTTGCCCTGGATTTTGCATATGAGAAAAAATATTTTTGGTTTCTTTGCTAGAGCAGCTAGGCTGTGATGACTTATGTCAGTCAGTAATCTGCCAACATCAGCAACCTCGTTGAACAGCCAGTCAACAGAATGGCCTGGTTCAAAGTCAGGCTGTGAGAGTAGAAAAGCTCTCAGAATCGATCACAAACATATTACAGGTTCTGCATATCAGTTTTAGTAATGGATTTTTGTTCCCCCCGTCTCCTGGGCTCTTCATGATATGTACAGTATATTCAATTTGATCATGAAGTCACTGTCAGAAAGCATTTGGCAGAAGGACTCGCCTTTTTTCTTGTGCATAATGATTAGTTAATTCATCAGCAGATTACCAAGAAGAGATCTGAATATCTGGTTCCTGGTTGATGACAGTGGTATGCACAAAAAAGTTCACATCAAAGGATCTCTAGTTATAAAAGACTCCAAGGATTCCTTGACTCCTCCTTAATGTGAGATCATCTTGTCCAACCAGCCAACCATCAGTGCAGTGAGATCTATGTTACCTAGTCTTAGTCATTTTCTCCACTGATAACATCCTGTTTTGAGACCCTATGGAATCCAATGCCTCAACCACAATTTCCAAAAATAATCTGAATGATGTAAAGACAACACAGAGAATGGGTCATCTCAAAATCCACAATACGTTGTACTTTATACAAAAGTTCTTGAACATATCCAGTCTAAACTCTGTCCTGGAGTGTGCATCTTTATATTATAGCTCAAAACTCAATGGATTTGATTAGGTCTTAAAGTCAGTATTTGTAAAAGCTCACAATCTTAGAAGATGGTGAATGGGATGAAGTTAAAATTAATGTTAAACTCTGGAGAACTGGGTGTTTGCAAGGCAACACTGATAACATCACTTGTATCCCTATCCTTGCCTTCAAAAACAGATACAGTAATTTGCTGCAGTACAAAAAGCATCAGCCAACAGAATATTATAAGCTGGACCTAAGAACTGAAGCTCATAACCCACGTACTGGTAGAGTAATTATAGTGTGAAAATTCGGAAGTGTTTGATATGGTCCATCTGTTCATAGAAATTTTGTATTACTTGGTTTTGTCAGTGTGTGTTATTGATGATAACCTTTTGTTATGTTTTGCTTGCAGGAGTGTTACCTCCCGCTAGTCAGGCAGGGTGGAGAGGGGGCCATACAGAATCCAGTGACACCTCAGCTCAAGGTAGGCAACAAGAAATAAAACATTTATGTTTAAAAATCTAGATCTCAGGCTTTTCTTTCCATACATGATAATGATTTCTTTGGATTTGTCATAATTTTCTTAATTGGTCACTTTTGCATTGACTAAGTAAATTTTTTGCATATTGGTTTTAAAATAAACATTTATGAGTGTGTATTATATCTCTTGCCTGAGGTCTGGAAACTTCCAAAAAAAAAAAAAAAAAGCATTTTGGAAGGACTGCATTTGGTATGCTTTGTGTGGTGTGCTGTAGCAATGCCTAAAGTCACATTGTAGATAGTCAAGCAAGTAAATTTAGATACGCTTTTCACTTACTAATGGATGAATGGTGTTATGTGTGTGATCTGCAAATTCTTCTAATACTCCCTAACAACAACAAATCCAAATGCTTGAGGTCCAGAAACAAAGATGTTATATGGCTCAAATGGGACTTAGGTATGCTGGGTATCATGTTCAGCCATAAACCTTGGTCTGTTAAAAATTGTATAAAAGCATATATATTTTTTTTATAAAGGAAATATTGTTAACCTCCACGAGCTGTATGTTGCTGTATATATATATACACACACACACATATACATAGTGCGCATATATATTTATGTATGTATGTCATGCCGAATAGGTAAAACTTGTGATTTTAGCTTCAGTAGCAACACTCTTCTTGCTGAATAAGGCAAGCGAAATTTGTGTATGCAGTAATTTCGCAAATATCATTCTGAACCCAGTGGAAAAAATATATTTCATTGTGTTTGTTTATTATTAAATTATTGTAAACTTATCTAAAATATATTTAGTTGGATTAGGCTAAATTAAATCATGCTTGTTATAATATGGTTAGGTAAGTTTAACATAAATGAAAAATATGTCTTAAATGTGTAAGAGAAAAATTTAGAAAGGACTTAATTTTAAACGAGTTCATGGTAATTGACCAATTTTACCTATTTGGCACGATGCGCGCACACACACACACACACACACACACACACACACACACACACACACACACACACACACAGTGTGTGTGTATGTATTTATGTATATATATGCAAAACAACCACAGGGGGAGTAGAATGATAGCTCTAGGCCTTTCATGATGCAATCAACACATCACCAGGAGCTTGCAAAGTTGCAGAAAAAGAGGATGTCCAAGCCATCATGCTCCCAGAGGATGTATTCACTGGAGTGAGGGAGGGAGGGAGAGAGAGAGAAAGAGAAGGGAGCAGGAAATGCCCCCAGGCATACCAGTACCCATAGCCAGAAAGGTTGAATATTATAGCAATCGAAAAATCCCACAAACGCTGATATTTTAATAGCAGCCTAAACGAAAGTAATGTGGCGATTATCAAAAATTCCGTCAGACTCTGCTATGATACAAGTAATTTTACGTGCATAATTATATTGCCGGTGGTATGGAAGTCACTGACAATTATGGAGTACCATCCACAAGAAAGTGGGTCCATTTAAAGGGACAAGAAAACTGAGCCATTTAAAGGGGGAGACTTCTATAAATTATACAAAGGAAATGGGGCTCGTAAAAATTATCTCATTTAAAGAGGGAGACATCTGTAATTTCAAGGAAGACGGCTAGTTTTTCGTCCCACATGATTCTGAGGCAAACTCTGGTTCAACCTTCAGATAAAATAGCCCCTAATTCCCCGATGTGGCACTTCATTTAAGGTAGTCCAGTGCATTCGTATAAGAGCCCAATTTTGGACTTTGTAATATTGCCTCAGCTAAAAATGCATATAATTTGAACAACCCACCACTGATATTGTATAACGAATGCTTATCATGCTTAATAATTGCTGATTGTACAATATTCCTTTAAAGCCAAGAGAAACAAGGGAAGATAATTCTTGCTTCCTGCCAGTTTGACGGGTTATTACAAGCTCTAATATGGTTGAAAATCGCGTTCGATTCCTGTGGTATATGTATTGAATAACAATGTTGTGATATTCTAACTTTTAAAGATTTTCCTGTCTGTCCCACATAGGAGAGAGTGCAGCCATTGCAACCAATTCTCTAGACACCACCAGCACACTGTTGGGGTGAATTCTTTATCAGAATGCTTCTAACAGTCCATGAATTTTTAAAAATTTTCAATGTATGGGAGGACCAGCACATTCTTGGTCTGAGGTGTTGTTCTACGCTCTGTTCTATAATAAGTTTTCTTAGCTGCCAGCAAGACAGATTCCATGAACTCCTTAGGATACTGCAGTTTCGTGGCAATGTCAAATGTGTAATAATGTTGGTAGAATTACCGACAATATGTAAAGCAAAAGGGCACAAGTGCAACTAACATGACATATTCATTGTGGCAACGTTTTGCTCTCCAGGAGCATGATAAGCATTCATTATACAATATCAGTGGTGGGTTGTTCAAATTAGATGCATTTTTAGCTGAGGCAATAACACAGTCAAAAATTGGGCTCTTATACGAATGCATTGGACTGTCTTAAATGTAG
>NC_069404.1:54917579-54934774 GCF_026875155.1 Cherax quadricarinatus
ATACATTTTTTGGCATGAATTGTTAAAATAAGAAACAAAGTGCCTTAAGATTATAAATCTGTGCATGCATAAGTGCCTTACAGTGCCTTACCAAGGTTTCTTGTTAGTATATAGTAATATATACCGTAGAGGGTTTTTATGACAAACTCATCATAAGCACATGCAATATACTAAGATAAATGTTTCATGAAAAGTTTTGTTTATTTTTGGAAATTTATGTTAATGTATGAATGTAGTTTAACTTTAACTCTCAGTTTTGACTTTTGAAATCAAATTTATTATCTTATCTGGTGTATAACATTGCTGTTAAGAAAAAAGTATTTAGAATAATTCCAGTATTTGGCTGGTATCATATCTTTAAAGATAGAAGTAGAGTTGAAATGTTGATAAGTTCGGTGGATAAGAATCAGTTGGAATAGGAAAAAAAAAAGTGTAATATTGACTATGTTAGTGTTTCACATCACTAAACTCTCAACATTGTTCTACACGTTAGTACCAGTATACTGGATACACTAGTCCTTGTGAACCAATCAAAACCAAATGTTAAGTTACCTGCAACCTTAAGCAGCCACCTATTTTCCATTCCAAATTAAATGCCATGCTGATTCTTATATATTCACATACCAGCATAATAACATGATAATTCCCTCAGGTCTGCTTGAATGCCTTTATCATAGATTTTTGTGTGGAGACAGTTTGTGGAATAAAGACACAAATACAACATTAGACGTTTCACCCACTGGGTTATTTTATCAATCCAATTAAATGTCCTGTGTTACATTTGCTTTTTTGTTACACAGTTTTGTTGGTACTGTCACACCTGTACTGTTCCATAGTTTGTTTAGTGTGTTTAGGTGAGCTTGACAAGGTTGTAGGTAATAAATACCTGGTCAGTGCCTGGAAACGTGGTACCTGAAGTACAATCTTGTTGCCATATCGTCTAATCAATCATTGCAGCTGTGCCTCGGCCATTGGAATGTTGCCAAATACAGTTGTGCTTTATCTAAAGCATTAGCTTTATTCCTCATCCTGGTTTCTGTTGTGAATCAGTATGTTAAAGAATGATGATTCCTGAGAAGGCAAATAATTGACTTAAAATTACCAAATGGTTGAGGTGCTAATGTTGCATCTAGGGTATGTAGTTCCCTTTGTATAGATAATGTTTTTGTGTGCTGAAGTGTAACATATATGCCTTCTTTAATAAAGAGATGAAAGACAGTGTTCTGTTTAGTTGCTTTATAGATTGTTTATTTTGGTTGATATCCTTTTATTTATTTACATGAAGAAGGGGAATTAGTAATTGATATATTTTATGCAGTGTTGATGTACACTTCTCTTAAATATTAGTGTGAGTTGATATATGTAGTTTGCTGAGGTTATTTTTCAGGCAGTTGTATTTTTGAGTTTTTTTTTTTATATGCAAGCATCTTTTAGCAGAATTTCAGAATGCAAATTATACATTCCTAACCAGGTTAAAGAACGGATAAATTTTTTTTTCAGAAGTATTGATTAGCATTTGTAAAGTAGTTTTAAAATGTAAGTAATTTGTTTTCCAATTTCACACATGGCTGATATTTTTGCAGTATCTGTCTGCTGCCAGTTTTTAACTTCAGTTTCAGATCTTAGGGTACTCGATATTTTCTCAACCTTCATTCTGCGTCTTTTTCCTAGGGTGAAAAGTTTCAGAAAAATTGAGCCTGTTCCAGTGGCTTTTTTTGATGTATCACTGAAAGTAATGTTCCCGCCCCCTCTTTTCCCAGTTAGTTTTTCAACTGCAACTATCAGGTGTTTGACTCACTTGTTTCTAAATGCGAATAAATTTTTTAAACATGTTCATTAAATGGACTAACATTTTATTGCTAGTTTAAGAATAAATTTATTTATGTTTTCTGCAACCTGATATTTACTCGTGCAATGCTCAAAAGTCAAGGAGTAATGCTGTGATCAAATTCAGACGTGATGAATCACAATATTGTGCACTCGGGTGATATAATATCAAGTAAAAAGTGCACTTAGGAAACAATTTAGGATCCTCCACAATTTGGCCAGAATAGCAGAACTTTGTTTCAGTATCTTTGAATTTGTTGATACCACAATTGACAGTGAGACTGGCATCTTGCTACTAAAATGTTCATTTCCCACATTGCTCCTTGATTTTCAAAATGTTCCTCTTTATTTACAAACTGCCAGTTTAGACAGAACATAATAAATTATATTTATATATGTCAGTAGTGTAGTATTTGTAACTAAAATAAAAGTCCTTGAATTAAATTGCACTCATTTGCGATGCCATGTGGAATTTTTTTTTTGTTACGTTGTGGTATTGGACAGCATTTTGAGGCTTGTGACTTAGCAAGGTGTGTGCGTGTAACATAGAACGAAGGTGCATCTGTGTTCACCTATTCAGTTATTGGCCAGAAACAAAATGGTGCAGAAGACATGTGCTACACAAATGTTTATACAATGTTGTTAAAGTTTATTGTAAATGAAAGACAAGGGCACAAAACTTCTCCAGTAAACATTTTGTAGCATTCCATGCTCACAAAAGGTGGTCTTTTCTCAATGAGAAAGATGCATTCTGCAAAATGCTGTCAAAAACTTAATCCTAGTTCAGTATCCTATATTAACTGATATTTCCCATGCACTAGTATTATTTGAGTGGAAATTCATTCCTGAATTTTTAATCTGTTGTGTGCATGGCCAGTTTAAGTAGTTAGGCTGTGATACATACGTTGGACTCTGTGCAGCTAACGGTTGCAGCTTGGTTGATCAGGCCATCAATCAGGTAATCTGGTTTGGGATGGGGTCGCAAGGACTTTGACGCTTGGAACACTGTTCAGGTAGACTCCTAGGTTAAACAGGTATGTGGTGGAAGATTGCTGGATGGAAGAACTTAATTTCAGTACAATAATACTCTATATATGGTAGACATCATAAATATGCACACCCATAAGTATGCTTGTAGCAGACTGTTTCCTGAATGATTCAAGAAGTGACTTGTATTGCCGAAGATAAAAAATTGGTTAAATTATTATTTTCATTTCCATACCTGAATGACCGACCGATCTGGAAACTCTGGAGTTAAATCCGATAATGTTGAGAAACTGCTTAAGTGTAAGCTTCTTGGCATGGGTGTTTCCTCTAACCCAAAAATCTCAAGTGCCATTCAGCATTTAAGATTTTGGGGTTAGAGGGTAGATATTTTGGGGTTGGGAGGGTAGTGACTTTTCCATCTTCCATAAGTTACCTTTATCATTGCCTAGGAGACATAATCCTTTCACTATCCAGATCCCCAAAATTGAAATTGCTCTCAGTGTCCAAATTAAAAAGAATTTTTTTTTTTTATAGATTAGCCCTTTCAGTGGCCATCACATAGACCTACGTCATTGAGACCAGGGTCCCACAGGTAGTGCTTTGTCATGAGCTCAGCTTACTCATATAAGTTTGGCCTAGGCCAATGTGATGAGTGTGCACAGTAAAAAAAAATCCTGCCCCATGTGGTGCATGATGGGAAAAACAAAACTGTGTATAGTTTAAAATGGAAGATTTGAGGAGTTTTCTTGGATGTTTTTTTTATGGTTTTATTGGCTGTTTTTTGGTAGCATTTGATAAATGGAAGACATAATACTGAAACAGAGATGATTTTGGTTGATTTCAGGACCAGAAGTAACTTGAAATTGAACTCAAAGTAGCAAAAAATTTTTTTTTTTCTAATTTTCCCAAGGACAGGTGAAGGCCCCCCTCCCACTCTACATCTCCCAGTCTGTTTATTGGGGTATGGTAAACCATGACCAATCATTCCTGATTATATTTTATTATCCAAAAAATAGAGTAAATCTTCTACTCTCGTGTAATTATGAATTCAGAATGGAAGGCAAATGTAATATAGGAGTGGCCTGAGATGTGATTAATGAATGAAGGAAATGGTGTTTTAGCATCAGAAATGTCTACATTGGTTATTTTGGACTTTTTTTTTTTTTTAAAACTGGTATTTTATTTTGTGTTTAACTGGCCAAATTACCAACTTCTGTACACTTTATAGGGTAGTTGAAGTAGATGGATGAGCAATTTCTTGTGTGCAGTCAATAGAATGGAAGGTATACTAGCAAAATAGCTAAGAATTTGGCTGATTGGAGGATTGAAACTGACAACTCATTGAGGGTCGGTCACATACATGTACGTCAAACAGCAGGGGTTGGTCACGTACTTATACACGTAAATTCTAGAGCCTTCAAATCTGGTGGAAGAAAACTGGTAGGCCTACATATGAAAGAATGGGTCTATGTGGTCAATGTGCACAGTGTAAAAAATCCTGAAGCACGCAGTGCATAATGAGAAAAAAAAAAACAACTCCGACCTTGTTTTTGGCTTAAAACGTCGACTTGGCAGTGTATTTTTTCATGGTATTTGTGGTTGTATTCTCGTTTGATAGAATGGAAGCTATATTGCAGAAATAGAGATGATTTTGATTGGTTTCATGATGAAAAGTACCTCGAAATTGAGCTCAAAGTAGCGAAAATGTTCGATTTTTGCCGATGTTCAAGATTAAACAAATCATGCCACACGTCCAATACACATCAACTGGCGAGTCTAATATTCTTTCACAAGTGACCTGATATTATTTATACCATTTTACAATGATGCAGTAGTCTACATAACAGTAAATAATGTATTTTTTTGTGAGAAAAATTCATAATGGAAAGCAAGAGTAATATAAGAGGGGCCTGGAGACATGACTAATGTTATTTTAGTGCCAGGAATGTCTGTCTTATTTATTCTGGACCCTAATTTGAAATTGGCATCTTCTGAAATTTGTGTGAAATTGGCCAAATTGCCAATTTTTGACCACTTTATTGGGTAGTTGAAATCAGTAAATGAGAGGTTTCTTGTACTCAGTCAATAGAAAAATTGGAGTTCTAGCGAAATAGCTATGATTTTAGTCAACTGGAGCATTGGAATTGGCCAAAAATAGGGCTCAAAGTGGGTGAAATTGCCGATTCGTAAATATTGCAGAGACTGCTAACTTCATGAGAGCATAATTCCATAAGTTTTCCATCAAATTTCATACTTTTGGTGTCATTACGATCGGGAAAAGATTCTCGTATCATTTCATAAGATTTTTTTTTTTTTTTTTTTTTTTGAAAATTTTTTTGACCCTGAGAACGAATTCAGGATCGGGGGGTCTCGACCCTCAAAAGGTTAAAATAGGACTGTCACTAAATTCACCAATACATAAATTGCACTGAGAACACAATTTTGTGCCTGTGTAATTCCATAAATATTCCATCAAATTTCATACTTTTGGCATTGTTACCTTCAAAAAAGCATTATCTACTATTAGAGAAGAATATTTTTTAAAACTGAATACAGAGCAACATTAATTTTGGGTTTTTTTTTACAGGGAAAGGGTTAAAGTAGTACATTTTCCTGGTGGTAATAAAACTGGACAAAGCAAAAAAAAATTCCCATCAGTACCACGATGTAGAGGTGTGAAACTGAAGGTCAGTGACCTGCTGATGGCAACACTGGTGATTGCTGCATGCTCCACATGTTTCTATTTTTATATTTTGTACTTTTTTCTATGCATTTTCCTAATTTTTTATAATTTCCAGTAACTTTTGTGTCCTGTGAGACCCATATCATACTTAATGCGCACACACACATCTACCTGTTGTATGCAACACAATACCCACACATTGTTTACAAAACATGTTTTACACAGTGTAAACACAGTCACAAATGTTTCTCATTACTACAGTTCTAATATTAATATACATAAGTACAGGCACTGGTCATCTTCCTAGAACTGTTAGTCTGTGGAAATCCTTGAAACATGGCTCAGTACACAGCAGTTATTACATATCTCTACACATAAAATGTGTGTGTGCATTTTGGTGGGTGCCTTGTTGTGTATGCCCATTTTTTTTTTTCTGCAGCAAGAAGTGTTGTTAGAAAGTGATTACCAAAACTCGGATGAGGGCGTATTTGGTGATTATCTCGCAGCGATATTTCCGGCACCCTTTGTCACTTTTGACCATTGTATATTTCAAACCAAAGAACTCATCATTGGTGCCATAATTAAAATTGTTGGAGCTGTTCAGTTTGCCAGGGAGTAAGGCCTTTGCATCTGTAGTGCAAGGCGAACAAAGTGTATTAAATATAGCATTCCCACAGTTCACTGAGAGACTTGATTTTTTGTATATTGCGCACATTGACCACGCAGACTCGTTCTCTCATATGTAGGCCAGTATGCCTCCCGCCAAATTTGAAGCTGCTAGAGTTATGCGTAGATCTACTAGAGGGTCCCTGGCATTAACCTTTTCAGGGTCCAATGGCCAAATTTCGAAGTGCGCACCAATGTCCAAGAATTTTCAAAAAATAATTATTTTTTCTTATGAAATGGTAGAGAATCTTCTCCTAAAGGTAATAAAACAAAAAGTATAAAATTTGATGGAAAATTGATGAAATCATGCTCTCGTGAATTTTGATGTGTCAGCGATATTTACGCATCGGCGATTTTACCGGCTTTGACTCCCATTTTAGGTCAATTATATTACTCCAGTCGACCAAATTCTTAGCTATTTCGCTAGTATTACTTCTATTCTATCGATTGAGCACAAGAAATCACCAAATCAACTGTTTCAACTACAAAATAAAGTGATCGGAAATTGGTAATTTGGCCAATTTAATGCAAAGTTCATAATGAATTTTTATTCAAACCAAAAAATAGAAGATTTACTATTATGCAATACTGTAATAATTGTATAAATAATATCACCACATTTGTGAACATATATTAGACCCACCAGCTGGCGTGTATTAGACACGTGGGATCATTTGTTTACTCTTGTACATCGGCAAAAATTTAACATTAATGCTATTTTGAGCTCGGTTTCAACCCATTTCCAGTACTAAAACCAATAAATATCATCTCTATTTCTGTAATATATTTTCCATTCTATCAAATGAGACCAAGAAATTGCAAATAGTACAACTATAAAAAACATACGAAAAAACACTGCAAAGTCTTTTTTTAAATCAAAAATTACGGTCTCGTTTTTTTTTCTCTCATTATGCACTGTGTTGCAGGATTTGTTTTATGTGGTGCACACATACCACATAGATGTATTCTCTCATATCTAGGCCCAAAATTTACCGCTCACAGCTTATCAGAGTGAGCTGAGCTCATAGCGTAGATCTACAGTTTGGACCCTCAACGTACGTATAGCCGTAGATCTACGGCACGGACCCTCAAAGGGTTAATAATGTAGACCTATGTGATGGCCACTGAAAGGGGTTAAATAGAGCAAAGCTGATAATCGTGCTAACAGTATTCAGCTGCAAAGTGGATTTTGGGCATTTTTTTTAAGTCATTGTTTGTGTCTTGATACCATGTCAGTCCATTTAATCTATAAAGCAGCTGCAGAAAAAGAATTATTCAATGCATTACCATCTAAAGAAAACAAACTCTCATTTTTTGACTGATTTCTGAACTGCTTATTTATAAGAAAATTCCCAATAGAGATCAGTAATGAACACGAGTTAAATGCTAATTATGCTTTTGACAGGTATCATAAATAATTTTATTTTATTGTCTTCAAAAGCTTCAGTGGTTATGCCATAATGATTTAATAGTTATGATAGGCATGATCTTTCTATGTTAACCCTTTCAGGGTTTCAGATGTACTAGTATGTATGGCTTACTCACCAGGGTTTTCGACGTACTAGTACGCCTAAATTCTAGCGCCCTCAAATCTAGTGAGAGAAAGCTGGTAGGCCTACATATGAATGAATGGGTCTATGTGGTCAGTGTGCACAGTATAAAAAAAAAATTCAGCAGCACACACTGCGTAATGAGAAAAAAAAAACTTGGTGTTTTTGGTTTAAAACAGCAACTTTGCACTGCATTTTTGTATGGCATTTATTGTTGTATTCTAGTTTCCTGGTCTCATTGTATAGAATGGAAGACATATTACAGAAATTGAGATGATTTTGACTGGTTTTACAATGAGCTCAAAGTAGCAGAAATGTTCGATTTTTTACCAAAGTTCAAAAGTAAACAAAAATTATGCTATGCATCCACTACACATCAACTGGTGAGTCTAATATTCTTTCACAAGTGCGTTGATATTATTTATACCATTTCTACACTAATGCAGTAGTCTGCATAACTGTAAATCTTCTATTTTTTGTGAAAATATAAATTCAAAGTGGAAAGCAAAAGAATGTAAGAGCGGCCTGGGGACATGACTGATGAACAGAGGAAATGTTATTTTAGTGCCAGGAATGTCTTTCTTGTTTATTCTAGACCCTATTTGGAAACTGGCATCTTTTGAAATTTGTATGAAATTGGCAAAATTGCTAAATTCTGACCACTTTATTAGATGAAATCGGTAAATGGGTGGTTTCTTGTACTCATTCGATAGAAAAAATGGAGCTCTAGCGAAATAGTTATGATTTTTGTCGACTAGTACACTGGAATTGGCCGAAAATAGGGCTCAAAGTGGGCAAAATCGCCGATGCATAAACATCATCGAGACAGCTAACTTTGCGAGAGCATAATTCCGTAAGTTTTCCATCAAATTTCATACTTTTGGTGTCATTATGATTGGGAAAAGATTCTCTATTTTTTTTTTTTTTACATACTGGCCGATTCCCACCAAGGCAGGGTGGCCCGAAAAAGAAAAACTTTCACCATCATTCACTCCATCACTGTCTTGCCAGAAGGGTGCTTTACACTACAGTTTTTAAACTGCAACATTAACACCCCTCCTTCAGAGTGCAGGCACTGTACTTCCCATCTCCAGGACTCAAGTCCGGCCTGCCGGTTTCCCTGAATCCCTTCATAAATGTTACTTTGCTCACACTCCAATAGCACGTCAAGTATTAAAAACCATTTGTCTCCATTCACTCCTATCAAACACGCTCATGCATGCCTGCTGGAAGTCCAAGCCCCTCGTACACAAAACCTCCTTTACCCCCTCCCTCCAACGTTACGTTTCCTAGGCCGACCCCTACCCCACCTTCCTTCCACTACAGACTGATACACTCTTGAAGTCATTCTGTTTCGCTCCATTCACTCTACATGTCCGAACCACCTCAACAACCCTTCCTCAGCCCTCTGGACAAAAGTTTTGGTAATCCCGCACCTCCTCCTAACTTCCAAACTACGAATTCTCTGCATTATATTCACACCACACATTGCCCTCAGACATGACATCTCCACTGCCTCCAGCCTTCTCCTTGCTGCAACATTCATCACCCATGCTTCAAACCCATATAAGAGCGTTGGTAAAACTATACTCTCATACATTCCCCTCTTTGCCTCCAAGGACAAAGTTCTTTGTCTCCACAGACTCCTAAGTGCACCGCTCACCCTTTTCTCCTCGTGAGTTCTATGATTCACCTCATCTTTCATAGATCCATCCACTGACACGTCCACTCCCAAATATCTGAATACATTCACCTCCTCCATACTCTCTCCCTCCAATCTGATATCCAATCTTTCATCACCTAATCTTTTTGTTATCCTCATAACCTTACTCTTTCCTGTATTCACTTTTAATTTTCTTCTTTTGCATACCCTACCAAATTCATCCACCAACCTCTGCAACTTCTCTTCAGAATCTCCCAAGAGCACAGTGTCATCAGCAAAGAGCAACTGTGACAACTCCCACTTTGTGTGATTCTTTATCGTTTAACTCCACACCTCTTGCCAAGACCCTCGCATTTACTTTTCTTACAACCCCATCTATAAATATATTAAACAACCACGGTGACATCACACATCCTTGTCTAAGGCCTACTTTTACTGGGAAATAAACTCCCTCTTTCCTACATACTCTAACTTGAGCCTCACTATCCTTGTAAAAACTCTTCACTGCTTTCAGTAACCTACCTCCTACACCATACACCTGCAACATCTGCCACATTGCCCCCCTATCCACCCTGTCATATGCCTTTTCCAAATCCATAAATGCCACAAAAACCTCTTTAGCCTTATCTAAATACTGTTCACTTATATGTTTCACTTTAAACACCTGGTCCACACACCCCCTACCTTTCCTAAAGCCTCCTTGTTCATCTGCTATCCTATTCTCCATCTTACTCTTAATTCTTTCAATAATAACTCTACCATACACTTCACCAGGTATACTCAACAGACTTATCCCCCTATAATTTTTGCACTCTCTTTTGTCCCCTTTGCCTTCATACAAAGGAACTGTGCATGCTCTCTGCCAATCCCTAGGTACCTTACCCTCTTCCATACATTTATTAACCCCTTGACTGTCGCAACCCCCAATCCTGAGGTGTCTCATGGTGTCGCAAAATTTAAAAAAAAATTTATTTTTTCTTATGAAATGATAGGGAATCTTTTCCCGATTGTAATGACACCAAAAAAAACGAAATTTGATGGAAAACTGACGGAATTATGCTCTCGCGAAGTTAACGACCTCGGCGCTGTTTACAAATCAGCGATTTCGCCCACTTTGAGCCCTATTTTCGGCTAATTCCTTTGTTCCAGTCGCCCAAACTCATAGCTATATTTTTAGAACTCCATTTTTTCTATCGATTGAGTACAAGAAACTTCCCATTTACCGATTTCAACTACCTAATAATGTGGTCAGAAATTTGCAATTTGGCCAATTTCACGAAAACTAAAAAATATGACAATTTCAAAATAAGATCCAGAATGAACAATGCAGACTTTCCTGGCTGTAAAATAACATTTTCTTTGTTCATCAGTCACGTCTCCAGGCCACTCTGATGTTTCTTTGTTCATCAGTCACGTCTCCAGGCCACCCTGATGTTACTCTTGCTTTCTATTTTGAATTTTTATTCAAACAAAAAATAGAAGACTTACTATTATGCAGACTACTGCAATACTGTAATAATTGTATAAATAACATCAACCCATTCATGACTGCATATTAGAATGGCTAGTTGGACATTTATTGGACAATGGCATCATTTGTTTACTTTTGAACATTGGCAAAAATCAAACATTTCCCCTACTTTGAGCTCCATTTCTAGGTTCTTTTTATAGTAAAATCAATCAAAATCACCTCTACTTCTATAATATGTTTTCCATTCTATCAAATGAGTCCAAGAAAACGAGAATACAACCATAAATACTATACGAAAATAGACCACAAAGTCGGCATTTTAATTAAAAAAAAAAAAAGTTTTTTTTTCTCATTATGCACTGCGTGCTCCAGGATTTTTTTTTATATGGTGCACACTGACCACACAGACCAATTCTCTCACATGTGGGCCTACCAGCTTTCTCCTGCTTGATTTGAAGCCGCTAGAATTTATGAATATGTATACGTCAAACACGGTACCTCGTAAGACGTATATATACGGCCGCGACAGTCAAAGGGTTAAATAATTGCACCAACCACTCCAAAACTATATCCCCACCTGCTTTTAACATTTCTGTCTTTATCCCATCAATCCCGGCTGCCTTACCCCCTTTCATTTTACCTACTGCCTCACGAACTTCCCCCACACTCACAACTGGCTCTTCCTCACTCCTACAAGATGTTATTCCTCCTTGCCCTATACACGAAATCACAGCTTCCCTATCTTCATCAACATTTAACAATTCCTCAAAATATTCCCTCCATCTTCCCAATACTTCTAACTCTCCATTTAATAACTCTCCTCTCCTATTTTTAAATGACAAATCCATTTGTTCTCTAGGCTTCCTTAACTTGTTAATCTCACTCCAAAACTTTTTCTTATTTTCAACAAAATTTGTTGATAACATCACACCCACTCTCTCATTTGCTCTCGTTTTACATTGCTTCACCACTCTCTTAACCTCTCTTTATCTCCATATACTCTTGCCTCCTTGCATCACTTCTACTTTGCAAAAACTTCTCATATGCTAACTTTTTCTGCCTTACTACTCTCTTTACATCATCATTCCACCAATCGTTCCTATTCCCTCCCGCACCCACTTTCCTGTAACCACAAACTTCTGCTGAACACTCTAACACTACATTTTTAAACCTACCCCATACCTCTTCGACCCCATTGCCTATGCTCTCATTAGCCCGTCTATCCTCCAATAGCTGTTTATATCTTACCCTAACTGCCTCCTCTTTTAGTTTATAAACTTTCACCTCTCTCTTCCCTGATGTTTCTATTCTCCTTGTATCCCATCTACCTTTTACTCTCATCGTAACTACAACTAAAAAGTGATCTGATATATCAGTGGCCCTTCTATAAACATGTACATCCTGAAGTCTACTCAACAGTCTTTTATCCACCAATACATAATCCAACAAACTACTGTCATTTCGCCCTACATCATATCCTGTATACTTATTTATCCTCTTTTTCTTTAAATATGTATTACCTATAACTAAACCCCTTTCTATACAAAGTTCAATCAAAGGGCTCCCATTATCATTTACACCTGGCACCTCAAACTTACCTACCACACCATCTCTAAATTTTCTCCTACTTTAGCATTCAGGTCCCCTACCACAATTACTCTCTCACTTGGTTCAAAGGTTCCTATACATTCACTTAACATCTCCCAAAATCTCTCTCTCTCCTCTACATTCCTCTCTTCTCCAGGTGCATACACGCTTATTATGACCCACTTTTCGCTTCCAACCTTTACTTTAATCCACATAATTTTTGAATTTACACATTCATATTCTCTTTTCTCCTTCCATAACTTTTCCTTCAACATTACTGCTACCCCTTCCTTAGCTCTAACTCTCTCAGATACTCAGATTTAATCCCATTTATTTCCCCCCACTGAAACTCCCCTACCCCCCTTCAGCTTTGTTTTGCTTAGGGCCAGGACATCCAACTTCTTTTCATTCATAACATCAGCAATCATCTGTTTCTTGTCATCCGCACTACATCCACGCACATTCAAGCATCCCAGTTTTATAAAGTTTTTCTTCTCTTTTTTAGTAAATATCTACAGTAGGGCCCCACTTATACGGCTGGTTAGGTTCCAGGCTACCGCCGTAAAGCGGAAACTGCCGTAAAGTGGAACACCCTTTTTTCCACTTACAAATGCATACAAACACTAGATAACAAGTTTACACTAACATATTTTAAGTTAGCAATAGAACCAGGCATCAAAAAACAATAAAAAAGTACAATACACACATAGTGCACTCATTACTTACCTTAAAATATTTATAGTCTTAATCTAGGGTGAGACAAGTAGTATTTATTGTAAGAAATCAAGTGTGGTATGTATGGTAGTCAGCCAGGCTACCATACCAGGCCACCCCACCCACACATACAATTCTATGATATTTAAGCATCCCAGAGCGATAAAATGTATATACAGTTCACTCATTACTTACCTTAAAATATAGGGTGAGATGAGTAGTATTTATTGTAAAAAATCAAGTGTGGTATGTATGGTAGTCAGCTGGGCTACCATACCAGGCCAACCCACCTACACATAATATTCTATTACATTTAAGCATCCCAGAGCGATAAAATGTATATACAGTTCACTCATTACTTACCTTCAAATATTTGTAGTCTTAATGTAGGGTCAGGAGTAAGTAAATGAGATAAAACGAATAAATGAGAGAGAGAAAGAATGAGTGCATGAGAGAGTACAGGCGCAGAGTTATGTAAACAAACCAGGCGAAGGTAAGTTTTGTAAACAAAGTGTACGAGTCTGGTTTGTGTACAAGTTACATTGTGTACAGGTTGTCTCTACATTGATACGGTAGAATAAATAAAGAAGAACACTCCCATTCTCATGTAACATCATTTTGAGAAGAAATGATGCTCTGAGTGAAGGCAATGGAAATAAGTCACTCTGACTTTTTTGGGTTATCCTAGGTTCTCTACACATATGTTGTTATGTATGATAATCTATGTAACTGTATTTGTGTATACCTGAATAAACTTACTTACATACATACGAAAGGAATAATTTTCTACAGTTACCCCCAGTAACACATTTTTTCTTATATTAGATTAGAGAAAATGTTATTCTTGGCTTCACTTGTACAAGTTATCTGGCTACCACATCTCATATTTATGTTTATTTATTCTATTGTAGGATGTATTTATCATCTTTTTATGTTATGTATCGTGTTTATTATATAATTTTGAAGAAAATATCATGGATGGATTAGTGAAAATGTGTATTTAACGTAATATACGACATTTAAATGAGACTCGATGATTATTATCATCATTACTAATATGACGTCTGGAGACATAAGACACTCTTACTGATTTTAATGTGTACCTGCATGCCAGCACAGTATGTAAGTTTATTTAAGTACAGGTATACATAAGTATAATTATCAGAGTATATATAAAATATGAAATAACTTTTAAAAACATTTGAAATTTTGGAGTTTCCAGACAAAATGGAGAGAGTGCTTACTGAGCTCACGAAGAATGTAAACAAACAGGGTGGGGCACGGTGACCGTATTAGAAAGTCAGGTGGGGGGAGCCGTATAGCGAGTTTTGGTCATAATTTGAAATGACCGTATTAGTGGAACGCCGTAAAGTGAAACGCTGTAAAGCGGGGCCCTGCTGTACAGGAGAAGGGGTTACTAGCCCATCGCTCCCGGCATTTTAGTGGCCTCATACGACACGCATGGCTTACGGAGGAAAGATTCTTTTCCACTTCCCCATGGACAATAGAGGAAATAAAGAAGAGCAAGAGCTATTTAGAAAAATAGAGAAAAACCTAGATGTATGTGTGTGTGTGTGTGTGTGTGTGTGTGTGTATATATATATATATATATATATATATATATATATATATATATATATATATATATATATATATATATAATGTGCATGTCTGTGAAGTGTGACCAAAGTGTAAGTAAAGTAAAAGGACACAAGTGCAACTAACGTGACATTTATTGTAGCAACGTTTCGCTCTCCAGGAGCTTTATCAAGCTTGATAAAGCTCCTGGAGAGCGAAACGTTGCTACAATAAATGTCACGTTAGTTGCACTTGTGTCCTTTTACTTTACATATTGTCGGTAATTCTACCAACTTTATTACAAAGTGTAAGTAGGAGTAACAAGATATCCCTCTTATCTAGCGTGTTTATGAGACAGAAAAAGAAACCAGCAATCCTACCATCATGCAAAACAGTTACAGGTTTGTGTTTCACAGTCATCTGGCAGGACGGTAGTACTTCCCTGGGTGGTTGCTGTCTACCAACCTACTACCTATTTTTTTTTTTTTTTTGAAATTTGGCGACCCCGAGAACAAGTTTCGGAGAGGCCTGGTCACAGACCGGGCCGCGGGGGCGTTGACCCCCAGAACTGTCTCCAGGTAAACTCCAGAGGGCCTGGCGACCCTGAAAGGGTTAATGTGAATTATGTAGAATATGATTTTGTTTAAAATAAGTAATTGAATGAATGATTAGTGAATGTGTTTCCCATTTTTGGGGAGGGGGGGGTTGCCCTACTTTGGTGAGAGAGAGCTGTTGAGATAATGAACATGCAGGAAATGGCAGATAAATATCAGTATGAATAAGTGATGTGCTCTGTTATCGGAGTTGGGTATGGATGCAACTGGGAAATTGTTCAGCAACCTCCTGCTGACTTTGATTTTCAGTGAGTAGAATTATCTGAATGTGGCCTTTACTGTCAAAGGCATCATGGTCACTAGAAAAATATGAATTACTTATTTTACCCAAAGCAAGTGTAACAATCTTAAGAGGAATTGAATCACTACTTCTGCCAAGGTAGTGATTCATAGCCATCACAACCAGGTTGTGATTGCTATATGGACCAAGGCAGTGATTAGTGACAGAAAGCATGGGAACCTGATTCACGATAATGTTATAAGGGAGTTGATCCAATGAGATGTTGAGGAGGAAATAGATGAAATAAATTCCCCTAAGGAAATGTTAGGAAGAAGTAAAAGAATTCTATATTATATGGACCAGTGGGCTACAGATGATAGATATAACAGGTAATCAAAAAGGAAACGTGGCCCTAAACTCACCTGTGAGGGTAGAATATTCCCTCAGAATCAGTCACAGGTATTCTGAATTCATCAGTGTTTTAACCCTTTCAGGGTCCGTCCCGTAGATCTACGGCTTTACGTTCAGGGTCCAAACCGTAGATCTACGCCATGAGCTCAGCTCACTCTGATAAACTGTGAGTGGTACATTTGGGCCTAGATATGAGAGAATACATCTATGTGGTATGTGTGCACCACATAAAACAGATCCTGCAGCACACTGTGTATAATGAGAGAAAAAAAATGAAATCATGATTTTTCGATTAAAACAGCAACTTTGCAGTGTTTTTTCGTATGTTTTTTATAGTTGTATTTGCGATTTCTTGGTCTCATTTGATAGAATGGAAGACATATTACAGAAATAGAGATGATTTTGATTGGTTTTAGCACTGGAAATGGCTTGAAACTGAGCTCAAAGTAGCAGAAATGTTAAATTTTTGCCGATATTCAAGAGTAAACAAACGACCTCACACGTCTAATACACGTCAGCTGGTGGGTCTAATATACATTCACAAATATGGTGATGATATTTATACAATTATTACAGTATTGCATAACAGTAAATCTTCTATTTTTTGGTGTGAATAAAAATTCATTATGTGAATAAAAAATCAAATGGAATTTATTTGTAAAGCCTCAAAACATAACTAATGAACAGAGGAAATGTTAGTTTAGTGCCAGGAATGCCTACATTGTTCATTCTGGACCCTATTTTGAAATTGGAATATTTTGAACTTTGTGTTAAATTGGCCAAATTAACAATTTCCGATCACTTTATTTTGTAGTTGAAACAGTTGACTTGGCGATTTCTTGTGCTCAATCGATAGAGTAGAAGTAATACTAGTGAAATAGCTAAGAATTTGGTTGACTGGAATAATGTAATTGGCCTAAAATGGGAGTCAAAGTCGGCAAAATTGCCGATTCGTAAATATCGCTGACACATCAAAATTCGCGAGAGCATAATTTCGTCAATTTTCCACCAAATTTCGTACTTTTTGTTTTATTACCTTCACAAAAAGATTCTCTACGATTTCATAAGAAAAAATAACAATTTTTTTTTTTTTAAAATTCTTGGACACTGGTGCGTGACTCCAGATTTGGGCCTTGGACCCTGAAAGGGTTAAGACTGCAACCTGGCGGTGGACCAGGACGTGTATCTGCACTGGCAAGAAGGTTGGTTAAGTATAATTCATAT
>NC_069404.1:54935274-55087774 GCF_026875155.1 Cherax quadricarinatus
ACACAGAGTAGTAATCACAGAGTAAAGCCCGAGGCAGCTAGGTGAATAGCTTTTTCCCACAAGGCACAGTACTCCTCCATCTTTTCCCCCATCCTCTATTCGACTAGAAAGGGGAGTCAGCCACAGCACCGTGTCTTCCTTTGCAATAAAACCGAATTGCATGACAGTGTTTTCCATTGAGACACTGCAAGGCTCCGGGGGACATCACCCGAATCTTCGGGGGGCGCGAAAAAAATATGAAGTTCAAAAATGAGAAATTAAATTTACCAGTATGGTAAACATGGGAAATTAAATCTTCATCAGAGTACAAACTAATTCCAGCCCCAAAATAGAGCAAAACCCCAACGTAAAAGACCCTGGAAAAAATCATGTGGGGGGACTCACCTTCAAGGACCAAACAGTATAAATCGTATCGCTAAAAAAATGACAGGATGGATAATGAAAAACCCTTCAATACTAGGGATCCAAGCCCTGATGAACTCTTCAGGTCACTTGTTTTACTAGGCTGGAATTTGCTGCACACTAACACACCTTTAAGGCAGTGAAATTGCGACCTAGAAAATGCGAAACCTAATGGCGCGCAAAAGGGAGAAAAACCAAAATTTACTGGGAGCGCTTGATTCCTGAACTGATTCCCTAAAACACAGGCGGGAGAGATACAGTTTTAATACACGAAAATCCTAGGGGGGACTATACCGAATTTGCACACGAAAATCACTCACTACAAAAGCAAAAATGGCACACGATGCAACACCCCCCCAAGAAAAGCGGGTGTCCTAGCACTTTTAAGAGACATACAATAAGTGTCGGGGCCGGACGTTCAACTGCCTCCCAGCAACATAAGGGGGTTACCAACAGACCCCTGGCAGTTTTAAAGTTTGGGGACAACACCTAAAGTGGGTTCCCTACCACCCCGGGCTGGGCTCGTACGTTGTTTGCGTGCAGCCACAGTAACACCTGTTTACGGGCCCGACCACCAGGGGGCCTGTTCACAGAGAGGAGCTTCACCAAATCAACTTTAATAACAAAAAAATAAAGTGGGGCCAAGTAAACCAAATCCTAACGAATAAGCTGAGAAATATATAACACACAGACCCCCAATTATGCCTAGAACGATTAAATCGGGGGGCGTCGAGTATGCACAAGGCTTATTCCTTTAAAAAAAGGAGGATAATGTAAAATGAAAGGGACAGGCCTCCCTTTACAGGCACGGAAAGAAAAAAAGCGGCTAAAAAAGGGGAAAAAATCTGAAAGGGGAAGAGACACTGGTCAGAGAAATAGAATCATGAAATTAGCAAAAGGAATCTCATGGGATCAGGAATCGGGGGAAGAACAAAAGCCATAAATGAAAACGAAAAGAAACCCAAAGTATTTTTTTCCTATGCCAAATCAAAGTCGAGAACACGTCCAGTTGGGCCCCTACTTAAAAAAGATGGTCCTACCAGATGACAAAAAGGGAAAAAGAGTGAGACTAAAGTCCCAATAATCATTTTTAGCAACCCGCAACCCCGGGACTGGATCGAAGATCAAAATAATTTTTTATGAGAGACCCACAAAATTTGGGTTAACCCAAAACCTACGATTTTATCCTGACCCCAAATGACTTCGAACGGGGCGATAAATGACATCCCCATGCACTCTGCCCCCGGGCCAGACTCATGGAACTCCGTGTTTCACAAAAACCCCAGAAACCCCTATCACGAGCTTTTTACCCCCTTTTAAAGAGAGGGAGCATGGACACGGGGGTCGCCCACATTTCAAAAAAAACAACAGACATACCCCACTCCAAAAAGGGGGCAAAAGCAAAAGAAAAAAACTACAGACCGATGCACTAACATCCCCTACATAAAAAAATTTGAAAGGGGCCTAAGAAGCAAGTACCACACCCATCAAAAACCCCTCAATTACACAACCCAGGGCACAGGGTTTGAACAGGTCGCTCCGTCTTCTCAACTATTGGGTCACTCGACAAAGGGCCCAGATGCAATAGAAGACAAAAAAAATGCAGATGTAATATATACAGACTTTGCAAAAGCCTTCGACGAGTGTGACCATGGCGTAATAGCGCACAAAATGCGTGCTTACCTGGAGAGAGTTCCGGGGGTCAACGCCCACGCGGCCCGGTCTGTGACCAGGCCTCCTGGTGGATCAGAGCCTGATCAACCAGGCTGTTGCTGCTGGCTGCACGCAAACCAACGTACGAGCCACAGCCCGGCTGATCAGGAACTGACTTTAGGTGCTTGTCCAGTGCCAGCTTGAAGACTGCCAGGGGTCTGTTGGTAATCCCCCTTATGTGTGCTGGGAGGCAGTTGAACAGTCTCGGGCCCCTGACACTTATTGTATGGTCTCTTAACGTGCTAGTGACACCCCTGCTTTTCATTGGGGGGATGGTGCATCGTCTGCCAAGTCTTTTGCTTTCGTAGTGAGTGATTTTCGTGTGCAAGTTCGGTACTAGTCCCTCTAGGATTTTCCAGGTGTATATAATCATGTATCTCTCCCTCCTGCGTTCCAGGGAATACAGGTTTAGGAACCTCAAGTCGGTCGATGGATCTATAATTTCTTCACTAACAGAACACAGAGAGTAGTAGTCAACAGAGTAAAGTCCGAGGCAGCTACGGTGAAAAGCTCTGTTCCACAAGGCAGAGTACTTGCTCCCATCTTGTTCCTCATCCTCATATCTGACATAGACAAGGATGTCAGCCACAGCACCGTGTCTTCCTTTGCAGATGACACCCAAATCTGCATGACAGTGTCTTCCATTGCAGACACTGCAAGGCTCCAGGCAGACATCAACCAAATCTTTCAGTGGGCTGCAGAAAACAATATGAAGTTCAACGATGAGAAATTTCAATTACTCAGATATGGTAAACACGAGGAAATTAAATCGTCTTCAGAGTACAAAACAAATTCTGGCCACAAAATAGAGTGAAACACCAACGTCAAAGACCTGGGAGTGATCATGTCGGAGGATCTCACCTTCAAGGACCATAACATTGTATCAATCGCATCTGCTAGAAAAATGACAGGATGGATAATGAGAACCTTCAAAACTAGGGAGGCCAAGCCCATGATGACACTCTTCAGGTCACTTGTTCTATCTAGGCTGGAATATTGCTGCACACTAACAGCACCTTTCAAGGCAGGTGAAATTGCTGACCTAGAAAATGTACAGAGAACCTTCACGGCGCACATAACGGAGATAAAACACCTCAATTACTGAGAGCGCTTGAGGTTCCTGAACCTGTATTCCCTGGAACGCAGGCGGGAGAGATACATGATTATATACACGTGGAAAATCCTAGAGGGACTAGTACCGAACTTGCACACGAAAATCACTCACTACGAAAGCAAAAGACTTGGCACACGATGCAACATCCCCCCAATGAAAAGCAGGGGTGTCACTAGCACGTTAAGAGACCATACAATAAGTGTCAGGGGCCCGAGACTGTTCAACTGCCTCCCAGCATACATAAGGGGGATTACCAACAGACCCCTGGCAGTCTTCAAGCTGGCACTGGACAAGCACCTAAAGTCGGTTCCTGATCAGCCAGGCTGTGGCTCGTACGTTGGTTTGCGTGCAGCCAGCAGTAACAGTCTGGTTGATCAGGCTCTGATCCACCAGGAGGCCTGGTCACAGACCGGGCCGCGGGGGCGTTGACCCCCTGAACTCTCTCCAGGTAAACTCCAGGTCATCACCAACTCCAAGGCTGAGGGAATGATTATATAGTTCTACCGTCTATATAGTTATATAGTACATATATAGTTCTACCGTCTAATTATCTCCTTGAATTTGTATTAATAAAGCCACAGGTTGTACTTTGTTCTGCTATCAAAACTTGGGGTCCAGTCCCTGGACCCATTATGTACCTCTGTAATCTGTAAATATCTTCGTAAAATTATGAATGTGACCAGATCTACCTGGAATTCTTTACCTTTGTAACTCGGGGTCCAGTCCCTGGACCCATTATGCACCTCTGTACTCTTTGGACTACTGCCCACAGGATGGGTCTGGGGTGAATAATAAAGATGTTAAACTTAATAACTTGGCGAAACATCTATAATAAAGATATTCCATATGCATCTAATTTTCATCTTGTCGGTGTTGTACACCGTTCATGTCCAGCTCATTTTTATTGCCCTATGCAGGCCCATCCGTTCCCTAGTAATTTCACTGATGCAATAAGTAAAGTAGAGATTTATTTCTTTGTGAATGTTACAATGTGTAATTACAATTTTGGTTTGCTCAATAACTTAGAAAGAAAGCCACTATCATGCCGGGGCATTTCGGACAGTGGTGAAATGATCACTAATCCCGCGGGAGTGATGCTGGGACTGGATTATTATTATTATTATCAAGGGGGAAGCACTAAACCCGTAGGATTATACAGCGCCTGTGGGGGGATGTGGAAGGTATTCAGGCTTAATTCGGGGAACTGGAGCACAGATCCAATTCCCTAGATCAATAGCCCCTCACCAGCATCAAGGAACCTTCCTTGAGGGACTGGGACTGGAACAATTATTATTATAATCAAAAAGACGCGCTAAACCACAAGGGCTATACAGCCCGGGACTGGAACAATTTAACCCGCACATTGGACACTGAACTTGTGACGTTTCGGTCCGAATTGGACTTAACTAGTCACGTAAATTTGTTCCTGGCTTTACTTTTTAATAAGACACGTTATTATTATTATAAAATAAAGCGCTAAACCGACAAGGACGTTCTTTATTAGCTTATCCTATATCTAATTAATACGATAAATATTTAGCTTACATGTAAATATAAATAACTCAGTTTACTTTATTCTTAATATATCTTCTTTATAATATAATATTATCTCCTTTATTGTATAATAATAAGGTAATACAAGGACCCCAATGGAAATGAGTCACTTTTTTTTAGGTTGGGCCCATTATGTACCTAGAGTTTACCTGGAGAGAGTTCCGGGGGTCAACGCCCACGCGGCCCGGTCTGTGACCAGGCCTCCTGGTGGATCAGAGCCTGATCAACCAGGCTGTTACTGCTGGCTGCACGCAAACCAACGTACGAGCCACAGCCCGGCTGGTCAGGTACCGACTTTAGGTGCTTGTCCAGTGCCAGCTTGAAGACTGCCAGGGGTCTGTTGGTAATCCCTCTTATGTGTGCTGGGAGGCAGTTGAACAGTCTTGGGCCCCTGACACTTATTGTATGGTCTCTTAACGTGCTAGTGACACCCCTGCTTTTCATTGGGGGGATGTTGCATCGTCTGCCAAGTCTTTTGCTTTCGTAGTGAGTGATTTTCGTGTGCAAGTTCGGTACTAGTCCCTCTACGATTTTCCAGGTGTATATAATCATGTATCTCTCCCGCCTGCGTTCCAGGGAATACAGATTCAGGAACTTCAAGCGCTCCCAGTAATTGAGGTGTTTTATCTCCGTTATGCGCGCCGTGAAGGTTGTGGAAAATTTTTTAATTTTCCGAAACTATAGTGCCTAATAGGTGTTTAATGTGTCTATATGGGTCAAAAATGTATTTGAAAATAAGAGTAGAACCAAGAGTTCCCTTTGCGCATGCGCGGATGTGCGGGGGGGAGAGGCGCGGATTGTTTTGAATGTGGTGAAGAAGCTGAGAAAGCATGGAACCACGAAATTGACATTCACGGCGGCCTAAGGATTAATATAGGCCTCATTTCATAATAAGAAGTGTCGTAACTGTTCCTGGTGGAGAGTGAGGGAACGTGATTTACGGGACCACGGTAATAGAGTGGTAAAAAGTGTGATAAGAGTAGGACCGGGTGGCAGGTGCACGGCCAGGGTGTGTCCAGGGGACATACCCGTGTGTTAATCCTTGCTCATCGGCCTCAGATCTTAATGGAGTGACCTCTAATTTGTATAATAGTTATGAGACGTTAAATCGTCTTGTGAATGGTAATGTAATCAGTGATAATAACATTGAGTTAAGAGAATGCGGGATGTGAAATAGAGCGCCTTGCTCCGAGTGAACGTATGACTCTCGTACCGGGGATAATGGAGATTTATGGAATCACGACTTCTAACCGGGACAAACCGACGGATACCTCATCCTGCCGGAATGAGAACCGTGTCGGTGTAGCAGGACATCGAAACTGAGATGGTGAATGGAAGAAATAAGGAGTATCAATCACCCACAGTTAAGTAACCCTTCTAGTTATAACAAACCTATGCTGGCCAGTGGTGTTATGTTGTAATTAGATAGGTTATGAGTGATCCAACTACATCAAGTGACCACCAGAGAACATCTGGTAAGTGGTGGGATTATGTATAAATGTTTTCCTTGATGGATGTATCCAGGTGTATCCTACCCCCCTCCCCTTCATTCAGCTAAACTAATATAATCTATACAGTCCACAATTAATTAGTAGCACCGTACTTGTGGGTGCTACCCAATCCATACTGGTCTCGGATAGATATGGATAAGATTGTGAGGTCGAGGGGACCACTTGGTGCGACCAGGGGTGGTTAAGTTTTCTCACATGTCTACACGGGGTGACTACGGTAAACAATATGATTGTCTCCCAATGAGATTACTGGTATGTATATAATGTTGAGGTACATACAGGTAAGCACCCTAGAAAATTTTCCATAAAGGTTCTCTGTACATTTTCTAGGTCAGCAATTTCACCTGCCTTGAAAGGTGCTGTTAGTGTGCAGCAATATTCCAGCCTAGATAGAACAAGTGACCTGAAGAGTGTCATCATGGGCTTGGCCTCTCTAGTTTTGAAGGTTCTCATTATCCATCCTGTCATTTTTCTAGCAGCTGCGATTGATATAATGTTATGGTCCTTGAAGGTAAGATCCTCCGACATGATCACTCCCAGGTCTTTGACGTTGGTGTTTCGCTCTATTTTGTGGCTGGAATTAGTTTTGCCCTCTGATGAAGTTTTAATTTCCTTGTGTTTACCATATCTGAGTAATTGAAATTTCTCATCGTTGAACTTCATATTGTTTTCTGCAGCCCACTGAAAGATTTGGTTGATGTCTGCCTGGAGCCTTGCAGTGTCTGCAATGGAAGACACTGTCATGCAGATTCGGATGTCATCTGCAAAGAAAGACACGGTGCTGTGGCTGACATCCTTGTCTATGTCAATATGAGGATGAGAAACAAGATGGGAACGAGTACTGTGCCTTGTGGAGCAGAGCTTTTCACCGTAGCTGCCTCGGACTTTACTCTGTTGACTACTACTCTTTGTGTTCTGTTTGTGAGGAAATTATATGTGGAAAATACTGTACATATTTTCCAGAAATTCAGTATTTATATGTAAATAGATGGCCATACTGTATTTAATAATATTTATGTCATAGAAAACGGAAAGCCTGCGTCTGCGCAGACGGGACTAGCCATCTTGGTTTTGAATTGTGTACAACGTTGGTGTGATGGGAAGGAATTTTCGTGCTCTAGAGGTTGAAATTGGGCTGACACCTCTCAAATAGGAGGCGAAATTGTTGGACATGCATTCCTGCATAACTTGAGATATCAGACGACTGGACAAGACAGCTCCAGGAACCTCAGATAAGCTCTCTAGATTTGTGTATAATTCTGGCCAGTGTTTTCATAAATTTAGTTAGTGAGGTTTTTCTGAGTATGATACAACTTAATATCCAGTCAAATTGGTGAGTGATATTAAGATATATTTTCCTTCTGTTATGTAAATGTGTTTATATATAATCATTCTTTGTTAATTTAATATAGTCCACAAATTTATATATTTACCAGTATTCCTGGTGTATGTATATTTCATTTAATTAATAGGTCCAGAGCAACTTGTGGTTATGACAGTGGTAGGTATCGAAGGGGGACATTTTTTGCGACCTAGGTGTCCCAAATTCCTACTTGTCTATGTAACATTGATAAATAATAATTATCTTTGTTATCATTTACTGTTATGTACATAATTAGTTACATTCAGATAAATGCAATTTTCCACATTATAGATCCATCGACCGACTTTTCCTGTTATTCCTTTAGCACGCATTTTGTGCGCTATTACGCCATGGTCACACTCGTCGAAGGCTTTTGCAAAGTCTGTATATATTACATCTGCATTCTTTTTGTCTTCTAGTGCATCTAGGACCTTGTCGTAGTGATCCAATAGTTGAGACAGACAGGAGCGACCTGTTCTAAACCCATGTTGCCCTGGGTTGTGTAACTGATGGGTTTCTAGATGGGTGGTGATCTTGCTTCTTAGGACCCTTTCAAAGATTTTTATGATATGGGATGTTAGTGCTATTGGTCTGTAGTTCTTTGCTGTTGCTTTACTGCCCCCTTTGTGGAGTGGGGCTATGTCTGTTGTTTTTAGTAACTGTGGGACGACCCCCGTGTCCATGCTCCCTCTCTATAGGATGGTAAAAGCTCGTGATAGGGGCTTGTTGCAGTTCTTGATGAACACAGAGTTCCATGAGTCTGGCCCTGGGGCAGAGTGCATGGGCATGTCATTTATCGCCTGTTCGAAGTCATTTGGCGTCAGGATAACATCGGATAGGCTTGTGTTAACCAAATTCTGTGGCTCTCTCAAAAAAAATTAATTTTGATCTTCGACTCTCAGTGTGGTTAGCGGCTTGCTAAAAACTGAGTCATATTGGGACTCGAGTAGCTCACTCATTTCCTTGCTGTCATCTGTGTAGGACCCATTTTGTTTAAGTAGGGGCCCAATACTGGACGTTGTTCTCGACTTTGATTTGGCATAGGAAAAGAAATACTTTGGGTTTCTTTCGATTTCATTTATGGCTTTTAGTTCCTCCCGCGATTCTTGACTCCTATGAGATTCCTTTAGCTTAAGTTTGATGTTTGCTATTTCTCTGACCAGTGACTCCCTACGCATTTCAGATATATTGCCTCTTTTAGCCGCTCTGTTATTCTTTTCCGTCGCCTGTAAAGGGAGCGCCTGTCTCTTTCTATTTTACATCTACTCCTCCTTTTTCTTAGAGGAATAAGCCTTGTGCATACATCGAGTGCCACTGTACCACTAATCTTTTGACTACTGCCTACAGGATGGGTATGGGATGCATAATAAACATATTAAACTAATTAAAATACTTGGTTCTCTACATATATGCTGCTCTGTATGATAATTATCATACATAGCATACACAAATACAATTACATAGATTGTAATCTATGTAACTGTATTTGTGTATACCTTAATAAAACTTACCGCCGGATCTGAGTTCACCAATAATTAATTTATTTAACACATTTTGTAGGGAAGCATAAACCGGTACATGTCATATAGCCCCTAGGGAATGGGAAACATTCACGTTCGATCCAAGGAAAGGGGGAAAAAAAAAGCCCAGTTCCTTGAATAAAGATCCCTTTTATGGTTAGTTAATGGTTCAAGTTTGGGTCTTCTGTGTGTACCCGGAGAGGGTCTCGGGGGTCAACGCCCCTGCCTGAGACCAGGCCTCAGGGTGGATCAGGGCCTGATCAGCCAGGCTGTTACTGCTGGCCACACGCAAGCAGTAATCATCTTAAATGTAATGTTAATTATTCCATTGTGTCCACCTTAGGTTAATAATCAAAACTGTAATTCTTCTCTACCAAACTTAATAGTCATATAGCACGCACTAACAGAATAAAAAATTTTCTTGTATTCATTGTAACTCGCCTAGTGATCATATGTACAATTTTGCACTGTTATTTATTGCCTTATTAATATTAAGTTAGTCTTAAGTTTGCCAGTAATGCTGTGCATATAAAGGGGCTTTTGGCATGTACACCCAGTTATACTCCTTTGTTCAAACATGTATCATGCTAAAATAAAAATTATTATAATGAACCACAACCCGGTTGATCAGGTATTGACTTCAGGTGCCTGTTCAGTGCCTTCTTGAAGACAGCCAGGGGTCTATTGGTAATCCCCCTTATGTATGTTGGGAGGCAGTTGAACAGTCGTGGGCCCTGGACATTTATTGTGTCGTCTCTCAGTGTACTCGTGGCACCCCTGCTTTTCATTGGGGGAATGTTGCATCTCTTGCCGAGACTTTTGCTTTCATAGGGAGTGATTTTCTTGTGCAAGTTTGGTACTAATCCCTCTAGGATTTTCCAAGTGTATATTATCATGTATCTTTTTTGCCTGCATTCCAGGGAATACAAATCAAGGGACTTCAACCATTCCCAATAATTTAGGTGCTTTATCATACTTACGTGTGCCATAAAAGTTCTTTGCACACTCTCCAGGTCAGCAATTTTGCCTGCCTTGAAGGGGGCAGTTAGTGTATAGCAGTATTCCTGCCTAGAGATTAGATTTTTTAGATTAGATTTTGCCACAGAAGTGGCTAGTTTATTGTGCACCCCATATCCATCCTGTGGACGGTAGCACAAGAGCATATGGATACACAAAAGGCCTAGGAACTAGGCCCCAAAAGGGTTAACAGAAGAACATATGGATTTATATCTACATATCTATAGTTCACTTATCTGTTACAAGCAAATTTAGGAAATTTGCTTAGTATATCTGGTATCTTATTTTCATTAATAAGATATCGTGACATGTCACATAGGTTATTATACTGTCTACCTCTGTATTCCTCAATAAATGGATAATTAAGCACATAGTGTTCAAGACAGTGATCATATGTCTGATCACATAATTTGCATTTAGTTTGATCATCATCTGTGTGTCTCCCAAACTGCCAGAGGTACAGTGGACCCTGACTTACGATATTAATCCATTCCTCAGAGCACATCGTAAGACGAAATTATCGTAAGTCGAATTAATTTTCCCCATAAGAAATAATGGAAATCAAATTAATCCGTTCAAGACACCCAAAAGTATGAATTTTTTTTTTTTTACCACATGAAATATACATTTTCCTACACACAAAAAGAAGGATACATGCACAATATATATTGTTCATGTACTAGTGTACTAAATGAAGAATAAATGACACTTACCTTTATTGAAGATGTGGTAATGAGTGATGGGAGACTGTGTCCTGGGAGTGCCTTTTCCTCCTGAGCAATGTAGGTCCAGTTTGGCATTTTCTTCCAGAACAGGCCTTATCACACTGTGTATGCCACTACGATTCTTAAATCTCTCATACCAACCTTTGCTGGCCATAAGCTTTCTTTGGGCCCATGGTGGCTTATTTAGCAGTTACAAGCACTAAAAACACTGGAATAATACAAAATTTATCAAAATGTATGCGTGCAACTGTCTGCCCTGGCTTGTAAACAATGTCACACTAGCTCAGCTGAGGCACTCAGGCCAGACGGACCAGACGGCCGCATTCTAGATGAATGATGTAAGTCTAGTTTTTCAACGTAGGTCGGGGTCAAAGTTTTACACTGACAAGCATCATAAATCGGTTTTATCATAGGTTGAGGCCATCATAAGTTGGGGGTCCACTGTACTTGTAACCAAGCCTAAGCCTGGCCACTACAACATCAGTCAGTCTGTTCACATTGCAAGTTGCTCCATAAACATACATATCTATGTTCATGTTATCATAGTGGGTTATAGATCTTCTCAGGCTTCTAACTGCATTCCTATATTATTTTCATTATTTACTTCTCTCCTAATATTATTCCTAATGCTAGACACAGATATACCAAAGTTATATTCTACATTCTCCTTCTGGGTACCCTTCTTGGCTAACATATAAACTTTATCATGAAGGAGTAAACCAATGCGTGATGGGATCTATAGCAATTGTACATTAATTCCTTTGTCTCTGATTTTTGACTATCTGTACCTGGCTTCTCCAATGAGCATGTTGTTGGAGTCATTATATGAGTTAAGAGCATTCAGTGATGACATTATTATTATAACCAAAAAGAAGCGCTAAGCCACAAGGGCTATACAGCGCTGTCAGTGATGACATAGAATCAGTAATGACGATAGAGTCAAGCTCAGTTAGCTTTAGCACCATTAGGATTGCAAACAATTCAGTTTGCAATGTAGATGCCCAGTTATGCCTAGTTCAACAAGTTTATTATTGTTCTTAACTAGGGAGGTGGCAACAAAAGCATATGCAGCCCTGCCAGAAGACTCCTGTTTAGATCCATCAGTGTACATAACTTGTGATAACTTATTATTACCAGCTAGGTGAGAAATTTCCTCTTGAGCAGTTGCTTTATTATTATTATAATCAAGGGGAAGCGCTAAACCCGGAGGATTATACAGCGCCTGGGGGGGGGGGGATGTGGAAGGCATTCAGGCTTAATTCGGGGAACTGGAGCACAGATCCAATTTCCTAAATCAAGAGCCCCTCACCAACATCAAGGAACCTTCCTTGAGGGGAGCAGTTGCTTTAACAAGTGATTTAAGGAAGGTATTACTAGCAATGAGCTTCTTGGGAGGGACTTGCAGGTATGTAATATTAAATGAACACATCTTCCATGGAGGGGTGAAATGCTCTTGTTGTCTGCAGTGATACAGTTCATGCAGGTTATAAAACTTAATGCAATTGCACATTTTCACAATCCATTTAGATCTGTGAGTATTTACTTCGAGGCACTCAGTAAGATTCATTGTGACTGTCTGGTTCATTTCTTAACATTCTAATACTCAGTACAGTGTTAATCTCAACAATCCTATCACTGATACTAGAAATACCAAGCTCCTTCCTCATATTAAGAACCTTTGTAGATTTAGGACAGCCAAGAATAATTTTGAGAGCTTCATTTTTTTTTAGAATTACTATAAGGTTTATTACAAATCTATGAACAAGGAATGCTAGAATTAGAAGTGTTCTATCAGCCACAAGTGTCAAAACCATTTTTCCAAGTACCACTTTTGCCCTGTGCACTGCCAAATGTAATTTTTCGTAAATTTTGTTTTTTCATTTGCTTTTCTGCCGATCTTTCTGAAAATTCATCAAACAATGTTTTATATAAGCTTCTATTAGTATACTAAACTTGAATGTAATCGGTTGACAAAAAGTTAACCCATTCTGGTGCATTAGCCCCTTAAAGGGTACATCTACACCAAGATATCTAAGTTTTAGCATAGCTAATGTTTTCATCTTTCAAACAGATTGTAATAAAGTTGGTAGAATTACCGACAATATGTAAAGTAAAAGGACACAAGTGCAACTAATGTGACATTTTATTGTGGCAACGTTTTGCTCTCCAGGAGCTTTATCAAGCTTGATTTTTGTTTTAGAGGAAGATATTATGAGGCCTAGTCGATTACAAATTGCTTGAACTTCATTAAGAATGGTACTCATCTTCTGCCCTGTTGTATGGATCATGATGTCATCAGCATAGCTTATAGCTATATGTTTAGGTGAGGCAGGTAGAGCATTTAGGAGAGCATTAATTAGAACATTAAACAGCATGGGACCGAGAACTCCTCCCTGCGGTGTACCTAGGGACATTTCTAACTGTATAAAGCCTTGGTAGAGGACAGAGGATACTGTATCTGACAGGTATCCTATTATCCAGCAAAGTATGCTACCACCAATATCCATTTTGGCTAGTTCATGTAGTATAATGGTTCTGTTTGCGATATCAAATACAGATTTTAGATTAAGGAATGTGGTCAAACTAGTAAAGTGTATGCAATGAGAAAGGTGGAAGTACAGTTCTGCACACTTTTACCTTTCATGAACCTATAGAGGTAAGGAAGGGGAAAGTTGGTGTCTGATTCTAAAGTACAGTCTGTTAGGTATTATTCTTTCAAAAGTTTTACAAAGACAACTAGTTAAGGAGATTGGTCTAAATGTATCAGGTTGTTGGGGCTTTGGGATAGACACAATGAGACAATTGGTCCAGGAAGTAGAAAGAACTCCCTCAGTGTAACTGGTATTTTACAGAGCCAACAAAGGATTATCAGGCACGTGCCTAAGAGTTCTGAGAATATCATAGGTTATACCATCCTCTCCAGGAGCAGTTGATCGACCTTTAGTTAATGCATTATCTAATTCATACTCGGTGAAGAGGCAATCACTCTCATCAATATTTTGGCTCATAAAATTAATTAGTTTCAACATTTCTTCAGATGCACCCTCTGAGTTTTTTCTAAGATGAGATGGAAGGTTTTTATGCCTGGATGTTTGGGACCGGTCATTTATGAGGTCATTTGCTTTTTCAAGAGGAAAGGGATGAGCAGCATTGCCCAGGATGCAACTCACACCAGTCGACTAACACCCAGGTACCCATTTTATACTGATGGGTGAACATGGACAACAGGTGTCTTAAGGAAACATGTCCTAATATTTTCCAGCCTTACCGGGTATTCGGTCTCCAGACCTCAGTGTGTAAGCTAAGTGTGCTAGCAATCAAGTTACAGGTACATGAGCTGTAGGTCCATTAGTTGGTATTCACTCCAAACACTTAAGAATGTTTATAAGAACATAAGAAAGGAGGAACACTGCAGCAGGCCTGTTGGCCATACTAGGCAGGTCCTTCACAAATCCATCCCACTAACAGAATAGTATCTGCCCGACCCATTTTCAGAAAATCATGACAGCACAGACAGTAGTGCCAACTTAGCTATGTTTGCCAAACTTCAACATACCATAAAAAGGTAAGTTTTCATTATTTTTCATTTAAATGCTTTACTGGCCATGACAGTTTTGTGCATATTTTTACCACCAGGATACGTTAAACTAAATTTATCAGTGTTCAACCTGCAATAAAAGGGTAAGTTTCTATTATTTTTAGTGTTATCTCTTGCAGTTATATACAAGTTTAATACTCTATAACGATATAAAACAATTTTATTTTTTAAAACACTAGCTGAAATGGATACTATTCCACAGTTTATAAAAATGTCATAGGGATAATATATGGAAATGAAAAATTGGCAAAGTGGGACCTACTTACAGTCTAATAAAAACCAGTATATTTCAAGCTTAGTGCTTCCCTCAAAGTCACATACTAATAATGTACAAGGAAATTGGCAAGTGGGAAACTATTCAGTTTACACTCAAACATGTTACTTTGTTCACCCCCAAATCCCAATGAAGTTAGGGCCCTGGGTGAAGTTGGGCATGTACTTTGATTGCGTTCCCATGTAAGTAGGTCAGGGTTAATAGCTGGACAACCTATAAAGATTAAACTACCATAATAAAAAAAAAAATACCTCAAAGTAAGTTAAACCAGTGCTGAAACTCTGAATATAATCAGAAAATGCATTCTCAAGTTATCACGCACAAACCAACATCCCAATTTGTTAAATAAAATTAGCAAATTGACACCTACACAGTCCATAATCATACCAAACATTTCTCAAAGTAATATATTCCAGACTTCAAAATTTAAGCCAATCAGAAAAGGCATTCTCTGTGTATCATACGTAAACCAGTACAGGCAAACCCTGCTTTACAGTGCATCACTGCACAATGTTTCGCAAATACAGCAGCTTTCAATTATACCCATTCATTTATTCAGAATTCCTACACTTAATATATTCACCACTCTTCATAAGCTAAGGATAAAAGTACTTGAAGGTAAGTAATGTATGTCCTGTATATGCATTTTTTAGGCCTAGCTATATTGTTAACTTAATATGTATTTTTTTTTTTCAACAAGTTGGCCGTCTCCCACCGAGGCAGGGTGACCCAAAAAGAAAGAAAATCCCCAAAATGAAAATACTTTCATCATTCAACACTTTCACCTCACTCACACAATCATTGTTTTTGCAGAGGTGCCCAGAATACAACAGTTTAGAAGTATATACATATAAAAATACACAATATATCCCTCCAAAATGCCAATATCCCAAACCCCTCCTTTAGAATGCAGGAATTGTACTTCCCATTTCCAGGACTCAAGTCTGGTTATATAAAAAACCGGTTTCCCTGAATCCCTTCACTAAATATTACCCTGCTCACACTCCAACAGCTCATCAGGTCCCAAATACCATTCATCTCCATTCACTCCTATCTAACACACTCACGCACGCTTGCTGGAAGTCCAAACCCCTCGCCCACAACACCCCCTTTACCCCCTCCCTCCAACCTTTTCGATTACGACCCCTACCCCGCCTTCCTTCCCCTACAGATTTATACGCTCTCCATGTCATTCTACTTTGATCCAATCTCTCTAAATGACCAAATCACCTCAACAAACCCTCTTCAGCCCACTGACTAATAATTTTATTAACTCCACACCTTCTCCTAATTTCCACACTCCGAATTTTCTGCATAATATTTACACCACACATTGCCCTTAGACAGGACATCTCCAACCGCCTCCTCACTGCTGCATTTATAACCCAAGCTTCACACTATACTTCCATACATTCCTTCTTTGCCTCCACAGATAACGTTTTTTTGCCTCCACATATACCTCAATGCACCACTCACCTTTTTTCCTTCATCAATTCTATGATTAACCATGTCCTTCATAAATCCATCCGCTGACACGTCAACTCCCAAATATCTGAAAACATTCACTTCTTCCATACTCCTCCCCAATTTGATATCCAATTTTTCATTATCTAAATCATTTGATACCCTCATCACCTTACTCTTTTCTATGTTCACTTTCAACTTTCTACCTTTACACACACTCCTAAATTCATCCACTAACCTCTGCAATTTTTCTTTAGAATCTCCCATAAGCACAGTATCATCAGCAAAAAGTAACTGTGTCACATCGCATTTTGTATTTAATTCCCCATAATTTAATCCCACCCCTCTCCTGAACACCCTAGCATTTACTTCTTTTACAACCCCATCTATAAATATATTAAACAACCATGGTGACATTACACATCCCTGTCTAAGACCTACTTTTACCGGGAAGTATTCTCCCTCTCTTCTACACACCCTAACTTGAGCCTCACTATCCTCATAAAAACTCTTTACAGCATTTAGTAACTTACCACCTATTCCATATAGTACTTGCAACATCTGCCATATTGCTGTCCTATCCATTCATATGCCTTTTCTAAATCCATAAATGCAATAAAAACTTCCCTACCTTTATCTAAATAATGTTCACATATATGCTTCAATGTAAACACTTGATCTACACATCCCCTACCCACTCTGAAACCTCCTTGCTCATCCACAATTCTACATTCTGTCTTACCTCTAATTCTTTCAATAATAACCCTATTGAACACTTTTAAAACCTGGTATACTCAGTAAACTTATTCCTCTAATTTTTACAATCTCTTTTGTCCCCCTTACCCTTAACCCTTAAACTGTCCAAGCAGATCTACATTCACATGCATAGTGCTCCAAAAGTAGATCTATGTTTTTTTACGTATTTTCAAAAATAAAAGAAAAAAACGTAGATCAAAGTTCTTTTTACACTTTTTCAAATGTAAAAAAAGAAAAGAAGATCTACTTTTTTTACATACTTTCAAATGTTGAAAAAACGTAGATCTACGTTTGGACAGTTTAAGGGTTAATATGTATATGATAGTGTAAACATATTATCAGGCTTTTATATGCATCTGAAAGTGAAAAAAGATTGTGATTCACTTTACAACAGTAGCCTGAAACCTAACCTGGTGTATAAGTGGGTCCCCCTGTATCTTATTTTTTCTAATAAAATTGGCAAATTTGGACTTAGAGCTTAATATTATTATTATTGTAATCATAACTAAGCGCTAGACCAACACAGCTGAATAAAAATGCAGACCTTCCTTTCAGTAGAATATACCAGCAAGGGAAGTTTAAAGCTGATCAGAAGAGACATCTTCAAGTTACATTACACACCCAAAAAACATTAATTCCATTTTTTAATAACTCATTACAACTGTGACCAGATATAAACATGTATATACTTCATTACCTTTGTAACTTTTTCAACTATCAAAGCTTTGCAGCCCAGTCCCTGGACCCATTATGTACTTTTGTAATCCTTTGATTGCTGCCCACAGGATGGGTATGAGGTGCATATAAAGATGTTAAACTAATTAATATTGTATAAAACAAAAGAACTGATGATGTGGTTCTTTTTATGAGACCATAAAGAGATGTTGCAAAGATTGGTGGATGAATTAGGGAAGTGTGTGTAAAGGTAGAAAGTTGAAAGTGAACATATATAAGAGTAAGGTGATGAGGGTATCAAATGATTTAGATAAAGAAAAATTGGATATCAAATTGGGGAGGTGGAGTATGGAAGAAGTGAATGTTTTCAGATATTTGGGAGTTGACATGTCAGCGGATGGATTTATGAATGATGAGATTAATCATAGAATTGATGAGGGATAAAAAGCAAGTGGTGCGTTGAGGTATATGTGGAGACAAAAAAATGTTATCTATGGAGGCAAAGAAGGGAATGTATGAAAGTACAGTGTGAAGCTTGGGTTGTAAATGCAGCAGCAAGGAGGCGGTTGGAGGCAGTGGAAATGTCCTGTCTAAGGGCAATGTGTGGTGTAAATATTATGCAGAAAATTCGGAGTGTGGAAATTAGAAGAAGGTGTGGGGTTAATAAAATTATTAGTCAGAGGGCTGAAGAGGGGTTGTTGAGGTGGTTTGGTCCATTTAGAGAGATTGGATCAAAGTAGAATGACATGGAGAGCGTATAAATCTGTAGGGGAAGGAAGGTGGGGTAGGGGTCGTCCTTGAAAGGGTCGGAAGGAAGGGGTAAGGGAGGTTTTGTGGGCGAGGGGCTTGGACTTCCAGCATGCGTGCATGAGCGTGTTCAATAGGAGTGAATGGAGATGAATGGTATTTGGGACCTGACGATCTGTTGGAGTGTGAGCAGGGTAATATTTAGTGAAGGGATTCAGGGAAACCGGTTACTTTTATATAGCCGGACTTGAGTCCTGGAAATGGGAAGTACAATGCCTGCACTCTAAAGGAGGGGTTCGGGATATTGACAATTTGGAGGGATATGTTGTGTATCTTTATACTTATATGCTTCTAAACTGTTGTGTTCTGAGCACCTCTGCAAAAACAGTGATTATGTGTGAGTGAGGTGAAAGTGTTGAATGATGATGAAAGTATTTTCTTTTTGGGGATTTTCTTTCTTTTTGAGTCACCCTGCCTCGGTGGGAGACGGACGACTTGTTAAAAAAAAAAATCTATAAGAAGGAAATTAAAAGTGAACAGAGGAAAAAAAAGCAAGGTGATAAAAGTTACTTTCATTGCCTATTGGAGGGCATATGGAAGAAGTGAATACATGTTTAAAAAAGTGGGAGTGGACATGTCAGCAGATGGGTATAACTAAGTGCTAAACCCACAAGGGTCATACAGCACTGAGCAGATGGGTCAGCAAAAGATGAGGCAAAACATAGAATAAATGAGAGATGAAAAAGGTAGGCGATGTGTTAAGGCATCAGCAGAAAGAAAAAAGTTTATATGTGGAGGAAAAAAAAAAGGGGGGGGGGGGAACATATTAGAGTATAGTGGTACCAACACTTACATACTATATATGGGTATGAGATAACTTTAAACACTGTAGTAAGGAAGAGGCTGGAGGCAGCAGAGATGTCATGTTTGAGGAGAGCAATGTGTGCTGTAAATATTTTGCATAAAATTCAGAGCATAAAATTAGAAGATGGAGTGGGGTACCAAACATTGTTGAGGTGGTTTGGGCATTTAGAAAGAAAGAAGCAAAACTGGATGACTACTAGGAAGTACAAATTAGGTGGAAGGAAGGAAAGGTAGTGGATATCTCAGAAAGGGTTGCATGAGCACTAAGAAAGCTTGTGTGAGCTTCTCAGATCAGACTGAATGGAGATACTATATGGGTTTTAAGACTTGATGTGTTCCTGAAGTGTTATCAAGGTAATATTTATAAAAGCATTCAGGGATTATTATTATTATTATAATCACCCTGCCTCGGTGGGAGACGGCCGACTTGTTGAAAAAAAAAAAAAATCACGGGGGAGCGCTAAACCCGTAGGATTATACAGCGCATGGGGGGGGGGGGGATGGGAGGCATTCATTCAAGCAATGCAAATCCTTCCCCATGACAAAGATGCTATATTGACATAGAATAAAAATAGACAATGGAGTACAAGAATGCTACAAAATTAGAGGATCAGAAAACTCAGGATGGATGCTAGGCTTATTATGTTTCAGAATGTGTAGATTTAATGTTTTTTACATATTAATGAAAGCACTGAGGAAAGTATATACAACACTGCATGCAGTAATTTGCAATAGGGTACATTCTGTCACCACCTTCAAGAGTGAGGAGTGTATTTCTCTTAGCTTAAATACGTAATCACTCTGCATTAAATCTTTGAATGAAAGACAATATGTAATTGGGCATTCTGGGCAAGACCAGCAAGATGCCCAAGAATGTGCCCATAAGTAACTTATGGCATATTAACCACAACCGTTTCCCTTAAGACAAAACATTATAAAACTTGAATATAGTATCACATTAACCTATTCCTAGTATGAATTGTATAATTACAGAACACAACAGTTTTAATTTTGTTATTTTTTGGAGAAATATTCTTACATATTTAATACAGAGTAGTATTTAATGGCCAACTGGAAGCACTAATCACTTTGAAACTGTACAGTCCTGTACTTTGAATGTTTAGCTCAAGAATTTTGAAGTCTTCAGTGTTCAGTTATGACAGCATCCTGTATTTCCTGCCTGCGGTGAGTACCATCACAATAAGGAGGTTTTTTTGTTTGCTTACACAAACAAAGGGATGCTGGCCCATCCTTCTCAGCCTTGAAAAAAGCTGGGTGCTGCTTAATCTTCAGCCGGAATCTGCTCCACAGGTGAGTCCCATCACAAAAAGGCTGAAGATAAATGATTTATTGTTATACCATATTATTCTCTAGTTTCAAAGTTTATTATATAAAGGATTGCATTTTGTATTACATTTTTGTCTATTTTCCCAATGTGCAGTATATACGTATTACATTTACCACATTAACTATTTCTTACAAAAGTAGGTGACCCAAAGAAAAAAAACTCACCATAACCCATTCAGCATCTGTCTTGTCATTTAGTGTATGAATGATAATGGATCACCCCCACCATGGTGGAAATGGCCCATATGGTAAAATAATGAACCTATGGCAAAATTTCATTTATAATAATAATATCTATTTCTACAAGTACATGTACATGGTATACAGGCCTAACTGACATCAATGACATACTACTATACAGAAAGCCGCTTGTTATGTAGAGCATTTCAGGAAAATTAGGTCAGTTTTATCCCAGGATGCGACCCTTCGCTGGGAATCAAACCCGGACGCTCGCCGTGTGAAGCAAGAGCTTTGGCCACCAGGCCATGGGGCACCGTGAACATTCAAGAAAAATTATTACACAAAACAAGAGTAAAGTTTAGATAGGCCTTTAACTTGAATTACTGTTACATGTTTAATATGGGTTAAATATACTGCATACTGCACATAAATATATCATTTTTGCTTATTATAACCTTCCATGCAACATATAAAGTAGTCTCCAGTATTTCCAATATACAGTGGTACTTCGAGTTATGAACTTAATTCGTTCCAGAAGACTGTTCAAGTGCCGATACCGAACGAGTTTATTCCCATAAGGAATAATGTAAATTAGATTAGTCCATATCAGACCCCCCCAAAATTCACTTACAAAAGCACTTACAAAAATACACTTACATAATTGTTCGAGTTGGGAGCTGTTCGAAACTTGAGGTACCATTTTATATTGTAAAATGAGTAAATGATCGAAAAGATTATTGAATTGCTTTGTTGGAACAAATTTAACACCCACTTGGTTTTTGCTGTAGCCACAGGCACACCACAGGTACCTCTTGCCCCCCACCAACTCCACCTTTATAGACTTCTTGGAGTGGATTCTTCCCTTCTGTTTCCACACCTCAGTTGCCTCCTCCTGTTGTTTCTCCTGCTTTTGCTGCTGTCCTGTTCCATCTTGTGATGGTGATGTGGAATAAGTGGCCCTGTTCTGTACAAGCTGACAGGAAGGAAATGATAAGGACAAGTAGTGTTATTACTGAGTATTTATGGGATAATGAGCTATTATTAAATAAAATGTCAATACATTTTGTTACTATATTTCTTTATATTTTACTGTTATTCTACCATTTGTACATTTTTTCTATTTAAATAAAAAATTATAAAGAATTTATACTTATTTGATAATAAGCTGACTAATATTACAAAGGAAAAATTTTATTAAGACAACTTTCTACAGTGTTTCAATATGTACACTTACAGATAAACTACATTCATGTTCATGGAAATAATATTGTGCATAGGCACTGTCAGTATTACATATTTCCAAATCTTTACTAGGTGTTTTATATAGACACATTCCCTATATAACCAACAGCATTTAGTATATTTAACTACATGAATGGTATACAATACCAACAAGATGAAAATTAGACATTTATGCAACATCTGGGAATCTTTAATGTAGACATTTTGCCATCCAGTGGCTTTATCAATACAAATTAGGACATAATTTGAAGATAGTAGAACTATATACAAAAGATGAGGTAATCAGTCCCTCAGCCTTGGAGATGCTACTCTTCACACCAGTTTTTATTGTAACTGCTTTTCACGTAGTTGAGTTACTATACTATGTGTACCTATACCCGAGTAAAATTATTTAAGCTAGACTATTAATTAGGTTCCTGTTTCTGGGCTTGTGGTCCTAGAAGCCAACGTAAGCTTTTTCAGGTACAGGCACACATAAATAGTTACACAGATTAACATACATAGCATACATATCATACATAACAGCATATGTGTAGAGAACCTAGGATAACCCAAAAAAGTCAGACAAGGTGACTTATTTCCATTGGGGTCCTTGTAGTAACATTACTTAAGCAATATAAGGAGATACACTAGGAATAAGATAAAGTGCATTATTTACATTAAAGATAGGATCAGCTCACAATAATAGGTACATGTATGTTAGCCATGCAAGAAATCACTCTCCTCCCTTTCTGTAGCTACTTTCATCAGGTATCTTTTGGTTCTCTTCTTAAACTGGCTCATGCTGTGACATTCTCTGACATGTCCAGGCAGTTTGTTCCACTCCTTTATTGCTGTAAAATAAAAAGTGTTTGAAGCCTGATCACTGACTGTGGGTACTACAAAGTTGTGTTCCCTTCCCCTGGTACTATAATTGCTTTGGTTCCCAGCTTTTACAAACTTAGCAGCAAGATATTCTGGATTTTGTGAGCAGTGTGAAGATTATTTGTAATTCTTTGTGATAAATGCTATAGTGTCTCAATCTTCAACTTGTAATTCTTTGATTTTTATCTATTGTATGCATTGACATGCCTTATATTTTAATGTTTTAACCATTTTATTTCCTAATTTGGTGGTTTATGTATTTTGTTTATTTTCCTTTATTTCTGTAGTAGTAACTTGTCACATGGGGGACCATATGTAATTGGAGTGGAAATTTACGTTAATTCTATAATGGTCTTACTGGGTTATACAACTTTGTTTTAAATTATTTCCTGTCTACTTTGCATGTCTATAATAATATTAGATATGATTAAACAATTAAGTCATTCATTTGTAATATTATAATAAAAAAAGCACTAAACCTACAAGGGTCACAGCGCAGGATTCATTTGTGATATTGTTTCACAGTATATTGATCTTGTAGTCCATATGTGGTTTTGATTTATTTATATTATTCTAGAAGTATGTGTAAATTTAGACAACTAATTATGAGTTAGTTACAACAGACATTGTTAGGGTAATTTTCCAGAATGATGGTAATATAATACTGGATACACCTTCCCACTAACACCAGATTAAGGATTTTATTTCTCTGCATAGTTTACAATGTGCAATTACAATTTTGATGCGTTAATTACAAAGAAAACCACTCATGCCGGGGCATTCCGGGCAGACTCGTGAATTTTAAATAGTTGGTCTAGTCCCCTGGACCCATTATGTGTATGTCGAATCTTCTGACTATTACCCAGGGACTGGATGAGGTGCATAATAAAGGTATTAACTGATAATGATGTGCAATAATTGTGGTTCTTACAGAGCACAGAGGTCGCGTAGCAGACATTGCAGGCGACCTCACCAAGCTTCTAAGCGAGATCATTATCTTGTTCACTTAACAGGAGTTTCTTCGGGAGGTGTCCTAGTGTGTGTGTGCTCAAGTGTTGGTGGTGGTGGTGGCGGTGTTGGTGTAAAATTGGTGTTAATTTTAAGAGCCGTGTTGGTGTACGTGGTGGGAACTCGAGGAGCCGTATACACATTACCGTTCTAGTTCTGGGTTACCCGGGCATGAAGGAGGATAATACTGTACAGGACACTCCAAACTTAAGTAAGTAAGTAAGTTTATTCAGGTATACACAAATACAGTTACATAGAATTATCATACATAGCAGCATATGTGTAGAGAACCTAGGATAACCCAAAAAAGTCAGACTGAGTGACCTATTTCCATTGGGGTGACCATATCTCACCCTAGACTAAATGTTAGATACTCAGTACACACATACTCACCTATGTATTCCCACATCATAACTTCAACAATCACTTTGAACCTTTTATCCATTGTTGACAGGAATATAATTGAACCATTGTTTTCACAAAAAGCATTTTAGACTATATGAATATATCCTTAGACTTATACAAATTTAATTCACTTATAATTAATAATCTACTGTACAACTATGAAATAATTACTATCCTACTGTACAATTATGATACAATCCTTAGTGTTAAGTAGTCTGTAAGCCAATAATGTTAATGGTGGCCTGGTGGCTAAAGCTCCCGCTTCACACACGGAGGGCTCGGGTTCGATTCCCGGCGGGTGGAAACATTCCGACACGTTTCCTTACACCTGTTGTCCTGTTCACCTAGCAGCATTTAGGTACCTGGGTGTTAGTCGACTGGTGTGGGTCGCATCCTACGGGAAAAGATTGAGGACCCCAATGGAAATAAGTTAGACAGTCCTCAATGACGCACTGACTTTCTTGGGTTATCCTGGGTGGCTAACCCTCCGGGGTTAAAAATCCGAACGAAATCTTATTTTATCGTAATGTTGGCCCATAATGCCTAGGCATAATAGAGGCTCTCTTTGCATTGCAACCCACTATTGTAAATATAACATCTCAATGTGCTGTTTGCAAAGACATTAAATAAATAAATAAATAAGTAAATAAATAAATCTAGTTCAGCTCTCAAAACTTTGGAGTCCAGTCCCTGGACCAATTATGTACCTCATTTAATCTTTTGAGTACCGCCCACAGGATGGGTATAGGGTGCATAATAAAAATATTAAGCTGTCTACTCACTTCACACTCCATATAAAATTCATATAAAAAATATCATAGGCGTCTTCCTCCCTCTCCTGATTACTTGTTTTGAATAGCCTGAGACCTGAATATTCGACATTCTCTTATTTTATGCTATTTTAGCCAAGTTATCAACTCAATCAAGCTTTCAGAGGCCTAAGAAAGAGGGAATACAAATAATAATAATAATAATAATAATAATAATAATAATAATAATATAATAATAATAATAATAATAATGTGGAAAACAACAGACATAGCCCCACTCCACAAAGGGGACAGTAAAGCAACAGCAAAGAACTACAGACCGATAGCACTAACATCCCATATCATAAAAATCTTTGAAAGGGTCCTAAGAAGCAAGATCGCCACCCACCTAGAAACCCATCAGTTACACAACCCAGGGCAACATGGGTTTAGAGCAGGTCGCTCCTGTCTGTCTCAACTATTGGATCACTACGACAAGGTCCTAGATCCACTAGAAGGCAAAAAGGATGCAGATGTAATATATACAGACTTTGCAAAAGCCTTCGACAAGTGTGACTATGGGGTAATAACTCACAAAATGCGTGCTAAAGGAATAACAGGAAAAGTTGGTAGATGGATCTATAATTTCCTCACAGAGTAAAGTCTGAGGCGGCTACGGTGAAAAGCTCTGTTCCACAAGGCACAGTACTCGCTCCCATCTTGTTTCTCATCCTCATACTGATATAGACAAGGATGTCAGCCACAGCACCGTGTCTTCCTTTGCAGATGACACCCGAATTTGCATGACAGTGTCTTTCAATGCAGACACTGCAAGGCTCCAGGCGGACATCAACCAAATCTTTCAAGGGACTGCAGAAAACAATTTAAAGTTCAACGATGAGAAATTTCAATTACTCCGATATGGTAAACACGAGGAAATTAAAACTTCACCAGAGTACAAAACAAATTCCGGCCACAAAATAGAGCGAAACACCAACGTCAAAGACCTGGGAGTGATCATGTCGGAGGATCTCACCTTCAAGGACCATAACATTGCATCAATCGCAGCTGCTAGAAAAAATGACAGTATGGAAAATTTTATAGGGGTGATTACCTGTATGTACCTCAACATTATATACATACAAGTAATCTCATTGGGAGACAACACTATATTGTTTACCGTAGTCACCCCGTGTAGACAAGTGAGAAAACTTCACCACCCCTGGTCACTGCAGGTGGGCCTTCTACCTCACAATCTTATCTGTATCTATCCGAGACTAGTATACATTGCATAGCACCCCCAAGTACGGCGCTACTAATTAATTGTGGACTGTATAGATTATATTAGTTTAACTGAATGAAGGGGGGGGGGGGTTACACATGGATATATCCATCAAGGAAAAACATTTGTACATAATCCCACCACTTACCAGATATCCTCTGGTGGTCACTTGATGTAGCTGGATCACCCATAACCTATCCAATTACAACATACCTAACTGGCCAGTATCAGTCTGCTATAACTAGAAGGGTTACTTAACTGTGGGTGATTGATACTCCTTATTTCCTCCATTCACCATCTCATTTCGATGTCCTGCTACACCGATACGGTTCTTATTCCAGCAGGACGAGGTATCCGTTGGTTTGTCCCAGTTTAGAAGTCGTGACTCCATAAAACTTCACTATCCTCGGGACGGGAACAGCGCGGTCTAACGTGTTCACTCGGAGCAAGGCGATTTATTTCACTTCACGCATTCTCTTAACTTAGTGTTATTATCATTAATTACATTACAATTCACAAGACGATTTAATGTCTCATAATTATTATACACATTAGAGGTCACTCCATTAAGATCTGAGACCGATGAGTGAGGATTAACTCACTGGTAATTTCCCTGGACACATTCCATGGCGGTGCACCCATCACCCCCGGTCCTACCATTATTCACTAATTTTACCACTTATTACAGCGGTGCCATCAATCACGTTCCCTCATTCTTCACCAGGGACAGTCACAGCACTTCCTATTATGAAGTGAGGCCTATATTAATCCTTAGGCCGCCGTGAACGCCAGTTTCCTGGTCCCATGTTTTCACAGCCTCTTAAACCCATTCAAAACACTGCCGCCTCTCCATGCCCTGACTCGACCTGTCCCTCCCGCACATCCGCGCAGGCGCCGGGTGAACCCGGTTGGTTCTATTCAAAATACAATTTAGAACAACAGTAATGCATTAATCATGTATATTTACATTATAAAAATATATACAGTATAATTATGGGAATTTATTTTCCACAGACAGGATGGATAATGAGAACCTTCAAAACTAGGGATGCCAAGCCCATGATGACACTCTTCAGGTCGCTTGTTCTATCAAGTCTGGAATATTGCTGCACACTAACAGCATATTTCAAAGCAGGTGAAATTGCTGACCTAGAAAATGTACAGAGAACCTTCACGGTGTGCATAACGGAGATAAAACAACTCAATTACTGGGAGCGCTTGAAGTTCCCGAACCTGTATTCCCTGGAATGCAGGCGGGAGAGATACATGATTATATACACATGGAAAATCCTAGAGGGACTAGTACCGAACTTGCACACGAAAATCACTCACAATGAAAGCAAAAGACTTGGCAGACAATGCAACATCCCCCAATGAAAAGCAGGGGTGTCACTAGCACGTTAAGAGACAATACAATAAGTGTCAGGGGCCCAAGACTGTTCAACTGCCTCCCAGCATACATAAGGGGGATTACCAATAGGCCTCTGGCAGTCTTCAAGATGGCACTGGACAAGCACCTAAAGTCGGTACCTGACTAGCCAGGCTGTGGCTCGTACATTGGTTTGTGTGCAGCTAGCGGTAACAGCCTGGTTGATCAGGCTCTGATCTACAAGGAGGCCTGGTCAGAGACCGGATGGCGGGGGCGTTGACCCCCAGAACTCTCTCCAGGTAAACTCCAGGTATATTTTTTATAATGTAAATATACCTGATTAATACATTACTATTGCTCTAAAGTGTATTTTAAACAAGAGAACCGACAGGGAAGCTCTGTGCCTGCGCTGACGAGCAGGGAGGAGACGCCATTGTTTTTGAATGTGGTACAGGCACGCTAAGAAAATGTGCATGAATTTCGTCGTTCTGGAAGTTAAACTGTGTTTGAAACTTCCCGAAATTGTTAGATTTGCAGTCCTGCATAATGTGAGCATTAAACAGATGGACAGGACAGCTTAGGAACCCCAACTAAATCGATGTCTATTTATGTTGAGATTCTGGCCAGTATTTTCTTCATATTTAGGCAGGGGGGGGTATGACACATCGTAAACTCCAGACTAATTGGTGAGTCTTATTATTATAAATTCTCCTTCAATGTATATGTATTCACATTTTAAATTTAATATAGTCCACATATTTGTATTAATGTTTTTACCAGAATTCCTGGTGATGTATATTTCATTTGAAATTAATATAGGTCCAGAGTGACTTGTGGAGAGATAGATTATGGTAGGTATCGAAGGGGGACATTTTTTTGCGACCTAGGTGTCCTAAAATTCCTACTTGTCTCTGTAACCTTGATAAAGAATAATTATCTTTGTTACCATTTACTGGTATGTACCTTATGAGTTACATCCAGGTAAATTTAATTTTCCACAAATAATATCTTGATTTCTACAAGTACATGTACAAGGTATACAGTCCTAGCTAACATTAATGACATACTACTACACAGAAAGCCGCTTGTTATGCTGAGTATTTCCGGCAAATTAGGTCAGTTTTGTCCCAGGATGTGACCCACACCAGTCGACGAACACCCAGGTACCCATTTTACCGGTGTAAGGAAACACGTCCAATGTTTCTACCCCTGGCTGGGAATCGAACGGGACCCTCGCCATGTGAAGCGAGAGCTTTAGCCATCAGATAAGCATGTGATATTCAGATCTCAGGCTATTTAGAGAGAGTAAGAAGAATAGGGAATCAAATAATTAAACTAATTTCAGTTACTACAAGTATGACAAATAGTAAAGTTTATAAGGCAGAAGCCCAGTTATCAATTCTAATATCTTGTTTTATAGTGCCATCAGGTTGATTAATGAGAACAACATTTCCCGCCCTTCCACTGATAAAGTTTGGTCTTGTATCTGTCCAAAATTTCATTTTTCCATTGGCATCACCAACCTGGATGACTGCCAATAAACTTACTTAATATAGACAAAACCTTCTATATTATGTTTGGGAGTAGAGCAGGAGAGGTCCAGCTAAACATCATGCTTAACAACACTCATATTGCTAAACATCATGATGGAAAATTTCTGGGTCTGTACCTTGACATCAACTTGAAATTCAACACTCATATCCAACACACAACACGATAAGTATCCAAAACAACTGCTATCCTCTCAAAGATACGTTACTATGTACCACAAACAGCACTGCTTACACTACACTATTCACTGATCTATTCTTACTTCACCTATACTATTTGTGCTTGGGGTTCCACAACCAAAATCACCTAATGCCAATAATAACCAAACAAAAAGTTGCAGTACGAATGATCACACAATCCACTGCTAGACAATCCCCCTTCCCCACTCTTCAAAGACCTAAACCTACAATTAATTGTAATATAAATCCCGACCTGAAGCACTTTCTTAACAGTTGCAATAGGACCCCTAGACATAATACTAAGCACAAAAATCTCTATGACATTCCCCGTGTCAGGCTAAATCTCTTCAAAAATTCAATGTACATAAAAGGGCCCAAAATCTGGAGTGTACAGAGAACTTCCACGGCACACATAAGTACGATAAAGCACCAAAATTACTGAGAACGGTTGAAGTCCCTTGATTTGTATTCCTTGGAACGCAGGCGAGAAAGATACATGATAATATACACTTGGAAAATCCTAGAGGAATTCTTGCCGAAACTGCACACGAAATCACTCCCTATGAAAGCAAAAGACTCGGCAGGAGATGCAACATTCCCACACTGTATGCTCAAGGCATACAAGGTTACAACCTATACAGATGTGACAGAGTGAACAGGCAAAAGGGGGGGGGGGTTGGCCTGTACATTGCAGAGTCACTTGTTTGCACAGAACTGCTAAATGCCTCAAATGATGTAGTGGAAGTTTTAGCAGTAAAGCTCGAGAACCAAAACCTAGTCATTGTGATAGTCTACAAGCCTCCGGATGCAACATCCCAGCAATTCCAGGAACAGCTGTTAAAAATTGACCACTGTCTGGAAAACCTTCCAGCTCCTGCACCCAACATCTTGCTCCTGGGGGATTTCAACTTAAGGCACCTAAAATGGAGGAATATAGCAAATAATATTGTTGCAGTAATAACACCAGGAGGCAGCTCTGATGAAAACTCACACTCACGCAAGCTTTTAAATCTCTGCACAAAATTCAATTTAAACAGCAAATAATAGAGCCTACTAGACTGGAGAATACACTAGACCTCATCTTCACTAACAATGATGATCTGATAAGAAATATCACCATATCAAAAACAATATACTCAGATCACAACATAATTGAGGTTCAGTCATGTATGCGCGGAGCCCCAGACCGACATAATGAGATTAGTCACGAGGGAGCATTCACCAAATTCAACTTCAATAACAAAAACATAAAGTGGGACCAAGTAAACCCAAATCCTAACCGATATAAGCTGGGAAGATATACTAAGCAAAACAGACCCCAACTTATGCCTAGAACAGATTAACTCGGTGGCACTCGATGTATGCACAAGGCTTATTCCTCTAAGAAAAAGGAGGAGTAGATGTAAAACAGAAAGAGACAGGCGCTCCCTTTACAGGCGACGGAAAAGAATAACAGAGCGGCTAAAAGAGGTCAATATATCTGAAATGCGTAGGGAGACACTGGTCAGAGAAATAGCAAGCATCGAACTTAAGCTAAAGAATCCTTTAGGAGTCAGGAATCGCGGGAAGAACTAAAAGCCATAAATGAAATCGAAAGAAACCCAAAGTATTTCTTCTCCTATGCCAAATCAAAATCGAGAACAACGTCCAGTATTGGGCCCTACTTAAACAAGATGGGTCTACACAGATGACAGCAAGGAAATGAGTGAGCTACTCAAGTCCCAATATGACTCAGTTTTTAGCAAGCCGCTAACCAGACTGAGAGTCGAAGATCAAAATGAATTTTTTATGAGAGAGCCACAAAATTTGATTAACACAAGCCTATCCGATGTTATCCTGACGCCAAATGACTTCGAACAGGCGATAAATGACATGCCCATGCACTCTGCCCCAGGGCCAGACTCATGGAACTCTGTGTTCATCAAGAACTGCAAGAAGCCCCTATCACGAGCCTTTTCCATCCTATGGAGAGGGAGCATGGACACGGGGGTCGTCCCACAGTTACTAAAAACAACAGACATAGCCCCACTCCACAAAGGGGGCAGTAAAGCAACAGCAAAGAACTACAGACCAATAGCACTAACATCCCATATCATAAAAATCTTTGAAAGGGTCCTAAGAAGCAAGATCACCACACATCTAGAAACCCATCAGTTACACAACCCAGGGCAACATGGGTTTAGAACAGGTCGCTCCTGTCTGTCTCAACTATTGGACCACTACGACAAGGTCCTAAATGCACTAGAAGACAAAAAGAATGCAGATGTAATATATACAGACTTTGCAAAAGCCTTCGACAAGTGTGACCATGGCGTAATAGCGCACAAAATGCGTGCTAAAGGAATAACAGGAAAAGTCGGTCGATGGATCTATAATTTCCTCACTAACAGAACACAGAGAGTAGTCGTCAACAGAGTAAAGTCCGAGGCAGCTACGGTGAAAAGCTCTGTTCCACAAGGCACAGTACTCGCTCCCATCTTGTTCCTCATCCTTATATCCGACATAGACAAGGATGTCAGCCACAGCACCGTGTCTTCCTTTGCAGATGACACCCGAATCTGCATGACAGTGTCTTCCATTGCAGACACTGCAAAGCTCCAGGCAGACATCAACCAAATCTTTCAGTGGGCTGCAGAAAACAATATGAAGTTCAACGATGAGAAATTTCAATTACTCAGATATGGTAAACATGAGGAAATTAAATCTTCATCAGAGTACAAAACAAATTCTGGCCACAAAATAGAGCGAAACACCAACGTCAAAGACCTGGGAGTGATCATGTCGGAGGATCTCACCTTCAAGGACCATAACATTGTATCAATCGCATCTGCTAGAAAAATGACAGGATGGATAATGAGAACCTTCAAAACTAGGGAGGCCAAGCCCATGATGACACTCTTCAGGTCACTTGTTCTATCTAGGCTGGAATATTGCTGCACACTAACAGCACCTTTCAAGGCAGGTGAAATTGCCGACCTAGAAAATGTACAGAGAACTTTCACGGCGCGCATAACGGAGATAAAACACCTCAATTATTGGGAGCGCTTGAGGTTCCTAAACCTGTATTCCCTGGAACGCAGGAGGGAGAGATACATGATTATATACACCTGGAAAATCCTAGAGGGACTAGTACCGAACTTGCACACGAAAATCACTCACTACGAAAGCAAAAGACCTGGCAGACGATGCACCATCCCCCCAATGAAAAGCAGGGGTGTCACTAGCACGTTAAGAGACCATACAATAAGTGTCAGGGGCCCGAGACTGTTCAACTGCCTCCCAGCACACATAAGGGGGATTACCAACAGACCCCTGGCAGTCTTCAAGCTGGCACTGGACGAGCACCTAAAGTCGGTTCCGGATCAGCCGGGCTGTGGCTCGTATGTTGGTTTGCGTGCAGCCAGCAGCAACAGCCTGGTTGATCAGGCTCTGATCCACCAGGAGGCCTGGTCTCAGACCGGGCCGCGGGGGCGTTGACCCCCGGAACTCTCTCCAGGTAAACTCCAGGTAAGAAAAAGAAGTAGATGTAAAATAGAAAGAGACAGGCGCTCCCGTTACAGGCGACGGAAAAGAATAACAGAGCGGCTAAAAGAGGCCAATATATCTGAAATGCGTAGGGAGTCACTGGTCAGAGAAATAGCAAACATCGAACTAAAGCTAAAGGAATTTTATAGGAGTCAGGAATCGCGGGAAGAACTAAAAGCCATAAATGAAATTGAAAGAAACCCAAAGTATTTCTTTTCTTATGCCTGGAGTTTACCTGGAGATAGTTCAGGGGGTCAACGCCCCCGTGGCCCGGTCTGTGACCAGGCCTCCTGGTGGATCAGAGCCTGATCAACCAGGCTGTTACTGTTGGCTGCACGCAAACCAACGTACGAGCCACAGCCCGGCTGGTCAGGAACCGGCTTTAGGTGCTTGTCCAGTGCCAGCTTGAAGACTGCCAGGGGTCTGTTGGTAATCCCCCTTATGTATGCTGGGAGGCAGTTGAACAGTCTCGGGCCCCTGACACTTATTGTATGGTCTCTTAACGTGCTAGTGACACCCCTGCTTTTCATTGGGGGGATGTTGCATCGTCTGCCAAGTCTTTTCCTTTCGTAGTGAGTGATTTTCGTGTGCAAGTTCGGTACTAGTCCCTCTAGGATTTTCCAGGTGTATATAATCATGCATCTCTCCCGCCTGCGTTCCAGGGAATACAGGTTTAGGAACCTCAAGCGCTCCCAGTAATTGAGGTGTTTTATCTCCGTTATGCGCACCGTGAAGGTTCTCTGTACATTTTCTAGGTCAGCAATTTCACCTGCCTTGAAAGGTGCTGTTAGTGTGCAGCAATATTCCAGCCTAGATAGAACAAGTGACCTGAAGAGTGTCATCATGGGCTTGGCCTCCCTAGTTTTGAAGGTTCTCATTATCCATCCTGTCATTTTTCTAGCAGATGCGATTGATACAGTGTTATGGTCATTGATGGTGAGATCCTCCGACATGATCACTCCCAGGTCTTTGACGTTGGTGTTTCGCTCTATTTTGTGGCCAGAATTTGTTTTGTACTCTGATGAAGATTTAATTTCCTCGTGTTTGCCATATCTGAGTAATTGAAATTTCTCATCGTTAAACTTCATATTGTTTTCTGCAGCCCACTGAAAGATTTGGTTGATGTCTGCCTGGAGCCTTGCAGTGTCTGCAATGGAAGACACTATCATGCAGATTCGGGTGTCATCTGCAAAGGAAGACACGGTGTCATCCTTGTCTATGTCAGAGATGAGGATGAGGAACAAGATGGGAGCAAGTACTGTGCCTTGTGGAACAGAGCTTTTCACCGTAGCTGCCTCGGACTTTACTCTGTTGACTACTACTCTCTGTGTTCTGTTAGTGAGGAAATTATAGATCCATCGACCGACTTTTCCCGTTATTCCTTTAGCACGCATTTTGTGCGCTATTACGCCATGGTCACACTTGTCGAAGGCTTTTGCAAAGTCTGTATATATTACATCTGCATTCAAAAATTTTTGTCTTCTAGTGCATCAGAACAACATCCAATATTGGGCCCCTACTTAAACAAGATGGGTCCTACACAGATGACAGCAAGGAAATGAGTGAGCTACTTAAGTCCCAGTATGACTCAGTTTTTAGCAAGCCGCTAGCCAGACTGAGAGTCGAAGATCTAAATTATTTTTTTATGAGAGAGCCAAAGAATCTGGTAAACACAAGCCTATCTGATGTTATCCTGACACTAAATGGCTTCGAACAGGCGATAAATGACATGCCCATGCACTCTGCCCCAGGGCCAGACTCATGATGACTCATGTTCATCAAGAACTGCAAGAAACCCCTATCACGTGCTTTAACATTCTATGGAGAGGGAGCATGGACACTGGGATCGTCCCACAATTACTAAAAACAACAGACATAGAGCCACTCCACAAAGGGGGCAGCAAAGCAATAGCAAAGAACTACAGACCGATAGCACTAACATCCCATACCATAAAAATCTTTGTAAGGGTCCTAAGAGCCAACACGTGGCGACTGCCTCAGTGCTATTTTAGCGTGTGTCGTGGGTGTGTGTGTGTGTCCGCAGCTTCCTACCCACTCACCTGCTGCTCAGTTCCAAATACATAACGTAAGTTAGTTTAGTTACCTATGTAACATTAATGAGTACAGTTGTTTTCGTTATAAACTTAGCGTTTATAGTATACTCGTGTATGTATTCAGATTTTTTTTTAATTAGTGAAGTATTTGGGTGACTTCTGGCAGTAGCTTTGCAGGATAAATGCAACAACAGGAGAGAGACAAAGCCACTATAACCTTGAGATGCACTACAGTTTTGGTGGATCTTGCTTGGTATCCCCCGAAAATCACTTGTTAAAGCAACTGCTCAAGAAGAAATTTCTGGCCTAGCTGCTAGTAATAAGTTATCACAAGTTATATACACTGATGGATCTAAACAGGAGTCTTCTGGCAAGGCTGCATCTGCTCTTGTTGCCACCTCCCTAGTTAAGAACGATAATAAACTTGTTGAACTAGGCATAAGAATTAACAACTGGGGGTCTACATTGCAAACTGAATTGTTTGCAATCCTAATGGCGCTAAAGCTAACCTATGACACTGAGTTTGACTCTGTCATCATTACTGATTCTATGTCATCATTGAAGGCACTTGACTCGTATAATGACTCCAACAACATGCTCATTGGAGAAGCCAGGTATAGATACTCAAAAATCAGGGAAAACGGAATTAATGTACAATTGTTATGGATCCCATCACACATTGGATTACTCCTTCATGATAAAGTTGATATGTTAGCCAAGAAGAGTACCCAGAAGAAGAATGTAGAATATAACTTTGGTATATCTGTTTCTAGCATTAGGAATAATATTAGGAGAGAAGTAAATAATGAAAATGATTATTATAGGAATGCAGTTAGAAGCCTGAGAAGATCTATAACCCACTATGATAACATGAACGTAGATAAGTATGTTTATGGAGCAACTTGCAATGTGAACAGACTGACTGATGTTGTAGTGGCCAGGCTTAGGCTTGGTTACAAGTACTTCTGGCAGTTTGGGAGACACACACATGATGATCAAACTAAATGTAAATTATGTGATCAGGCATATGGTCACTGTCTTGAACACTATGTGCTTAATTGTCCACTTATTGAGGAATACAGAGATACAGTATAATAATCTATGTGACATGTCAAGATATCTTATTAATGAAAATAAGATACCAGATATACTAAGCAAATTTCCTAAATTTGCATGCAACAGATAAGTGAACTGTAGACATGTAGATAAATAAAAACTCATATGTACATCTGTTAACCCTTCTGGGGCCTTGTTCCTAGGCTTTGTGTGTATCCATATGCTCTTGCGCTACCATCCACAGGATGGATATGGAGTGCACAATAAACTAGACACTTCGGTGGCAAAATCTAAATCTAATCCCCGAAAGGGGCCGCTTATTGTGGTTGTCGGATTTTTTCGTCTTCCAAGGCTTTCCCTGCGATAACTGGAGAAGCCCTCTTCTGATAGATGTTAAACTTCTAAAGTTGGTGATTCACTTAGTGGAAGATGCAGATTATTAGTTAACCACTTAGATGCCAATCACGTTTTAAAAATTGTATAATTAGTGCATAAACATGTGAGAGAACCAAGGTCGGTTCGTCACTAAAATCTAGAATATATGAGTAAAACACCAGTAAGTAAGTTTATTCAGGTATACAGAAATACATTAATTATCATACATAGCAGCATGTGTAGAGAACCTAGGATAACCCAGAAAAGTAAGACAGAGTGACTTATTTCCATTGAAGTCCTTGTGATAATTATTATTTATATTTAAAAGTTAAAAACAGGTAAGTATCTTAGAGGAGAGATAAAATTAGTTATTTTCATACAAGAAATCACTCTCCTTCTTTTCTGTAGCCTTATTCATGAGGTACATTTTGGCTCTCTTCTTGAACTGGCTCATGCTATGACAGACTTTGACATGTGCAGGCAGTCTAATCCACTCTTTTATTGTTGACTAGAAAAATATCTTTGAAGCCTGACCACTGACTCTTGGTAATGCAAACAACCCACGATGTCGTAATTACACGATTGCAAACCCCGCCCGTGGTATGGTTTGGTATTGCAAAGTTTTTCTCCCTACCCCTAGTTCTGTAATTGCAGTGGTTCCCAACCTTAACAAAATTGGTGGTAAGATACTGGAGACACTGGTTGTGAGCAATTTTATAAACGTAATTTAACTTTAGTTGGTTTACTCTGTTTTCAACATTCAGCAAGTCCAGTTGTTGTAATTCATTCTGGCCTACATGCTCTCTTGGACCCAGGTCCAGAACGAATCTCAGTATGTATTATGTGCAGTATTATCCATCCGGTGATACATGCTTCTCTTGGATGTGGGGGGGGGGGTGAATGATGCCTCAGCAGAAGCTGCATGAACGCTCTCTAGGATACAATAGTATTTAATACTATTCGTTGGTAAATGAATATTTTATTAATTCTACTTAAAAATTACATGTTAGTAAGTTATGTGGTGTATTATGAATCAAAGACAATAAGCCAAGCTCATGTTCAAACCCAGTTAGCTTCTGCTCGCTCAGAAAGCCGGGTCTCGCTGCTTCATATTACCTGTAGTTTACCTGGAGATAGTTCAGGGGGTCAACACCCCCGCGGCCCGGTCTGTGACCAGGCCTCCTGGTGGATCAGAGCCTGATCAACTAGGCTGTTACTGCTGGCTGCACGCAATCCAACGTACGAGCCACAGCCCGGCTGGTCAGGTACCGACTTTAGGTGCTTGTCCGGTGCCAGCTTGAAGACTGCCAGGGGTCTATTGGTAATCCCCCTTATACTGGGAGGCAGCTGAACAGTCTCGGACCCCTGACACTTATTGTATGGTCTCTTAACGTGCTAGTGACACCCCTGCTTTTCATTGGGGGGATGTTGCATCGTCTGCCAAGTCGTTTGCTTTCGTAGTGAGTGATTTTCGTGTGCAAGTTCGGTACTAGTCCCTCTAGGATTTTCCAGGTGTATATAATCATGTATCTCTCCCGCCTGCGTTCCAGGGAATACAGGTTCAGGAACCTCAAGCGCTCCCAGTAATTGAGGTGTTTTATCTCCGTTATGCGTGCTGTGAAGGTTCTCTGTACATTTTCTAGGTCAGCAATTTCACCTGCCTTGAAAGGTGCTGTTAGTGTGCAGCAATATTCCAGCCTAGATAGAACAAGTGACCTGAAGAGTGTCATCATGGGCTTGGCCTCTCTAGTTTTGAAGGTTCTCATTATCCATCCTGTCATTTTTCTAGCAGATGCGATTGATACAATGTTATGGTCCTTGAAGGAAAGATCCTCCGACATGATCACTCCCAGGTCTTTGACGTTGGTGTTTCGCTCTATTTTGTGGCTCATGAGTAAAATGCAAAACCATTCTCGCTGAACTGTTATTTTTTTTTCTGCTGAGACTAAGTAATTCACATGTTTGTTAATTTAAACCGAATGAAGAACTTTTGTTCACTTTTGAATATATAATTTTTTCTTATGACTAGAATACTTTGGTTCTGCAAATCTACAATAAATTGTGAATTCTGTGTTTTAAATGTTAATTTAGTTTCTTTTTTTTTGCTATAAAATTTTATTAGATGGGATGCCTGGGCTGGGATAAACTTCCTTTGTGAGTTTTATGAATTATTATGTTTACCTGGAGTTTACCTGGAGAGGGTTTTCGGGGGTCAACGCCCCCGTGGCCTAGTGAGCAAATTACCTGCAGGAAGTTTACTGGGTATTACATGAATTATTATGTGCATGTAATTTGGGTGAGGTAAGTGGGACTTAATCACAGCAGGTCGCTGAACCGTCATGCCCTCGATGCCCACTCCCTACTACTCTCACAAAAAAACTAGAATTGACATTAAATTAATAATTTCAATATTTAAACCAGCTACTCTGGTAAATTAAAGTTATGTAGACTGTATGTGATTAGGCTTGCTGGGTACACAGAATATAATTATTGGACATAAATTATAAAAGTGCTATTAGAAAGGAAATTCGAATTACCACATACCATTTAATTACTGGATCATAATTATTATTTTTTTGGAAACACACCCTAACGCTACTACTACAGTTATAATTTACGATGGTCAATGCAAACTACTGTACATTATGGGTTAGCGTCACTAAACTAAGGTGTGTTCCTAAGAAGAATCGGTGTTCTCTATTTTTCCGTTCTTGTCAAAATGTAGTTTTTTCCACACTATTTATCCCAATTCTTCAGCAAGAACGTGTCAACAATTTCTAAATTATGGGTTGAGGCTGATATGCACTAATTGACCTTCGAGAACGCCTGATTACATCGCACAATTCAGGTCAGTGCTCACACATTCGGTCTCAATATGGCGTCTTCCCTTCCGCGTCACTTAGCAGGTCAAATCAGCATCACATTTTATTACGCAATTATTGTGGTGGTGTGCTCTGGTGGCTAAAGCTCTCGCTTCACACGGCGAGAGCCTGGGTTCGATTCCTAGCCAGGGTAGGAACATTGGACGTGTTTCTTTACACCTGTTGTCTATGTTCCCCATCAGTAAAATGGGTACCTGGGTGTTAGTCGACTGGTGTGGGTCGCATCCTGGGACAAAACTGACCTAATTTGCCCGAAATGCTAAGCATAACAAGGGGCTTTCTTTATAGTAGTATGTCATTGATGTCAACTAGGCCTGTACACCTTGTACATGTACTTGTAGTAAATAAAGATATTATTATTATTATTATTATTATTATTATTATTATTATTATTATTATTATTATTATTATTATTATTATTATTATTATTATTATTATTATTATTCAAATTTGCACATGCTGAATTTAGGAAACCCTGCTGGTACTGCTATTGTAAATTTCATAAGAATCTGCTGAATAAGTAAGTTGATCCCGCTTCACACACGGAGGGCCCGGGTTCGGTTCCCGGCGGGTGGAAACATTCGACACGTTTCCTTACACCTGTTGTCCTGTTCACCTAGCAGCAAATAGGTACCTGGGTGTTAGTCGACTGGTGTGGGTCGCATCCTGGGGGACAAGATTAAGGACCCCAATGGAAATAAGTTAGACAGTCCTCGATGACGCACTGACTTTCTTGGGTTATCCTGGGTGGCTAACCCTCCGGGGTTAAAAATCCGAACGAAATCTTATCTTATCTTATTCAGGAATACACAGATACAGTTACATAGATTATCATACATAGCAGCATATGTGTAGAGAACCTAGGTATTTTACAACCATGGTATTGTAAAAATAATCTTCATATAATTCCTTCAGCAGCTGTGTTCGTGTCTCAGGATGACGAAGTGTGCTGTGTGTGGGTGTCCTGCCTCCCAGCGCTGTGGCAAATGTCACCTCACAGCTTACTGTAGCAAGGATCACCAGAAGCAACATTGGAAGTCTCATCGCACTCAGTGTAGTCCCTACAAGTGAGTATCACACTTAGTGTAGTCCCTACAAGTGAGTATCACACTCAGTGTAGTCCCTACAAGTGAGTATCACACTCAGTGTAGTCCCTACAAGTGAGTATCACACTTAGTGTAGTCCCTACAAGTGAGTATCACACTCAGTGTAGTCCCTACAAGTGAGTATCACACTCAGTGTAGTCCCTACAAGTGAGTATCACACTCAGTGTAGTCCCTACAAGTGAGTATCACACTCAGTGTAGTCCCTACAAGTGAGGATCACACTCAGTGTAGTCCCTACAAGTGAGTATCACACTCAGTGTAGTCCCTACAAGTGAGGATCACACTCAGTGTAGTCCCTACAAGTGAGTACCACACTCAGTGTAGTCCCTACAAGTGAGTATCACATTCAGTGTAGTCCCTACAAGTGAATATCACATTCAGTGTAGTCCCTACAAGTGAGGATCACATTCAGTGTAGTCCCTACAAGTGAGTACCACACTCAGTGTAGTCCCTACAAGTGAGTATCATACTCAGTGTAGTCCCTACAAGTATCACACTCAGTGTAGTCCCTACAAGTGAGTACCACAGCCAGTGTAGTCCCTACAAGTATCACACTCAGTGTAGTCCCTACAAGTGACTATCACACTCAGTGTAGTCCCTACAGGTGAGTATCACAGTGTAGTCCCTACAAGTGGGTATCACACACAGCGTAGTCCCTACAAGTATCACACTCAGTGTAGTCCCTAAGTGAGTATCACATTCAGTGTAGTCTCTACAAGTGAGTATCACAGTGTAGTCCCTCCAAGTGAGTATCACACTCAGTGTAGTCCCTACAAGTATCACACTCAGTGTAGTCCCTACAAGTGAGTACCACACTCATTGTAGTCCCTACAAGTGAGTACCACACTCAGTGTAATCCCTACAAGTGAGTATCACACTCAGTGTAGTCCCTACAAGTGAGTATCACACTCAGTGTAGTCTCTACAAGTGAGTACCATACTCAGTGTAGTCCCTACGAGTATCACACTCAGTGTAGTCCCTACAAGTGAGTACCACACTCAGTGTAGTCCCTACAAGTATCACAGTGTAGTCCTTACAAGTATCACACTCAGTGTAGTCCCTACAAGTATCACAGTGTAGTCCCTACAAATGAGTATTACAGTGTAGTCCCTACAAGTGAGTATCACAGTGTAGTCCCTGCAAGTATCACACTCAGTGTAGTCCCTACAAGTGAGTATCAGTGTAGTCCCTACAAGTATCACAGTGTAGTCCCTACAAGTCAGTATCACACTCATAGTCCCTACAAGTGAGTATCACACTCAGTGTAGGCCCTACAAGTGAGTACCACACTCAGTGTAGTCCCTACAAGTGAGTACCACACTCAAAGACAAAGACAGGATGTTCCAGAGATTGGACACAGTAACAAGGGGACACAGTTGGAAGCTGAAGACACAGATGAATCACAGGGATGTTAGGAAGTATTTCTTCAGCCACAGAGTAGTCAGTAAGTGGAATAGTTTGGGAAGCGATGTAGTGGAGGCAGGATCCATACATAGCTTTAAGCAGAGGTATGATAAAGCTCACGGCTCAGGGAGAGTGACCTAGTAGCGATCAGTGAAGAGGCGGGGCCAGGAGCTCGGAATCGACCCCCGCAACCTCAACTAGGTGAGTACAAGTGAGTACCACACTCAGTGTAGTCCCTACAAGTGAGTACCACACTCAGTGTAGTCCTTACAAGTGAGTACCACACTCAGTGTAGTCCTTACAAGTGAGTACCACACTCAGTGTAGTCCCTACAAGTGAGTACCACACTCAGTGTAGTCCCTACAAGTGAGTACCACACTCAGTGTAGTCCCTACGAGTACCACACTCAGTGTAGTCCCTACGAGTACCACACTCAGTGTAGTCCCTACGAGTACCACACTCAGTGTAGTCCCTACAAGTGAGTACCACACTCAGTGTAGTCCTTACAAGTGAGTACCACACTCAGTGTAGTCCCTACAAGTGAGTACCACACTCAGTGTAGTCCCTACAAGTGAGTACCACACTCAGTGTAGTCCCTACGAGTACCACACTCAGTGTAGTCCCTACAAGTGAGTACCACACTCAGTGTAGTCCCTACAAGTGAGTACCACACTCAGTGTAGTCCCTACGAGTACCACACTCAGTGTAGTCCCTACAAGTGAGTACCACACTCAGTGTAGTCCCTACGAGTACCACACTCAGTGTAGTCCCTACGAGTACCACACTCAGTGTAGTCCCTACGAGTACCACACTCTGTAGTCCCTACGAGTACCACACTCAGTGTAGTCCATACAAGTGAGTACCACACTCAGTGTAGTCCCTACAAGTGAGTACCACACTCAGTGTAGTCCCTACAAGTGAGTACCACACTCAGTGTAGTCCCTACAAGTGAGTACCACACTCAGTGTAGTCCCTACGAGTACCACACTCGTTCATTATTCATCTTCCTGTACTTGTTTCCGCTTTTCTTACCATATACTGTACCTTATATATCCCCTTTATTATGTATCCCCTTCATTCAGACAGGGATATTTCACCGAAAAATTGACATAGATTAATCATTGTACCTAACTTTAATATCCACGTATGCAGGAGTGGTTCAAAGATCATTTTTATTGCATTAAATTGTATTGTAAGTCCGTAAATTAGTTGATAACTCCCCTTTTTAACCAGGATTTTTTTATGTATTATGTTGTAACCTGTAACTTTATTTTTATTTCCTGTTATTACTATATGGGCTCATAAAAGTAATGTACCAAACTATATAATTATTACAGGAATGCTAATTATTGTATGCTTTTGTAATGCGGTGATAAATAAAGAATCGCATTCTCGTTGAAGAATCCCCCATTATAAAGATTTTTTTGCATTTCACTGTAGCTTTTCATTACAAGTTTCCTTAACATTTGTAGTCCTTCGTTTAGCCTGTCAGATTCCACCATCTCTCACGTGTTGTTAAACGGTTGGATAGTATTCGTTTATTGGCTCAGGGAGTATTTTTACAGGCGAGAAGATTGAGGGAAGAGGGGGTTGGAAAAGCCCGAGACCTTACTGTACCAAGTCCTTTCAAGGAAAGTGTTTTGTTGCTGCTGAAGGGCTCTAGGATTTATCTCTTCCCCAGTAACATAATTTAAGAGTACTATGGCAATGTGTCCATAGTATAACATCTGTATTTCTACAAGTACATGTACAAGGTGTACAGGCCTAGCTGACATCAGTGACATACTACTATATAGAAAGCCCCTTGTTATGAGCAGAATTTCGGGCAAATTAGGTCAGTTTTGTCCCAGGATGCGACCCACACCAGTCGACTAACACCCAGGTATCCATTTTATTGATGGGTGAACAGGGACAGCAGGTGTCCTGTGGAAACACGTCCTAATGTTTTCCAGTCGTACCGGGAATTAGAACCCTGGACCTCAGTGTGCTAACGATCGAGTTACATGAGCAGTGTTAGGTAAACATGGTTTTCTCTCGACCATTTAAACCCTGGAGGAAGACGGCCCCTCAAGGAAGGTTCCTTGATGTTGGTGAGGGGCTCTTGATTTAGGGAATTGGATCTGTGCTCCAGTTCCCCGAATTAAGCCTGAATGCCTTCCACATCCCCCCCTTCCCAGGCGCTGTATAATCCTCCGGGTTTAGCGCTTCCCCCTTGATTATAATAATAATAATAATGGAGGAAGACGGGGTATTTTTGCTTGACAAAAGAAATAGAAATATTTTCCTCGAGTCTGATGCCGACCCACTCAGTAGAGCATTTGGCTATATGACAGAGACATTTATCTGGCTTGCTGGTCAACCATGTGATATTGTTATTATTGTTTTTAAAACGTCAGAGCCAAACTTCTAATAGGTAGGAGAAGGAATGACGTCAGGCAGATTCCTTGATCCTAGCTCAAAAATTGATAAATTGGGTGATGACAGTAGGTAGGTAAGGACTTTCATAGACTGTGCTTTGGGTCCCTGTACAGGCGATGTACTTCTTGCAGAATGTGTCATTCAGAGGAGATGGGGAGGTACCTGGAGGCGTCCCGTGACATCCTGCCAGGGGAAATAATCTTGAAGGACTCTCCTCTCGTCTTGGGTCCTCGCCAGGTTAGTGACTAACTTCTTAGGTGCTATTACTGTACTACTATCACCAAAAATTTTGTTATTTACAAATAACCCAGAAATTGGAGATAAATTTTTGACGACGTTTCAGTCAGTCTCTCGCGACTTGATTGTTATTATCACTATAATCAAAAGGAAGTGCTAAACCTACTAGGATCATGAAGCCCGTGACTTGATAATGATCAATGGACCGAAACATCGTCCGATTTTCATCTTCAGTTTATAAGTAAGATGTGAACTGCTCCAGCATCGGTATTTTGACATCTTTTTTTTAATTATACTACATAATTGCCTTGCTGCTCCTACTACTGCTAATGCAGCAGCAGCAGCAGCAGCAACAGAGCAGCTCACTATTACTAAACTTATTACTCCCCTATTGTAATTACTCATGGTATTGTTGCTACTTTTACAAGATTTCCACGCTAATAAAGGGATAAGTGTATGCTAATAAAGTGACAAAGTGTATATTTAATAGCAACACCGCATCTTTGTTAGGATAGAGTCTTCATTGGTTGAGCTGAATGACCCACATTGGTCTTGTTATTCATGTGATTTGTTGAACATACCAGAATATATACATATTTTTTTTTTGGCAGAGTTCATTCAAACTCTTTTCTTAGGCCTTGTATCTTTATAAACCTTAATTTCGCATGTTATTACTGTTAAAGCAAAACTTGTACATAAACATCTTCCACAGACCGGGCCGCGGGGGCGTTGACCCCCGGAACTCTCTCCAGGTAAACTCCAGGTAATATGCCTGAAGATAGTGCCCGAAATGCCCCGGCATGATAGTGGCTTTCTTTGTACTAAACTAATAAAAAATATCAATACATATTGTAACCTTATAAAGAAATAAAATCTTTATCTTTTAAGAAGTAAAGGAAAGTCTGTCTGACAGGTGACGATGCCTGTGTGTCTAAGCTGCTTCACCCCTGTCAACGGTTCCTACTCCTGTTCCCTTTGTGGTTGGCCTTTGTGTGGCCCTGAGTGCCAGACAGTTGTCTTACACAACCCTGAGTGCCAACTCTCCAGAAACAGGTCAGTGTCTAATGCAGCGAGGAGTGTGAGCGGTGGTTATGTGTGTAGTGGTGGCCATATACTAAGAACGTTACAGACGTAAAAAAAAAAAAAATTATTCGGGGGTGGAGTGCTGTCTGCCCCTTAAGCACAACTAACAGCCCAAGGGAAAAGGGGAGGTGGTGTCGTGCAGTCCTACTTTATTAACTGTGATATTGTATAAATTATAAAGGGAAGGATAAGGTATGGCTGAAATTTTAGAATGTAAACGGTATTGCATGTGCAACATTCTACGGGTGTTCATGCAACTTTTGTTAATATATTAGTATGTCATTCTGTACCGGACCTTCAGAAAGGGAAAGAAATAATGACATGGATATGTATACAGAGTGGTGTGTGTGTGTATACTCACCTAATTGTGGTTGCAGGGGTCGAGACGCAGCTCCTGGCCCCGCCTCTTCACTGACCGCTACTGGGTCCTCCCTCTCCCTGCTCCATGAGCTTTATCATACCTCGTCTTAAAACTATGGATGTATGTTGGTATTATAATGTAATCTCCATTTTAGGGATTAAATACTCCTGACTGGTAGTGTACTGATTAGTGGGGTCTTAATGGCCCCCATGTAGTAGATCAAATTTAAACCCAATGAACCTAATAAAAATATTTTGGGGAACCAGAAATAACCAACCTTTCTTAATATCTCTTTTCTGTCAGGCCAATTAAGGTTCAGGTACATAAGTTCATGCAGGTGAACCAGATGTATGAATGTATCACACCACTACGTTGTCTGTGGCTGAAGGAGCACGACCCTGCCAGATGGTCAGCACTCTCTCAAATGGAGTCCCACTTGGAGGAGCGTGTTAATACTGAACTCCATGAAGTCAATCAAGCAAATGTTGTTGACTTCCTATATCATTACCTTAAGGTGACGTCCTTCACACCTGAGGAAATACACACAGTGTGCGGGATTATCGACGTCAATGGCTTTGAGATCCCGGGACCAAATGCAATAGGTATATATGGCAAGGCCTGCCTCTTAGAACATAACTGCGTCCCAAACACAACTAGGACGTTTGATTCCCAATTAAACATCGTCATCAGAGCAGCAGTTAAGATCACAAAGGGAAGCCACATCTCCACATCATATACAGACCCAATGTGGGGCACTGCTAACAGACAGCTGCACTTGAAGACGAGTAAATATTTCAAGTGTACTTGTTCTCGGTGCCATGACCCAACAGAAATGGGCACACACCTAAGCAGTTTGCGCTGTGGCCAGTGCCCTTTGGGATTGATGCTGCCCTCACCCTCGCCTATCAGCCCTCAAATCTGGGTATGCAACTCATGTTCAGCCAAACTTGATCAACAATACGTTGAAGAATTTTTGAAGCAGACTGGCGAGAAACTTGTGAATCTCAAAGAAGGTTCTCTCGCAGCCTCGGAAGCATTCCTGAAATCGACATCATCAAAATTGAGTGAGAATCACTACTACAGGAGTGATGTGAAACTGGCCATGGCACAGATGTATGGCCGTGCAGGAGTCCAAAATAAGTCTGACCTTCATGAGCTCTCGAAAGACCTACTAGACAGAAAAGAGCAACTCTGCCGAGAAGTTCTGGCTCTTGCAGACGTCTTTAGCCCAGGTAAGTGTTACAGTTATTTATTTAGCAAATATTCCAAGCTGTGGCTATAATAATAATCATGAGCTGGAAGTGTTGTATGATGGAAGGTAAAGACCCAAGGGAGAGAAGTGATTTATAACAACACTAATTACAGGTGAATGTAACCAACCCTCTCATAGAGCATTACTATACAACAGTTGCAAAAATGTAGGTTTACCTATAAAGCTATACTAGCCTCCCAAAGGGAGGTACCTAGGTGTGGTGAGGGATTGTTAATCCAATGAATTAGATCCTAGCTCCCCTTCCCCTCAAGGAAGGTTCCTTGATGTTGGTGAGGGGCTCTTGATTTAGGGAATTGGATCTGTGCTCCAGTTCCCCGAATTAAGCCTGAATGCCTTCCACATCCCCCCCCAGGTGCTGTATAATCCTCCGGGTTTAGCGCTTCCCCCTTGATTATAATAATAATAATAATTAGCTCCCCTTCCTCAGATCGAACCGGATTGCCTCCTGTTTACCCCTGGTGCCACATGACCCCTATTTATTTATTTATTTTATATCTTTGCAAACAGTACATTAAGATGGGTTTAATGGGCCTTTCCTGAATCTAATAAAGCAGTGTTAACTGAAAGACTTTGCCAATAACACAAGTTCACTAATTCTTTAAGTTTGTTTATAAACTTGTGCAAGTAGCACGCAAAACTTGTAAGAACATTTATATTATATTCATGGGACAGCACTCAACCCATAAGAGTTATACAATGCCGGGAATGGAAGGTAAATAAGTTTGATCCAAGAAAGGGGAAGGGAGCACCAGTTCCTTGGATCAAGAGCCCTTTATTAACAAGGCACCTTCCTTGAAGGTGCTTTTATATCTTTAGGGAATCTCTAGTGTAACCTAAGTTCAAGATCCTGTGTATATACCTATACCTTTTTCTGCTCTAACAGTTTCTACTTAATTATTTTAACTTGGTATGATAATACTCTACAGTAAGCCTTCACTTAGCATCGTTGATAGGTTCTTGAAACTACGGCATTCAGTGAAACAACGTAGCGAAACCACACCTTGCTGTCCATTGTCAACCTCTGTAAATCTTTTAGTTTTGTTTCTAATGTCACACTTTCTTTTTTTTTGTGGCCACAGACATGAGTGCTAAAGGTACATATTGCACCTTTACCACTCATTGCAACAGAGTTAAATGAAGGAATAAATGTTTGCAAAATGAATATTGTAAGGAGCACCTCCAGCCACCACGCAGTTCAAAGCCAAGCAATAATAAATATGGTGACCTCACTGAGTGCTTTCATACTGCATCATTATTGTTTTGCATTTATATGATTATCGTATACTTTACGAATTTTTATTTTAATAATTTGTATTCATTCAATATTTTTTCTCATCGTTACAACAAAACAACATTATTGGAGGACCTACTGTATTTATTTGTCGAATGTTTGTGTTTGTAGCTCTTATTGCTTATTAATTTTATTATTCTTATTGTATGTCGTGGTGGCCCGTGGCCTGGTAGGCAAAGCTTTCACTTCACATCCCCTCAAGGAAGGTTCCTTGATGCTGGTGAGGGGCTCTTGATCTAGGGAATTGGATCTGTGCTCCAGTTCCCTAAATTAAACCTGAATACCTTCCACATCCCCCCACAGGCGCTGTATAATCCTTCGAGTTTAGTGCTTCCCCTTGGATTATAATAATAATTTCACTTCACATGCTGAGGGTCCATGGTTCGAGTCCCTATACAGACGAAGGCGAAGAATCACAGAGCTGCTGAGAGGGGCCAATATATCTGAAATATGAAGGGAGACACTAGTCAGGGAAATAGCAAATATTGAACTTAAGCTTAAGAAATCTTACAGGAGACGAGAATCTCAGGAAGAACTAAAAGCCATTAAGGAAATTGAAAAAAAAATCAAAATAATTCTTCTCTTATGCCAAGTCTAAGGGTAAAACAACATTCAGTATTGGGCCCCTGCTTAGGCAAGATGGGACCTACACAGATGACAGCAAAGAAATGAGTGAGATACTAAAGTCCCATTACAACTCAGTGTTCAGCAAGCTGTTACCCAAACTAAGGGTCGACAATCTAAGTGAATTCTTTGTGACTGAGACCGAAAATTTGGTCATCTCAAAAATCTGATATTATCCTAACACCACAAGACTTTGAAAAGGCAATAAATGACATGCCCATGGACTCTGCCCCAGGCCCAGTCTCATGGAACTCTGTGTTCATCAAGAACTGCAAGAAACCCCTGTCACATGCCTTCAGCATTCTATGGAGAGAGAGCATAGACACGGGTCATCCCCTACTCACTAAAAACAACAGACATAGCCCCCATCTGCAAAGTACTACAGACAGATAGCACTAACATCCCATATCATAAAAATCTTTGTAAGGGTTCTAAGAAGCAAGATTGCCAACCACACAGACACAACCCAGAGCAACATGGGTTTAGAGCAGGTCACTCCGGCCTGTCTCAGCTACTGGACCACTATGACAAGGTCCTGGATGCTATAGAGGATAAACAAAATGCAGATGTAGTATACACAGACTTTGCAAAAGCCTCCAACAAGTGCGACCACTGTGTAATAGCGCACAAAATGCGTGATAAAGGAATAACAGGAAAAGTTGGTAGATGAATCTATAATTTCCTAACAAATAGAACACAAAGAGCAATAGTGAACAGAGTAAAGTCTGAGGCAGCTACGGTGAAAAGCTCTTTTCCACAAGGACAGTACTAATTCCCATCCTAATCCTCATCATATCTGACATAGAGATGTAAACCATAGCTCCGTGTCTTCCTTTGCAGATGACACCTGAATTGCCATGACAGTGTCCATTGAAGACATCGCAAGGCTCCAAGTGGACATCAGCCAAATCTTCAAGTGGGTCACTCAAAACAGTTAGAAGTTCAATGAAGGGAAATTTCAACTACTCAGATATGGAAAACTTGAGGAAATTAAAACTGTATCGGGGTACACAACAAATTCTAACCATACAGTCGAGCAAAAAATTAATGTGAAGGACCTGGGAGTGATAATGTCAGAGGATCCCACCTTCAAAGACCACAACACTGTATCTTCTGCATCTGCTAGAAAAATGATAGGATGGATAATGAGAACCTTCAGAACTAGGGATGCCAAGCCCATGATGATTCTCTTCAAGGCTGTTCTCTCTAGGCTGGAATACTGCTGTACACTAACTGCCCCCTTCAAAGCAGGCAAAATTGCTGACCTAGAGAGTATTCAAAGAACTTTCACAGCACACATAAGTATGATAAAGCACCAAAATTACTGGGAACAGTTAAAGTCCCTTGATTTGTATTCCCTGGAACACAGGTGAGAGAGTTATGCGATAATATACACTTGGAAATGCTAGAGGGATTAGCACCAAACTTGCACACGAAAATCACTCCCTTTGAAAGCAAAAGACTTGGCAGGAGATACAACATTCCCCCAATGAAAAGCGGAGGCACCACAAGTACACTGAGAGACAACACAATGAGTGTCAGGGGCCCAAGACTGTTCAACTGCCTCCAAGCATACATAAGGGGGATTACCAGTAGACCCCTGGCTGTCCTCAAGAAGGCACTGGACAGGCACTCAAAGTCAGTTCCTGACCAGCCAGACTGTGGTTTGCACATCAATTTGCATGCGGCCAGCAGTAACAGCCTGGGTGATCAGACCCTGATCTACTATGAGGCCTGGTCTCAGACTGGGCTGCAGGGGTGTTGACCCCCGAAACTCTCTCCAGGTATACTCCAGGTAAAGGTGGAAACATTGGGTGTGTTTCCTTACAAATTTACCCTTCAGTAAATTGGATACCTGGGTGTTAGTCACCTGGTATGGGTTGCATCCTGGGACAAAATTGACCTAATTTGCCCAAAATCCTATGCATAACAAGGGGTTCTCTATAGTGTAGTATGGCATTGATGTCAGCTAGGCCTGTATACCTTGTACATGTACTTGTAGATATAAAGATGTTATTATTATTATTGTGTATATAATTTTTTATTGCCGTGAGTGTTGAGTGACCCACATGGTCAAAGTGGATTGAGAATATCACAACCTCTATCAATGTTTACTTCTACAGGGGAAAGCAGACTACGTGGACTGATGAAGTATGAACTTCAGGCAGCATGCATGGAAAAGTTCCGCAGATTACCAAAGAAACTTAAGGCCTCACCCCAGTCTAAAGCCATTCTTCAGGTTGGTAATAGTCAGTGCATTAGTGAATATGAATTAAATTATTTTTATGCTTTGAGATTTAATTTTTGTGTAGCCTGTATGGGCTAGAAATTCATAATTTGGAAGTATGCAAAGTTCATATAGTAAAAATATTACCCAAAGTATTTATTACATAAAAGATGCATGCAAGTAATAAGAATCTTAAAATTACGTATTTAGAATGGATTTAAATGTTAATAATTTTTCATATTGTTATGGAAACAACAGGTATTAGTTATTTTTATATTTGATTGCTTTATAAATTCACTGCAACTGGTTCTTGAGTTCTGGAGGTGGTAAGTACAGTGCCTGCACCCTGGAGGAGGAGCAAGGGTGTTGCAGCTCAGATAGCCATCCAAACTGTGATGTTAGGGCACTTCTGGTAAGATGGCAATTTAGTGAACATTTTTCCTTTTTTTTTGGGGGGGGGGGTCACCCTACTTCGGCAGGAGATGACTAGTATTTTGTAAAAAAAAATTACAATTTCATGCTGTGCCCTGCACTATTTCCTTTGCATGGGTTATGGTACAGGGGACTGGGGTTTTGATTTAGGAGTTGCCTTTCTTGGATCTTGCAACAACTGATACAGGTCTAGTTTAACAGTATACTATATTTTATTTTACACCTAATTTCAAGAATGAAGTCCCCATGTTAAATAACTAATAATTGTTTTTGTCTGTTCATATACAGCATCTCTGTCTGTTTATCCCTATCATTTAAGCAGTTAGTTGGACTTGAGTTTTGGAGGTGGGAGGAACAGTGCCTGTGCTCTGAAGGAGGGGTGAGGATGTTGCATTTGGGAGGGTTATCTGAACTATAATGCCAGCAACTTCTGGCAAGATAGTGATTAAATGAGTGACCATAAAAGTGTTTTTTTCTTTGTTGGGTCACTTTACCAGGTACAGTAGAAGATGGCTGGAGTGTTGCAAAAATCATCTAAAATATGCATAATACATAATACAGTATTTCACTACTACAGGAATGTGAAGAGGCTCTGAAGGATGCAAGCACCATCTTACTGCGTGAATCACCCATCCAGGATGAGTACCAATTGGGACTTCAGGCAGAAGCAGAGCTGGCTGATGTTACTGCCCTTATTTCTAAATTTCGCTGACTTACTAAAGGAGCACAGAGGGTAAGTTTTCAATATTGAGGCTAGAAAGAGCAGTATAGGAAATGATGACAAAGTTATGAAACATGGTTTAGTATCGACAGCAATGTTTTCTACAAAGCAGATGAGCCATTTAAATAAATGTAGAAACAAAAATGGTGAACCAAGCAAGACACAAAGCAAAACAGTACACACATTGTTAATCTGTAAGCATTAAAATGTGAAATATAACGGTAAACTCAGTTTAATGGACTTTGGAAATACAAGACAAAATCTCTTGCAGCAATTGGCAGATAAGGAGCCTTTAGACTTCAGGCAGGGGTTTCCATATTTTAGGGCATTTTATGCACATTGAGTTTTTGGTAGATAAGACACATAGGCAACATTTAGGCAACTTTATTCCGAAACGTTTCGCCTACACAGTAGGCTTCTTCAGTCGAGTACAGAAAGTATGCGGGAGCAGTAGAGATGTAAAGACGATGTAATCAGTCCATCACCCTTGAAGTCGTAGAATTTGAGGTTGTCAGTCCCTCAGCCTGGAGAAGTTCAGTTCCATAGTCAGGAACTATCTGAAGATCAAGCGACAGTGTTGAGACTTAAATACTGTCTGAAGGAGAGGTGCAGAGTAGTAGTAGTGAGAATGTAGCCACTGAGAGGTCATGTTCCTCTCAGATCAAACAGTTCTCACTTGAAAAAGTTGTTCAAGGTGTTTTCTCTTCTGTACAAAGATGCCATTGTGTTGCAGTGTCTGACAGAGTGATTATCAAATGGCATACAATACCGACAGGTTGGTAGATAAGACACATAGGCAACATTTAAGCAACTTTATTCCGAAACGTTTCGCCTGCACAGTAGGCTTCTTCAGTCGAAAGTATGCGGGAGCAGTAGAGATGTGAAGACGATGTAATCAGTCCATCACCCTTGAAGTCGTAGAAATTTGAGGTTGTCAGTCCCTCAGCCTGGAGAAGGGTGATGGACTGATTACATCGTCTTCACATCTCTACTGCTCCCGCATACTTTCTGTACTTGACTGAAGAAGCCTACTGTGTAGGCGAAACGTTTTGGAATAAAGTTGCCTAAAGTTGCCTATGTGTCTTATCTACCAACCTGTCGGTATTGTATACCATTTGATAATCACATTGAGTTTTTACACAGGTTGAGTCGGACTTGAGGGATATCAGAGATTTTTATTTCTACATCATTGGGTAACACTGCTTCACTAGCATAAGTAAGCAGTAAACCCCGGAGCTGTTGTTCTACCACCAGTTTCCCTACCAGCAGACAGGGTGTGGAAGTGCCACAAAGATGCCTTATTTATTCCAATTTTATTACAATTTCCTTAGCCCTACCTACAAGATGTCATTCCTCCTTGTCCAGTGCATGAAATCACTCCCTCTCTTTCTTCATTAACATGTAACAGCTCCTAAAAATATTTTCTCCATCTGCCCATCTGACATCTTTCTATTCTTGTTTAATTTTTTTTTTTTCAACAAACTGGCCGTATCCCACCAAGGCAGGGTGGCCCAAAAAGAAAAACGAAAGTTTCTCTTTTTAAATTTAGTAATTTATACAAGAGAAGGGGTTACTAGCCCCTTGCCCCCAGGCATTTTAGTCGCCTCTTACAACACACATGGCTTACGGAGGAAGAATTCTGTTCCACTTCCCCATGTTTAATTGTCAGTTCTATTTTGCTCTCTAGGCTTTCTCAACTTATTAATTGCACTCCAAAACTTTATTATACTCTGCAAAATTTCGTTATAAACCCTAACTCCTCCTCATTGGCTCTCCATTTGCACTCTGTCAGTGCTCTTTCAAGAGTGCTGAGGGAGTGAAAATGGAAAGTCAGTGGGAGAATGGGTGAGGCTTTATCAACACATGCTAACTAGTGATATAAATACAAAGCTATCATGTAGGATTTTTATTGTGAATGTAAGCTATTTCCAAATCAGGAAACATTTACTGAAATATTTCACCTACAGCTTGATTTAATATGTATGGTTGATGGAGTACTGTTTTGTAAAGCCTAGATAATTACAGGTTTCAGATATTTTTTCTGAAACAAGAAAGGGCCAGATTTTAGTTGTAAAGGTAGGAAGCACAGTGCCTGCACTCTGGAGGGATGGAGATGTTGCAATTCAGAGGGTCATTTAAATTGTGAAGTCTGTGCTCTTCTGGCAAGATTGTCACTGAAAGAATGATAGTGAATATGTTTCCTTTTCTATGGGTTGCCCAGTTTTAATGGAAAAAAGCTGGTATGCTAGAAAAAAAGGGTTGCAGTCCATTCTTGAGTTTTGTTAGTGAATGTTTGAAGATGAAGTGGATGCACTTAGCTTTATATTGATCTAGTGAATGTTCAATTTGCACAATTTCATAATAATCTTGAATGTTAGAGTTCTCAGGTTTAGAGCCAGCTGTTGTATTTCTTAATTTTGCAGCCACTCATCTTTGATAGAAGTGATTATTTTTTGAAGATGTGATCAGATGCCTTGATGTTGGAAAGTAAAAAAAAAAAACATATGTACTAGTTTTGTATAAGCTGCAGGTTGCTCTGCTGGGTTTCTCTTCTGTTTAGAGGAGCAGTGTGATATTAAAATTAATCATTTCATTGTCTCTTACACTGAGGCCAGTGTCACTCACATAGACCTGTCTTAGTGTCCTCAAATATACAGTGAGTGGTAAATTTTGGCTTAGATATGAGAGAGTGGGTGTGTGGTGGGTATGTGTGTACAGTATAAAAAAAAATCCTGCCCCCATGCAGTACATAATGGAAGAGCTAATCTCCAATCTTATGTTTTGGTTAAAATGGTAACTTTGAGACATTTTATAGGGTGGTTTTCATGTTTTATTGGCTGGTTCATGGTGTCAGTTAATGGACCAGAAGACTTACTAGAGTAATGTTGACAATAGTATACAATATGAACTGGTACATGAGTAAGACACATGTGGAACTGCTGGGTATCTTTATTGCTCCTACATGGTGGACTTCTTTGGTCAAATACAGAGGAGAATAAATTGGAGACAGCAGGAGGAGTGTCAAGGTAAAGATGTGATCAGTCCATCAACCTTGGAGAAACAGATTTTGAGGTGGTCAATCCCTCAGCTTAGAGAATAGCTCAGCTCCATAGCCTCCAATTTATTCTTCTCCATATTTCACTGAAGCTTACCAAGTAGGCAAAATGTTTCAACAATAAAGATACCCAACTATTGCACATGTTTTACCTGTCGACTTATTAGTGATACGGAGATGATTTTAGTCGCTTGTCAATCAGAAGTGGCCTGAAATTGGCAGGGGCAGGGGGCTTCCCACACTGTTTTATGTTTTTTTTTAGGTTTCCTTCAAGTATTTAGATGGCCTAAATTATGACCAATCATTCTTGGTTATATTTTATTAACCGAGAAATGGGGTTTAAATTAAAACCATTTTGCGTGATGAATACAAAATGAAGGGCAAGTGTTATATAGAAGAGGCCTGGGAGGTGTTTAATAAACACAAGAAAGGTTGTTTTAGTGACCAGAATGTCTACATTGTTTACACTGGATGTTTTTTATATTAAAATTTGTTGAATTTTTGTGTAAAATTGCCAGATTACTGACTTCTGGACACTATAGTGTAGTTCTGCTAGTTGTATGGGCAATTTCTTGTTTTCAGCATAATATTCAGGAATTGGGTCAGTTCGAGCAATGGAAATGACTTAAAATAGGCCTAAAATTGTGCAGAATCACAGTTCCACCTTCCTGCCTGCATAATTCTTTAAATTTTCCATCAGATTTTGCATTTTTAGTGTCATTACCTTTAGAAAAAGATTCCCTATTATTTTTCAATTGTGACACTGATGAAACCTAATTTTGGGAGTCTCAACATTGTAAAAGTTTAACCCTTAACCCTTTCAGGGTCCAAGGCCCAAATCTGGAGTCACGCACTAGTGTCCAAGAATTTAAAAAAAAAAAATTTGTTATTTTTTCTTATGAAATGGTAGAGAATCTTTTTGTGAAGGTAATAAAACAAAAAGTACGAAATTTGGTGGAAAATTGACGAAATTATGCTCTCGCGAATTTTGATGTGTCAGCGATATTTACGAATCGGCGATTTTGCCGACTTTGACTCCCATTTTAGGCCAATTACATTATTCCAGTCAACCAAATTCTTAGCTATTTCACTAGTATTACTTCTATTCTATCGATTGAGCACAAGAAATCGCCAAGTCAACTGTTTCAACTACAAAATAAAGTGATCGGAAATTGTTAATTTGGCCAATTTAACACAAAGTTCAAAATATTCCAATTTCAAAATAGGGTCCAGAATGAACAATGTAGGCATTCCTGGCACTAAACTAACATTTCCTCTGTTCATTAGTTATGTTTTGAGGCTTTACAAATAAATTCCATTTTGATTTTTTATTCACATAATGAATTTTTATTCACACCAAAAAATAGAAGATTTACTGTTATGCAATACTGTAATAATTGTATAAATATCATCACCATATTTGTGAATGTATATTAGACCCACCAGCTGATGTGTATTAGACGTGTGAGGTCGTTTGTTTACTCTTGAATATCGGCAAAAATTTAACATTTCTGCTACTTTGAGCTCAGTTTCAAGCCATTTCCAGTGCTAAAACCAATCAAAATCATCTCTATTTCTGTAATATGTCTTCCATTCTCTCAAATGAGACCAAGAAATCGCAAATACAACTATAAAAAACATACGAAAAAACACTGCAAGGTTGCTGTTTTAATCGAAAAATCATGATTTCATTTTTTTTCTCTCATTATACACAGTGTGCTGCAGGATCTGTTTTATGTGGTGCACGCATACCACATAGATGTATTCTCTCATATCTAGGCCCAAATGTACCACTCACAGTTTATCAGAGTGAGCTGAGCTCATGGCGTAGATCTACGGTTTGGACCCTGAACGTAAAGCCGTAGATCTATGGGACGGACCCTGAAAGGGTTAAACTGTCCAAATGTAGATCTACGTTCACTTGCGTGGCGCTCTGAATATTTTGAAAAATAAAAAAGTTTTTTTTTTTTTTTTTTAAATATAGAGCACATTTTTCTACATGTTATAGGATAAAAAATTTTTTTTGGGTCAGTACTTACCAAGATACAAGACCGTGAAGTTGGCTCTGGATGTTCACCTGACAGCAACATCGATTCCTGCTGCTTGCAGAAGTGTTGCTGATATACCTATTTTTCTCATTTTTATTTGAATTTTTATATTTTTTATGTTCTGATAGGAAGGTAGGGGTAAGGGAGGTTTTGTGGGCAAGGGGCTTGGACTTCCAGCAGGCGTGCATGAGCGTGTTCGATAGGAGTGAGATAAGATAAGATTTCGTTCGGATTTTTAACCCCGGAGGGTTAGCCACCCAGGATAACCCAAGAAAGTCAGTGCGTCATCGAGGACTGTCTAACTTATTTCCATTGGGGTCCTTAATCTTGTCCCCCAGGATGCGACCCACACCAGTCGACTAACACCCAGGTACCTATTTGCTGCTAGGTGAACAGGACAACAGGTGTAAGGAAACGTGTCGAAATGTTTCCACCCGGCGGGAATCGAACCCAGGCCCTCCGTGTGTGAAGCGGGAGCTTTAGCCACCAGGCCACCGGGCCACCGGTGACGAATGGTATTTGGGACCTGATGATCTCTTGGAGTGTGAGCAGGGTAATATTTAGTGAAGGGATTCAGGGAAACCGGTTATTTTTATATAGCCAGACTTGGTGACGTGTACTTAGCGCTGTGAAGACCTGTTTGTGTGCTCTCTGTGAATCTGTACCAGGATGCCCTCTCTTGAGCAACTTTACCAGCAGCTGAGAGAAGAGCTCAGAGTTGCTAAGATGGAGATACGGCGATTAACGGAGGAGAACAAGAGGATTCGTAGTAATCCTTCTGTTGTGAGTCCCCAGGTTAAGAAGGGAGCTTGGTCAGTGGCCGGGCAACATGGAACCAAGCTGAAGATCAAGAAAACGGTTGGAGAGGCAGAAACAACGAGAAACCAGAAGACTACCGTGGAAACTTCCAACTCATTCTCGGTGCTACCTGACGAATGTGAGTGTTCTACTGGGAATGCCCACAACGAGCACCAAAGAAGCATTGGCAACGTGAGTAAGACATCCCTAAAACCCCAACGAAGCCATCGAGAACGTCTTGACGAATTCTACAAGTGGTGAAATGCTACCTGGCGAATGTGAGTCGACTACTCGGAGCATCACGACGGACGACGCCAAGGAAGGTAAAAACATTGTGTTTTTGGGGATAGCCAGATTAGGTACATGGATAGGGCATTCTGCTTGAAGGATAGGAGTAGGAGGCAGAGAGTGTGTTTTCCTGGGGCTGGGATGAAGGATTTTGTTAGCCGTCTGGATGACATCATGAGAGGTAAGGGGGGAGCAATCCTATTATCTTGTCTCAGTGCTGGAGGCAACGATTTTTGGCAGACGTAGGGTGAGGACCTGATTAGCAGGTATGGGTCAGCAATAGAGATAATTAGGAGGAAAGGGGGTGGGAAACCTGTCATATGTGCATTTTGCCAAGGAGAGGAGTTGGAAATGAATGGTTGTCCAGAGCAATTGGTGTCAATTGCTGGCTGGACAAATACTGTAAGGAAAATGCGGTAACATTTATTGACAACTGGGACCTCTTCTATGGCAGAAATGACATGTATGCCCGGGATTGGGGTTCACTTATCTAGGTCTGGGGGGGGACACTGGCAACTGCAGTGGAGGGAGCTGTTAGGTCTTTAAACTAGGAATAGTTAGTGGTATGGGTTTTGGCGGGAAAACTGTGAAGTCGCAGGGTAGTAACATGAGTACTAGGAGAACTAGTTTAAAAGGCAAAATGAGGTGGATATTGGAAAGCAGTGGCACTAATTGACAAGGACAGTAATAGGTTTAGTGGAATAACAGAAAGGAGGGAGGAAGGGGAAAGAGAGGGGGGTCATTAAATATTTATTACACAAATAGTCGCAGTGCTAGGAATAAGATGGACGAGTTGAGACTAGTTTTCTAGTGCAGGTAACATAGATGTATTTGCCATTACTGAGACGTGGTTTTAATTCAAAAAGTCGGGACAGGGTTGCAGAATGTCACATTCAGGGTTTTAAATTGTTCCAAGTAGATAGAAGTGTCGGGAAGGGGGGTGGGGTGGCATTGTATGTCCGATATCGCTTGAACTGTTGCATAAAAACGGGGATTAAGTCTGAAGTAACACATACAGAGTCTGTTTGGATAGAATTTTCAGAGGGGCATGAAAAATTAATTTTAGGGGTGATATCCGTCCCCCAAATTTAGATAGGGACCAGGGGAGACTACTATGGGTAGGAAATTGTTAGGGCCACAAGGCACGAAATGTAGTAATTCTAGGAGACTTTAACTTTATCATATTGATTGGAATTTCTTGACTGGGGAATTAGAATCATACGATTTCTTAGAAGTAGTTCAGTATTGTTTTTGAAGCAGTTTGTGACAGAACCTACAAGGGTAATAACCTGCTTGGGCTTAGTTCTGGGAAACAATGAATCCCTTGTTAATAATTTAGAAGTTTCAGGGGGAACTGGGTGCAGCGACCACAAAACAATTACATTTAGAATTGAATGGAAGTATGATAGTAGGGATAAACTCAGTAACAGTCCCAGATTTTCGCTTAGCAGATTACGAGGGGCCCTTAGAGAACCTTATCTGTTGACGGGGGTAACGAAGAGAGCTATCAATAGACAGTTTTCTGAACACAATACATGCTGCTCAAAGAACGTTTTATCCCTTAAAAGGGAAAATTAGATCAAATAGAAATGACCCAAAATGGATGAATAATAGGCTGAAATATCTACTAGGGCATAAGAAAGGAATTTATAGGCGTATCAAAAGAGGCGAGGGTCATCTTATGAATCAGTATATTGACATTAAGAGGGACATTAAAAAGGGGTAAGAAAAGCTAAAAGGGACTATGAAATTAAAGTTTGCTAGGGGTTCTAAAACTAACCCAAAAAGTTTTTTCCAAGGTCTATTGAACAAAAGTCAGAGATAAGATAGGTCCCCTTAAAAATAACTATGGGCATCTTACTGACAAAGAGGGAAAGAAATGTGTCGATTTTAAATAATTATTTTCTCTCGGTTTTTACACAGGAAGACACTAAAAATATTCCGGTAATTAATTTTTATAGTGGATCAGAAGAAGATAAATTATGTAACATCACAGTCACTAGTGAAATGGTTTTTGAAGCAGATAGACCGACTGAAGCAAAATAAGTCACCGGGTCCTGGGTGAGGTTTTTTCAAGGGTTCTTAAGGAATTTCAAAATGGAAGTCTGTGAACCATTAATTAATATTTTTAATTTATCTCTTCAAACAGGTGTAGTGTCTGATATGTGGAAGATGGCTAATGTAATTCCTATTTTTAAAACAGGGGCAAGTCGTTACCGTCAAATTACCGCCCAATAAGCCTGACCTCAATTGTAGGCAAATTACTAGAGTCAATTATAGCTGAGATTATAAGAAGCCATCTCGATAAGCATAGCTTGATTAAGGATACTCAGCATGGATTCACAAGAGGCCGGTCTTGTCTAACTAATTTATTAACTTTCTTCAGTAAAGCTTTTGAGGCTGTTGACCACAATAAAGAATTTGATATTATTTACATAGATTTTAGTAAGGCTTTTGATAGAGTTCCGCACCATAGACTGTTAAAGAAAGTGGCAGCTCATGGCATTGGGGGAAGGGTGCTCTCGTGGATCGAATCATGGCTCACGGACAGGAAGCAGAGAGTGTCCATGAATGGGGTTAAATCCGAGTGGGGATCAGTAACAAGTGGCGTTCCACAGGGATCAGTCTTGGGCCCGTTGTTGTTTATAATATATATCAATGATCTTGATGAAGGAATTACTAGTGATATGAGCAAATTCGCCGATGACACGAAGATAGGTAGGATAATTGATTCAAACGTAGATGTTAGGGAACTTCAGGAGGATTTAGACAAACTCTACTCTTGGTCAGAAAAGTGGCAGATGCAGTTCAATGTAGATAAATGCAAGGTTCTGAAGCTCGGGAGTGTCCATAACCCTAGCACTTATAAGTTAAATAATGTAGAACTTAGCCATACAGATTGCGAAAAGGACTTGGGGGTTATGGTAAGCAGCAACCTTAAACCAAGACAGCAATGCCTAAGCGTACGTAATAAGGCAAATAGATTACTGGGATTTATATCAAGAAGTGTAAGCAACAGAAGTCCAGAGGTCATACTGCAGCTTTATACATCATTAGTAAGGCCTCACCTAGATTATGCAGCTCAATTCTGGTCTCCATATTACAGAATGGACATAAATTCGTTAGAAAACATTCAGAGTAGGATGACTAAATTAATACATAGCATTAGAAATCTTCCTTATGAAAAAAGATTGAAGACTCTTAAGTTACATTCACTTGTTAAACGAAGAATGAGGGGAGACCTGATCGAAGTGTATAAGTGGAAGATAGGTATTAATAAAGGGGATATTAACAAGGTCTTGAGGATATCTCTCCAAGAGAGAACCTGCAGTAATGGATTTAAATTAGATAAGTTTAGATTTAGAAAGGACATAGGAAAGTACTGGTTTGGAAATAGGGTAGTTGATGAGTGGAACAGTCTACCTAGTTGGGTTATTGAGGCTAGGACTTTGGGTAGTTTCAAATTTAGGTTGGATAAGTACATGAGTGGGAGGGGTTGGATTTGAGAGGGACTTGCACATCGGAGCTTGTTTCTTGGGTGGCATTGAAAATTGGGTTGGTCAAATGTTTGTTAGTGGGATAAATTGTAAAGGACCTGCCTAGTATGGGCCAACAGGCCTGCTGCAGTGTTCCTCCTTTCTTATGTTCTTATGAGTCCTGGAAATGGGAAGTACAATGCCTGCACTCTAAAGGAGGGGTTTTGGGATATTAGCAGTTTGGAGGGATATGTTGTGTATCTTTATATGTATATGCTTCTAAACTGTTGTGTTCTGAGCACCTCTGCAAAAACAGTGATTATGTGTGAGTGAAGTGAAAGTGTTGAATGATGATGAAAGTATTTTCTTTTTGGGGATTTTCTTTCTTTTTGGGTCACCCTGCCTCGGTGGGAGACTGCCGACTTGTTGAAAAAAAAAAAAATATATATATATATATACAGTGGACCCCCGCATAACGATCACCTCCGAATGCGACCAATTATGTAAGTGTATTTATGTAAGTGCGTTTGTACGTGTATGTTTGGGGCTCTGAAATGGACTAATCTACTTCACAATATTCCTTATGGGAACAAATTCGGTCAGTACTGGCACCTGAACATACTTCTGGAGTGAAAAAATATCGTTAACCGGGGGTCCACTGTATATATATATATATATATATATATATATATATATATATATATATTCTTTCTTTCTTTCAACACACCGGCTGTATCCCACCAAGGCGGGGTGGCCCAAAAGGAAAAACGAAAGTTTCTCCTTTTACATTTAGTAATATATACAGGAGAAGAGGTTACTAGCCCCTTGCTCCCGGCATTTTAGTCGCCTCTTACAACACGCATGGCTTACGGAGGAAGAATTCTGTTCCACTTCCCCATGGAGATAAGAGGAAATAAACAAGAATAAGAACTAGAAAGAAAATAGAAGAAAACCCAGAGGGGTGTGTATATATGTGCTTGTACATGTATGTGTAGTGTGACCTAAGTGTAAGTAGAAGTAGCAAGACGTACCTGAAATCTTGCATGTTCATGAGACAGAAAAAAGGACACCAGCAATCCTACCATCATGTAAAACAATTACAGGCTTTCGTTTTACACTCACTTGGCAGGACGGTAGTACCTCCCTGGGCGGTTGCTGTCTACCAACCTACTACCTATAATATATATAATATAATATATAATATAATATATATATATATATATATATATATTATTTTTTTTTTTTTTCAACAAGTCGGCCGTCTCCCACCGAGGCAGGGTGACCCAAAAAAGAAAGAAAATCCCCAAAAAGAAAATACTTTCATCATTCAACACTTTCACCACACTCACACATTATCACTGTTTTTGCAGAGGTGCTCAGACTACAACAGTTTAGAAGCATACACATATAAAGATACACAACATATCCCTCCAAACTGCCAATATCCCAAACCCCTCCTTTAAAGTGCAGGCATTGTACTTCCCATTTCCAGGACTCAAGTCCGACTATATGAAAATAACCGGTTTCCCTGAATCCCTTCACTAAATATTACCCTGCTCACACTCCAACAGATCGTCAGGTCCCAAGTACCATTCGTCTCCATTCACTCCTATCTAACACGCTCACGTACGCTTGCTGGAAGTCCAAGCCCCTTGCCCACAAAACCTCCTTTAACCCCCCTCTCTCCAACCCTTTCGAGGACGACCCCTACCCCGCCTTCCTTCCCCTATAGATTTATATGCTTCCCATGTCATTCTACTTTGATCCATTCTCTCTAAATGACCAAACCACCTCAACAACCCCTCTTCTGCCCTCTGACTAATACTTTTATTAACTCCACACCTTTTCCTAATTTCCACACTCCGAATTTTCTGAATAATATTTACACCACACATTGCCCTTAAACAGGACATCTCCACTGCCTCCAACCGTCTCCTCGCTGCTGCATTTACCACCCAAGCTTCACACCCATATAAGAGTGTTGGTACTACTATACTTTCATACATTCCCTTCTTTGCCTCCATAGATAACGTTTTTTGATTCCACATATACCTCAACACACCACTCACTTTTTTCCCTCATCAATTCTATGATTAACCTCATCCTTCATAAATCCATCTGCCGACACGTCAACTCCCAAGTATCTGAAAACATTCACTTCTTCCATACTCCTCCTCCCCAATTTGATATCCAATTTTTCTTTATCTAAATCATTTGATACCCTCATCACCTTACTCTTTTCTATGTTCACTTTCAACTTTCTACCTTTACACACATTCCCAAACTCATCCACTAACCTTTGCAATTTTTCTTTAGAATCTCCCATAAGCACAGTATCATCAACAAAAAGTAACTGTGTCAATTCCCATTTTGAATTTGATTCCCCAAAATTTAATCCCACCCCTCTCCCGAACACCTTAAACAACCATGGTGACATTACACATCCCTGTCTAAGACCTACTTTTACCGGGAAGTAGTCTCCCTCTCTTCTACACACCCTAACCTGAGCCTCACTATCCTCATAAGAACTCTTTACAGCATTTAATAACTTACCACCAATTCCATATACTTGCAACATCTGCCACATTGCTCCTCTATCCACTCTATCATATGCCTTTTCTAAATCCATAAATGCAATAAAAACTTCCCTACCTTTATCTAAATACTGTTCACATATATGCTTCAATGTAAACACTTGATCTACACATCCCCTACCCACTGTGAAACCTCCTTGCTCATCCGCAATCCTACATTCTGTCTTACCTCTAATTCTTTCATTTATAACCCTACCGTACACTTTTCCTGGTATACTCAGTAAACTTATTCCTCTATAATTTTTAGTCTCTTTTGTCCCCTTTCCCTTTATATAAAGGGACTATACATGCTTTCCGCCAATCCGTAGGTACCTTCCCCTCTTTCATACATTTATTAAACAAAAGTACCAACCACTCCAACACTATATCCCCCCCTGCTTTTAACATTTCTGTCATGATCCCATCAGTTCCAGCTGCTTTACCCCCTTTCATTCTACGTAATGCCTCACGTACCTCCCCCCACACTTACATTCTGCTCTTCTTCACTCCTAAAAGATGGTATACCTCCCTGACCAGTGCATGAAATTACTGCCTCTCTTTCGTCCTTAACATTTAAAAGTTCCTCAAAATATTCTCACTTTCTACCTAATACCTCCATCTCCCCATCTACTAACTCCTCTACTCTGTTTTTAACTGACAAATCCATACTTTCCCTAGGCTTTCTTAACTTGTTTAACTCACTCCAAAATTTTTTCTTATTTTCATTAAAATTTCTTGACAGTGCCTCTCCCACTCTATCATCTGCTCTCCTTTTGCACTCTCTCACCACTCTCTTTATCTTTCTTTTACTCTCCATATACTCTGCTCTTCTTATAACGCTTCTGCTTTGTAAAAACCTCTCATAAGCTACCTTTTTCTCTTTTATCACACCCTTTACTTCATCATTCCACCAATCACTCCTCTTTCCTCCTGCCCCCCCCTCCTATAACCACAAACTTCTGCCCCACATTCTAATACTGCATTTTTAAAACTATTCCAACCCTCTTCAACCCCCCCACTACTCATCTTTGCACTAGCCCACCTTTCTTGCCAATAGTCGCTTATATCTCACCCGAACTTCCTCCTCCCTTAGTTTATACACTTTCACCTCCCTCTTACTTGTTGTTGCCACCTTCCTCTTTTCCCATCTACCTCTTACTCTAACTGTAGCTACAACTAAATAATGATCCGATATATCAGTTGCCCTCTATAAACATGTACATCCTTGAGCCTACCCATCAACCTTTTATCCACCAATACATAATCTAACAAACTACTTTTCATTATGTGCTATATCATACCTGTATATTTATTTATCCTCTTTTTCATAAAATATGTATTACTTATTACCAAATCTCTTTCTACACATAGCTCAATTAAAGTCCCCATTTACATTTTACCCCTGGCACCCCAAATTTACTACTACTCCCCTCCATAACATTTTTACCCACTTTAGCATTGAAATCCCCAACCACCATTACTCTCACACTTGATTCAAAACTCCCCATGCATTCACTCAACATTTCCCAAAATCTCTCTCTCTCTCTCTACACTTTTCTCTTCTCCAGGTGCATACACGCTTATTATAACCCACTTTTCACATCCAATCTTTATTTTACTCCACATAATCCTTGAATTAATACATTTATAGTCCCTCTTTTCCTGCCATAGCTTATCCTTCAACATTATTGCTACTCCTTCTTTAGCTCTAACTCTATTTGAAACCCCTGACCTAATCCCATTTATTCCTCTCCATTGAAACACTAATATTAGGTACTGATAGGTCCCAGCAATATTTTAGATACCCTGGCGTATACCTTGAAGCATGGTGTTATGAAAGGCATCCCTATACTGTTGACAGCCCAGTGACATTTGATAAATGGCCACTGCTCCAGCTAACCCTCACTGTATTTGTTATCACTGTTACACACCAACATGTGTCTCTCTGTCTATCTATCTGCCTGTCTATCTATATCTGTTTGTCTATCTGTCTGCCTGTCTGTCTCTGCTTATCTGCCTTTTTGTCTGCCTGGAGTATACATATATCAAACACCTTGAAGAATGGTGTTATGACAGATTCCTTGAAGAATGGTGTTATGACAACTGTTGACAGCTCAGTGATAATTGATAAATGGGCACTAGGGAAACCCTGGCTTTATTTGTTTTCACTGATACACACAAACATGTTTGTCTATCTGTCTGTTTATCTTTGCCTGGAATTTTTGGGTTATCCTGGGTAATTTACATTATGTATAATAATATGATAGAGTGGATAGGGGAGCAATGTGGCAGATGTGCAAGTACAGTGGACCCCCGGTTTACGATATTATTTCATTCCAGAAGTATGTTCAGGTGCCATTACTGAACGAATTTGTTCCCATAAGGAATATTATGAATTAGATTAGTCCATTTCAGACGCCCAAACATACACGTACAAATGCACTTACATAAATACGCTTACATAATTGGTCGCATTGGGAGCTGATAGTAAAGCTGGGGTCCACTGTATATGGAATAGGTGGTAAGTTACTAAATGCTGTAAAGAGTTTTTATGAGGATAGTGAGGCTCAGGTTAGGGTGTGTAGAAGAGAGAGAGACTACTTCCCGGTAAAAGTAGGTCTTAGACAGGGATGTGTAATGTAACCATGGTTGTTTAATATATTTATAGATGGGGTTGTAAAAGAAGTAAATGCTAGGGTGTTTGGGAGAGAGGGGTGGGATTAAATTATGGGGAATTAAATACAAAATGGGAATTGACACAGTTGCTTTTTGCTGATGATACTGTGCTTATGGGAGATTCTAAAGAAAAATTGCAAAGGTTAGTGGACGAGTTTGGGAGTGTGTGTAAAGGTAGAAAGTTGAAAGTGAACATAGAAAAGAGTAAGGTGATGACGGTATCAAATGATTTAGATAAAGAAAAATTGGATATCAAATTGGGGAGGAGGAGTATGGAAGAAGTGAATGTTTTCAGATACTTGGGAGTTGACGTGTCAGCGGATGGATTTATGAAGGATGAGGTTAATCATAGAATTGATGAGGGGAAAAAAGGTGAGTGGTGCATTGAGGTATATTTGGAGACAAAAAACATTATCTATGGAGGCAAAGAAGGGAATGTATGAAAGTAAAGTAGTACCAACACTCTTATATGAATGTGAAGCTTGGGTTGCGAATGCAGCAGCGAGGAGGCGGTTGGAGGCAGTGGAGACGTCCTGTCTAAGGGCAATGTGTGGTGTAAATATTATGCAGAAAATTCGAGTGTGGAAATTAGGAGAAGGTGTGGAGCTAATAAAAGTATTAGTCAGAGGGCTGAAGAGGGGTTGTTGAGGTGAGAGAGAATGGATAAAAGTAGAATGACATGGAGAGCATTTAAATCTGTAGGGGAAGGAAGGTGGGGTAGGGGTCGTCCTCAAAAAGGTTGGAAGGAAGGGGTAAGGGAGGTTTTGTGGGCGAGGGGCTTGGACTTCCAGCAGGCGTGCGTGAGCATGTTCGATAGGAGTGAATGGAGACGAATGGTATTTAGGACCTGACGATCTGTTGGAGTGTGAGCAGGGTAATATTTAGTGAAGGGATTCAGGGAAACCGGTTATTTTTATATAGATGGACTTGAGTCCTGGAAATGTGAAGTGCAATACCTGCACTCTAAAGGAGGGGTTCGGGATATTGACAGTTTGGAGGGATATGTTGTGTATCTTTATACGTATATGCTTCTAAGCTGTTGTGTTCTGAGCACCTTTGCAAAAACAGTGATTACGTGTGATTGAGGTGAAAGTGTTGAATGATGATGAAAGTATTTTCTTTTTGGGGATATTCTTTCTTTTTGGGTCACCCTGCCTCGGTGGGAGACGGCCGACTTGTTAAAAAAAAAACAACAACTGTACTTATGTGTACATGTGAGACAGATACATTTAGACAGAGATATAGATAGACAGAGAGACAGCCAGAGACATCCAGCCAGCCAGCCAGAGACAGCTAGCCAGCCAGCCAGCCAGAGACAGCTAGCCAGCCAGCCAGCCAGCCAGCCAGCCAGCTAGCCAGAGACAGCCAGCCAGCCAGCCATAGACAGCCAGTCAGCCAGAGACAGCCAGCCAGCCAGCCAGAGACAGCCAGCCAGCCAGAGACAGCCAGCCAACCAGAGACAGCCAGCCAGCCAGCCAGCGACAGTCAGCCAGCCAGAGACAGCCAACCAGCCAGCCAGAGACAGCCAGCCAGCCAGCCAGCCAGCCAGCCAGCCAGAGACAGCCAGCCAGCCAGCCAGCCAGAGACAGCCAGCCAGCCAGCCAGAGACAGCCAGCCAGCAAGAGACAGCCAGCCAGCCAGCCAGCCAGCCAGAGACAGCCAGCCAGCCAGAGACAGCCAGCCAGCAAGAGACAGCCAGCCAGAGACAGCCAGCCAGCCAGAGACAGCCAGCCAGCCAGAGACAGCCAGCCAGCCAGCCAGCCAGTCAGAGACAGCCAGCCAGCCAGCCAGCCAGAGACAGCCAGCCAGCCAGCCAGTCAGAGACAGCCAGCTAGCCAGCCAGCCAGCCAGCCAGCCAGCCAGCCAGCTAGCCAGAGACAGCCAGCCAGCCAGCCATAGACAGCCAGCCAGCCAGAGACAGCCAGCCAGCCAGCCAGAGACAGCCAGCCAGCCAGAGACAGCCAGCCAGCCAGCCAGCGACAGTCAGCCAGCCAGAGACAGCCAACCAGCCAGCCAGAGACAGCCAGCCAGCCAGCCAGCCAGCCAGCCAGAGACAGCCAGCCAGCCAGCCAGAGACAGCCAGCCAGAGACAGCCAGCCAGCAAGAGACAGCCAGCCAGCCAGCCAGCCAGCCAGAGACAGCCAGCCAGCCAGAGACAGCCAGCCAGCAAGAGACAGCCAGCCAGAGACAGCCAGCCAGCCAGAGACAGCCAGCCAGCCAGAGACAGCCAGCCAGCCAGAGACAGCCAGCCAGCCAGCCAGTCAGAGACAGCCAGCCAGCCAGAGACAGCCAGCCAGCCAGCCAGAGACAGCCAGCCAGCCAGCCAGAGACAGCCAGCCAGCCAGAGACAGCCAGCCAGCCAGAGACAGCCAGCCAGCCAGAGACAGCCAGCCAGCCAGAGACAGCCAGCCAGCCAGAGACAGCCAGCCAGCCAGAGACAGCCAGCCAGCCAGAGACAGCCAGCCAGCCAGCCAGCCAGCCAGAGACAGCCAGCCAGAGACAGCCGGCCAGCCAGCCATAGACAGCCAGCCAGCCAGAGACAGCCAGCCAGCCAGAGACAGCCAGAGACAGCCAGCCAGCCAGAGCCAGCCAGCCAGAGCTGCCCAGCCCAGCCCAGCCCAGCCCAGCCCAGCCCAGCCCAGCCCAGCCCGCCCAGCCCAGTACATAAGAAAGAAGGAACACTGCAGCAGGCCTACTTGCCCATGCAAGGCAAGTCCATGTCACCCCTCCCTGGCTTAGACCAATGACCCACCTAGTCAGGTCACATCCATTGAAGGAAGGAGCATGACATCAGACCTAGTACCACATGCTAGTCAAGTCCAACTCCCACCCACACTCACTCATGTATTTATCTAACCTATCTTTGTTTCCTCTTAAAATGGGAGTGTTAATGCGACATGGTATCAGTGAATCCCTGGTGTTTGCCATGCTATTTGCTCAAGCTGGCACTCAATTGAACTGGTCCTCCCACAAGGTACTAAGTGTTCCCAGATTTTTTTTAATACTGCACACACTGAGTGCACAGATCCATTCTTTCATGTCTAGGCGACTCAAGCCTATTGTGCCAAATTTGAAGAATTTGGCACAATAGCGCTACACGTGCAAATGTAGATCTACGTTTGGACAGTTTAACCCTTAAACTGTCCAAACATAGGTCTGCGTTCATGTGCATAGTGCTCCGACCTTGATTTTCCCCATTTCTTTCTTCTTTCTTTCAACACACCGGCCATATCCCACCGAGGCAGGGTGGCCCAAAAGGAAAAACGAAAGTTTCTCCTTTTACATTTAGTAATATATACAGGAGAAGGAGTTACTAGCCCCTTTCTCCCGGCATTTTAGTCACCTCTTACAATACGCATGGCTTACAGAGGAAGAATTTTGTTCCACTTCCCCATGGAAGTAAGAGGAAATGAACAAGAACTAGAAAGAAAATAGAAGAAAACCCAGAGGGGTGTGTGTGTGTATATATATGCTTGTACATGTATGTGTAGTGTGACCTAAGCGTAAGTAGAAGTAGCAAGACGTACCTGAAATCTTGCATGTTTATGAGACAGACAAAAGACACCAGCAATCCTACCATCATGTAAAACAATTACAGGCTTTCGTTGTACACTCACTTGGCAGGATGGTAGTACCTCCCTGGGTGGTTGCTTTTTACCAACCTGCTACCTAGGATTTTCCCCATTTGAAAGCACGAAAAAAAACCTAGATCTACGTTTGGAGTCCCCTGCATGTGGACGTAGATCTACGTTTGGACAGTTTAAGGGTTAAGGGCTAATATTCATTATGAGGAGCTGAAGGTGAATTATATATGAAGGACATTTTAATGACAATAATTTCAAAAGTTTAAGGGCATTTTATTTTTTTAAGAACATTTTAAGGATTTCAAGGCTATCCTGTAAACATTGCCAATAACATCCAATTGTTAAATAAATACAATCAGTTTAAAGTTCAGCTGGGTTCTCTATCTCGCATTATTTTCAGTACTTTATATTAAAAACAACAAGAGCTAATCCGCTGTGGGTCATACAGCTCTCCTATATGATCATCAGAAGTGATAAAACACATGCAGATAGCATCCTTAATAGTAAATTATAAAAATTTGGTCATTAAGATGTTGACACTGGTCTTCTGGATGAACGATGTTACTGGACATGTCTTCGAATGCCTCTCTTAATGTACCAGTAATTACATACCCATTGTTGACTAGTGCCTGAAATATCTGACCACGAGTGCAGTACACACCGACATTTTAAAAATCCCCATAAGAAAACATCGTGTCAAAATTTGGAGATCTTGATGGCCATAGTTATTTATTAATGAGTTTTCTTTGAAACAGACACTGTTAACCAAGGGTTGCATCACTTTCTGAAAAGACTGTATTTTATCATATGTTATCAGAGGGATAATTATCTCGAGACAGTCAAGTTTCATAATTAGTTTCACCTGTAATGCATGTAAGAAGCTTATCATCATCATCCCTTGACCTCAAAAGACCATTTTATTTTAAGTAGTTTCCTAAAATACTGATGCACAAAATTGTTTTAGAAATTATTTTGCAAATTAAATACAGTGTACAGTATTTTATACTATGTTTGTTTAACATCCTGGAAATATAATAAAAAATAAATTAATGTAATATGCTATACAGCTTCTAACTTTAAATAAAACAGAGCCTAAAAATAAACCAAAATGGACTGACATCTTAGTAAAGATAAGCATGCTTTCGTATACAGTATCTTCTTAAAGATATATGGATACTTCTTGTATATTATACTGCCTAATAGAAAGCTACATATACAGATATCACAAACAGGAGCAAATAATGTTGTTCTTAAGTACAGCACCAAACTCAAAGTATGCAATAGAACTGAATAATTTAACCTTAAAATCAATAATCTTTTATTGAAGAAGACATCAGTGTAAAATTATAACACTGAAAACTGCTGAGTTACAGTCATACCTGGCCCTAAACACTTTCCAGTGTACAAATATCCTAACTCGTAATCCCATAAAATTAACACACATTTCAACCTGTTCTCTGAATTTTCGGATTTATGACTCTGACTTTGGACTCATCTTAAAGTTTAAGGATCTAGTACATTAATATTTCTTAGTGATCTGTTATTGCCTGACATGCCATGTTTGTGCAGTAATTTTATTACCAACCCACACCCAAAATGCCTAATTGCTAAAGGTGAAGAAACTGATGGTAAATGTTGTATATTAAATGTAATAAGGTTTCTAAATATCCTCTCTGGTAGCTTGAATTGTAACTCTTAACCCTCTCATTGTCGAGATCCCTGCTCACAAACTTGCTCTCAGTGTCAAAAAATGTTAAAAAAAATATATATGTTTTTTCTTAGCAAAATCTTAAGAATAATTTTAAGAGTGTTATAAAAGAAAAAAAAATTTTTGTGATAGTAGTTACCAAGATATAGAGGCATGAAGCTGATGGAAAGTGAACAGCTTACAGCAACATTGGCGACTGTCACTCACGCGGTAATATTATTTATACTTTTATTCTATTTTTTCTTTTCTTTTCTAATATTTTAGTTTTTTCAAGTAACTTTTGTGGCCTGTGAGACTAATATAATGCATAATGTATATATATCCACTTGCTGTATGCAGCACAATAACCGCACAGGTATTGTTATCATTATATTGTTTACAGAACTTGTTTACACAAACCCACCCTGTCTTCCCCACCATCCACACTGCCTTCCCACCATCTACACTGTCTTCCCCACCACCCACGCTGTCTTCCCCACCACCCACGCTGTCTTCCCCACCACCCACGCTGTCTTCCCCACCACCCACGCTGTCTTCCCCACACCCACGCTGTCTTCCCCACCACCCACGCTGTCTTCCCCACCACCCACGCTGTCTTCCCCACCACCCACGCTGTCTTCCCCACCACCCACGCTGTCTTCCCCACCACCCACGCGTCTTCCCCACCACCCACGCTGTCTTCCCACCCACCCACGCTGTCTTCCCCCACCACCCACGCTGTCTTCCCCCACCACCCACGCTGTCTTCCCCACCACCCACGCTGTCTTCCCCACCACCCACGCTGTCTTCCCCACCACCCATGCTGTCTTCCCCACCACCCACACTGGAAATAAGTCACTTTGTCTGACATTTTGGGTTATCCTAGGTAATCTACACATGCTGCTATGTATGATAATCTATGTAACTGTATTCGTGTATACCTGAGTAAACTTACATGCCATCTTCCCAACCACCCATGCTGTCTTCCCCACCCATACCATCTTTCCCACCATCCACACTGCCTTCCCTTTTCACTATCTATATCTGGTATCCTGGGCATTACTTTTGGTCACACACTCCTCAAAAACCATGAAATCCATCTTCACTGACACTTCCATCTGTGTTAGAACTATCACTTGGGAAAGGAAGAGCCCTAAATTCACTGGGGAGTGAAGTATTCCTTACTGCTAGGCATGGTGAACAAGGCATACTGAATTGGCACTCCTACAATGCACTCCGGCCTCCCAGATTTTTTTCATATTGCGCACACTGAGCACACGGACACATTCTCTCACACGTAGGCTTACCAGCTTTCACTAGCTCTGAAGCTGCTTGAATTTTGGTGTGGTATTACGGGACTGACACTGGCTTGCAAGCCATAATATTACGGGAGCAACAGTGAAAGGGTTCATGATGCATGTTGTAATGCTTAGGAGACTAATTATGATTAGTAACTGGATCTTTCTTTCTTTCAACACACCGGCCGTATCCCACCGAGGCGGGGTGGCCCAAAAGGAAAAACGAAAGTTTCTCCTTTTACATTTAGTAATATATACAGGAGAAGGGGTTACTAGCCCCTTGCTCCCGGCATTTTAGTCGCCTCTTACAACACGCATGGCCTACGGAGGAAGAATTCTGATCCACTTCCCCATGGAGATAAGAGGAAATAGACAAGAACAAGAACTAGAAAGAAAATAGAAGAAAACCCAGAGGGGTATGTATATGTATGCTTGTAAATGTATGTGCAGTGTGACCTAAAATGTAATAGAAGTAGCAAGACGTACCTGAAATCTTGCATGTTTTTTGAAACTGAAAAAAACACCAGCAATCCTACCGATCATGTAAAATAATTACAGGCTTTCGTTTTTACACTCACTTGGCAGGACGGTAGTACCTCCCTGGGTGGTTGCTGTCTACCAACCTACTACCAAAAGGACGGTAGTACCTCCCTGGGTGGTTGCTGTCTACCAACCTACTACCAAAGGACGGTAGTAACCCCCCCTGGGGGGTTGCTGTCTACCAACCTACTACCACAGGACGGGAGTACCTCCCTGGGTGGTTGCTGTCTACCAACCTACCCACCACAGGAGGTAGTACCTCCCTGGGTGGTTGCTGTCTACCAACCTACTACCCCCAGGAGGTAGTTTCCCCTCCCTGGGTGGTTTGCTGTCTACCAACCTACTTTCCACAGGATGGTATACCCTCCTGGGTGTTGCTGTCTACCAACCTACTACCACAGGATGGTAGTACCTCCCTGGGTGGTTGCTGTCTACCAACCTACTACCACAGGATGGTAGTACCTCCCTGGGTGGTTGCTGTCTACCAACCTACTACCACAGGATGGTAGTACCTCCCTGGGTGGTTGCTGTCTACCAACCTACTACCACAGGATGGTAGTACCTCCCTGGGTGGTTGCTGTCTACCAACCTACTACCACAGGATGGTAGTACCTCCCTGGGTGGTTGCTGTCTACCAACCTACTACCACAGGATGGTAGTACCTCCCTGGGTGGTTGTCTACCAACCTACTACCACAGGATGGTAGTACCTCCCTGGGTGGTTGCTGTCTACCAACCTACTACCACAGGATGGTAGTACCCCCCCTGGGTGGTTGCTTTTCTACCAACCTACTAACCACAGGACGGTAAGTTTCCTCCCTGGGTGGTTGCTGCTACCAAACCTACTACCACAGGATGGTAGTAACCTCCCTGGGTGGTTGCTGTCTACCAACCTACTACCACAGGATGGTAGCACCTCCCTGGGTGGTTGCTGTCTACCAAACCCACTACCACAGGATGGTAGCACCTCCCTGGGTGGTTGCTGTCTACCAACCTACTACCACAGGGCGGTATACCTCCCTGGGGGGTTGCTGTCTACCAACCCACTACCACAGGACGGTAGTACCTCCTGGGTGGTTGCTGTCTACCAACCTACTACCACAGGATGGTAGTACCTCCCTGGGTGGGTTTCTGTCTACCAACCTACTACCACAGGACGGGAGTACCTCCCTGGGTGGTTGCTGTCTACCAAACCTACTACCACAGGATGGTAGTAACCTCCCTGGGTGGTTGCTGTCTACCAACCCCACTACCACAGGACGGTAGTACCTCCCTGGGTGGTTGCTGTCTACCAACCTACTACCACAGGATGGTAGTACCTTCCCTGGGTGGTTGCTGTCTACCAAACCCACTACCACAGGATGGTACACCTCCCTGGGTGGTTGCTGTCTACCAACCTACTACCACAGATGGTAGTACCCTCCCTGGGTGGTTGCTGTCTACCAACCTACTACCACAGGATGGTAGTACCTCCCTGGGTGGTTGCTGTCTACCAACCTACTACCACAGGATGGTAGTACCTCCCGGGTGGTGCTGTCTACCAACCTACTACCACAGGATGGTAGCACCTCCCTGGGTGGTTGCTTTTACAACCACTACCACAGGATGTATACTCCTGGTGGTTGCTGTTACAACCTACTACCACAGGAGGTATACCTCCTGGTGGTTGCTGTTCTACAACCTACTACCCAGATTTGGGAGACCTCCCTGGGTGGTTGTGTCTACCACCTACTACCACAGGATGGTAGTACTCCCTGGTGGTTGCTTTTTACAACCTACTACCTATAGTATGGTATTAACTCTTTTTCTGGGTGTTTTGTTTACTTCATTTTCTTTTTAATTTTTTTTCTGTTTAATACTATATTTATCCCCTTTTTGTTTAATATAAAAATATAGTTTTTGAAAAATAAAGGATGAATATGTGGGAAATAATCCGGGGTATACCTCCGTGGGTTTTGGGAATACAAATTATTTAAACAGGGGTACATCCGGGCGAAATTAAAAAGGAAAGGATATTGTGGGTTCTGTTTACCCAATAACTACCAATATACGTAAGTACTTTAGGTAGGTGTAACATATTATTGCAACATACCCCCTGTAGTCATCTTCTTTCTAAAGTAATCTGAATTTCTCATTTATATCTATTTTAAATTTTTTTTATACCTTTTTAAATGGATTAATTACATTAATGGATTTTAAAGTGATGTTTTTGTGAAAAAAATTGGTAAAAAAGGAATAAGAGTCAGTAACAAATTGATGGGTATTTGAAACAACCACCTCAATTTTAGAATGTACCATATGGAAAATAGGACAGCAATACTTTCCCATACACAAATTATCTTCAAAACATCGATTTGTCCAAATTTTAAATGTAAGCATTTCTTTATCATTAAGTACTGCTATGTACCTGCTTCATTTTAAACAATTGTTTGTCACCCGGCCCTAATCTCCTTCCTCCTCTCCAATCAATTTTTCTTTCTTACCCCTTATTCTACCATTAAACTTACTTGGATACACAAATGTTTGTTTTTTTTCCTTTCCCCTCTGTGCAAATGAAACTAGTATCTCATTTTTATCTCCTCCTATACTTTTGGCCACCTTCCTTTCTCCCTAAACTATTCTTCCCAACCTTTCCTTGTCAATAAACTAATTGTCTTCCCAATTCTTTATCCTTTCTTCATTACCATCCTTCATGTAAACAATTTTTCCCCACTTTTAACCTCCTTCCTCCCCTCCTATCAATTCTTCCTCCCTTACCCCTTAATCTAAATCACTGGACCATCTCTTTTCATTATTAACATTTGACAGATAAAACCATCCTCTCCCTCTCCAGTACAACTTTACCTCCCCATTCTAACATCCTTGTTAAAATAAGGCAATATACAAGGGTGCTATCATTAGTTATTCCAGCTAACTATGTAAAGCAAAAATACGAAAAGTTAAATAAAACTTATTTCATTTCAAAAGCATATAAAAGCCTGTAACTGTTTACACTATCATATAATACTGAAATATAGGGCCAAAAAGTGCAGTCTTAAAATTTCATACTTTAAATTTTTCACCTTAGCATAAGTAGTGGGGAATATTATTATTTAGATATCTAAAATGAAAATGGTTCATGACATAACCGTGAAGCAAATGACCAAACAACATGTAAGCATGTCCTTATTAATTTAAAACTTTATCTACAAATGTAATTTTTTAGACCAAATTCATGTCATATAATAACTCCTTATGATACCACAATAACCTGTAAAGTTCATTACACTGTAACTGCTTAGCTATCAAAACTTTTCTCAGACCATTATGTGACTCAATTTTTGACTACCACTTCAAAAGATTCATGGGGTCATAATTTAACCTATTAATCTTACTCATTTTTCTACTAACCCCCTTCCCAAGCTTTCTTCTTTATTATTTTTCATCATCATTACTTTTTTCCAACTCCGTCTCTCACTCACTCACACTCACTCCTCTCACTCTCTCTCCTCACCTCCCCTCCCCTCATCACTCTCTCTCCTCTCTCTCTCTCTCTCTCTCTCTCTCCTCCTCACTCTCTCCACTCTCTCTCTCCCCTCTCTCTCTCCTCTCTCCACTCTCCCCTCCCCTCCTCTCTCCTCTCACTCCTCTCTCATCTCTCTCTCCTCTCTCTCTCTCTCTCCTCTTCTCAAACAGCTTCTTATTTTCAGCATAAAATAATCATGAATGATATTTAAATATTGAACAATAGGTCTGAGTCGTGAGCTTCAGGAATGTAATCCTCTGTCTCCCATGTTGTAATAAACTAAAAAATTTTATTTATATCTCATTTATGACTGCACTATATTGTTTATACTGTAGCTGCAGTGATTACTCTAGTGGAGTTTCCTTTTACTCATCACCTGAATATTAGTTGCCCATACTATTAACAAAGACTGCTTTACAATGCTTGCCCACAAATGTGCACTTTGTGCAGAGCCTGGCTTGCTTAGTGACAAAGAATCAACAAGTGACCATCTGTGTGCTTGAGCAGTGAGTGTGTACAAAGTAATGATGCCTTCAAAACAATCATCGATTCATTCTTGAGATGCCCATAAAACTTTAAAAGATGAGACATAAAGACTGAGAACATTGCATTATGTGTTACATAACTCTTTACCATATTATGGTATTATTAAAAGATGGACACAGTAATTTCTCTTATTCAAACTTCTCCATTTTGGGTCCTTTTTTATTTCATATTTTAAATTTGGAATCGAAAATGACCATCTGAATTTAAGATGTTACTAAGCAAAAGCAAAAAATTTCTCATTAATCTGGATTTCAGACAAGTTAGCAAAATGAGTCAGCAGTCTGGCAAATAAAAGATGCTTTCAGTTTTTTAAACAGGTTTATGGATGAATATGACATTGTTACTGTGATGTACAAGGGCAGAGCAATGTATTTTTTTTTTACCCTGTTATGGCCAATTCTAAAGGTTACTTTTAAATTAATTTCAGAACCAGTACCTTAGTTTAATGTCCTTTACCCCCAAGAAAATGTGGCACCAGGTTCCTCTGCTCATGAGTGCTCCCATATCTTAGAAAATTGCTGAATGTTGCACTTGCAAGGCTGTGAATATTAAACTGCTAGATGGCAACTCTACACACATGGGAAAGATTAGTTCACAATGTTGCCTTCAAAATTTAAATGGCCCATGCCACATATCTCACAAGACTTGAATGTACCCATTCATGTCACAAGACTCATTCTGCACCTTACTAAACAAACTCAGTTTATTTTGTTTCATCACGTATAGTACTAGAAATTGGTTTCTGCTTATACACCCAGGCAATCTCTAAGTAATTTACTAGGTGCTAATGTATTGTTCAGTAAGTCTGGTAATGGATTCAGTCAAGGTAATTAATTTATTATTTATTATTATCACATTGGTCGTTTATCACCAAGGTAGGGTGGCCCGAAAAAGAAAAACTCACCATCATTCACTCCATCACTGTCTTGCTGGAGGCATGCTTACACTAGTTATAAAACTGCAGCATGTAGAGTGTAGGCACTGTATTTCCCATCTCAAGGACTCAAATCCAGCCTGCTGGTTTCCCTGAATCCCTTCATAAATGTTACCCTGGTCATACTCTAACAGCACATCAAGTCCTAAAAACCATTTGTCAGATTCGCTTTTACCTAACACGCTCACACATGCTTGCTGGAAGTCCAAGCCCCTTGTACACAAAACCTCCTTTACCCCCTCCTTCCAACCTTTCCTAGGACAACCTCTACCCCACCTTCCCTTCATTACAGATTAAAAATCATCTCATCTCTCAATATTAACCAAACCAACCAAAACTACTACTAACCAGTTTGATGCAACTCCCAAATATTATATTATATAACCTCAAATCTGTTAAAACATCTGCTAATCCATGAAATATTGCTGTTTGAAACATTGTCATATTGTTTTTATGTGTGACTTGAAGATTATGATTCTTATAAAGCTCCACCTTGACTACCTCACATTAGTATTAAGATAAAATAAAGATTTATTAAAAAGTTAACCAAACTTATCTTGTCTAGACTTAAGTAATTATTATGTATTAGGATAAGACTGCCTGAAATGCCCCAGCATCATAATGGCTTTCTTTGTACTTAACTAATCAAAATTGTAAATACACATTGTAACCTTGCAAAGAAATAAAATCTTTATCTTTATTTTTTACACTCTGTCATTCTATTCTGTTCCATCCTCTCTATATGTCCGAACCACCCCAACAACCCCTCCTCAGCCCACTGTTTTGGTAATCCCGCACCTCCTCCTAATTTCCAAACTACAAATTCTCTGCATTATTTTCACACCACACATTGCCCTCAGACATGACATCCCCACTGCCTCCAGCCTTCTTGTTGCAGCATTCACTTCCCATGCTTCACACCCATATAAAAGCGTTGGTATAACTATACTCTCATACGTTCCCCTCTTTGCCTCCATGGACAAAGTTCTTTGTCTCCACAGACCCCCTAAGTGCACCACTCGCCTTTTTTCCCTCAGTTCTATGATTCACTTCATCTTTCATAGACCCATCTGCTGACACGTCCACTCCTGAATATCTAAATACTTTCACCTCCTCCATACTCTCTCCCTCCAACCTAATATCCAATCTTTTGTTAGCAAACTTTTTGTTATCCTTATCACCTTACTCTTTCCTATATTAAATCTATATAAATAGTACGGTAAGCCCTCGATATAGCACACCTCAATATAACAGACTTCTGAAATAACAGACAAAATTCACTGGGTAAATTGTGTTTTAAACCCCTTTATTTTAAATTTTTATTGAAGAATATATGTAAACTATGTACAGTAGGGCCCCGCTTTACGGCGTTCTGCTAATATGGCGATTTCAAATTATGATCAAAACTTGCTATACAGCAAGCGGTCTTTCTAATACGGCATGCCCCACCTGGTTTGTTTACATTCTCTGTGAGCACCTCTCTCTAATATGTCTGGAAACTTTCCAGAATTTCAAGTGTTTTAAAGTTATTGCATATTTTATATGTACGCTGATAATTATACTTATGTGTACCTGTACCTAAATATACTTACACACTGTGCTAGCATGCAGGTACACATTAAAATCACTAAGAGTCTCTCTACTCGACGCTGTATTAATAATACGTTATCTCTTGGGCGTATTAAATGTCGTATATTACGTTAATGTAGATATTTCCATACTTTTTCAAAATTATACAATCACGCTGCATAATACATAAACACGATAAATACATCCCACAGTAGAATAAATTAACAAATATGAGATGTGGTAGGCATGCGACTCGTAGGACTTGTGGTAGCCAGGCGACTTGTAGTCCAACATCAGAGAAAATGTGTACACTATATTACTAATGTGGGTAACTAGAAAATTATTCCTTTCGTATGTAAGTTTATTCAGGTATACACAAATAGAGTTATACAGAATATCATGCAATGCAGCATATATGCAGAGAACCTAGGATAACCCAAAAAAGTCACTGACTTATTTCCATATGTCTTCTTCTAAAAATGGTGTTGCATGAGAATGGGAGGGTTTCTCTTTATTTATTATTTATTCTACTGTATCACCGTGGAGACAACTTGTACACAATGTAAAGTGTTTTTTTTTTTTTTTTTTTTTTTTTCAACAAGTCGGCCGTCTCCCACCGAGGCAGGGTGACCCAAAAAAGAAAGAAAATCCCCAAAAAGAAAATACTTTCATCATCATTCAACACTTTCACCACACTCGCACATTATCACTGTTTTTGCAGAGGTGCTCAGAATACAACAGTCTAGAAGCATAAACATATAAAGATACACAACATATCCCTCCAAACTGCCAATATCCCAAACCCCTCCTTTAAAGTGCAGGCATTGTACTTCCCATTTCCAGGACTCAAGTCCGACTATATGAAAATAACCGGTTTCCCTGAATCCCTTCACTAAATATTACCCTGCTCACACTCCAACAGATCGTCAGGTCCCAAGTACCATTCGTCTCCATTCACTCCTATCTAACACGCTCACGCACGCTTGCTGGAAGTCCAAGCCCCTTACCCACAAAACCTCCTTTACCCCCTCTCCAACCCTTTCGAGGACGACCCCTACCCCGCCTTCCTTCCCCTATAGATTTATATGCTTTCCATGTCATTCTACTGTGATCCATTCTCTCTAAATGACCAAACCACCTCAACAACCCCTCTTCTGCCCTCTGACTAATACTTTTATTAACTCCACACCTTCTCCTAATTTCCACACTCCGAATTTTCTGCATAATATTTACACCACACATTGCCCTTAAACAGGACATCTCCGCTGCCTCCAACCGTCTCCTCGCTGCTGCATTTACCACCCAGCTTCACACACCCATATAAGAGTGTTGGTACTACTATACTTTCATACATTCCCTTCTTTGCCTCCATAGATAACGTTTTTTTGACTCCACATATACCTCAACGCACCACTCACCTTTTTTCCCTCATCAATTCTATGATTAACCTCATCCTTCATAAATTCATCCGCCGACACGTCAACTCCCAAGTATCTGAAAACATTCACTTCTTCCATACTCCTCCTCCCCAATTTGATATCCAATTTTTCTTTATCTAAATCATTTGACACCCTCATCACCTTACTCTTTTCTATGTTCACTTTCAACTTTCTACCTTTACACACATTCCCAAACTCATCCACTAACCTTTGCAATTTTTCTTTAGAATCTCCCATAAGCACAGTATCATCAGCAAAAAGTAACTGTGTCAATTCCCATTTTGAATTTGATTCCCCATAATTTAATCCCACCCCTCTCCCAAACACCCTAGCATTTACTTCCTTTACAACCCCATCTATAAATATATTAAACAACCATGGTGACATTACACATCCCTGTCTAAGACCTACTTTTACCGGGAAGTAGTCTCCCTCTATAATACAAAAAGTGTATGAATGAAAACCAGACACGTTCGCCTGGTTTGTTTATGTTACGTGTGGGTGGGGTGGGGCAGGGAGGGCTACCCTGGCTAGCTACCATACTTCACAAACCAGACTTCCTACAAATAAAACTCACCTCTCGCCCTACATGAAGACTACAAATATTTTAAGGTAAATAATGGGCGTACTGTATATGTATTTTACTTTTTATTGTTTTTTTGCCTAGCTTTATTCCTAACTTAATATATGTTAGTGTAAACTTGTCTGGCATTTATATGCATTTATAAGTGGAAAAAATGGCATTCTGTTTTCCAACGATGTCTGCTTTCCGGCAGTAGCCTGGAACCTAACCTACTGTAAAGTGGGGCCCTACTGTATATAGTAATATGTTAGACGTATATTAGAGTACTCTAGCGCTTGTTCTGTGATTTTTTAAGATTCTGATTTAATGTTCACTTCAACAATTCACCCTGTGGGTCCATTATATCGAGGGTTTACTGTATGTATGTAATTTTTTTTTTTCAACAAACAGGTGTGCTGTATCCCACTGTAAATGTAATTATTTCTTATATGTTCTTCAGTTTTTACAATAAATTTTTCATACAGTTATTTACTGGAACATCACTGCTGCATCATACAAGAGCACTGTACACAGCAAGCATTGATAGCAACACAAATCTTAAGTTGTATAAAAGTTTAACCCTTTCACTGATGAGACCCCTGATCCTGAACTCACTCTGTGTCGAAGAATTTAAAAAAAAAAAAATTATTTTTTCTTATGAAATGATAATCTTTTCCCAATGGTAATGACACCAAAAGTATCAAGTTTAATGGAAAACTTATGGAATTACGCTCTCACAAAGTTAGCGGTCTTAGCAATATATATGCATTAGTGATTTCACCCACTTTGAGCCCTATTTTCAGACAATTCCATTGTTCCAGTCAACCAAACTCAGTTATTTCTCTAGAACTCCACTTGTACCGACTTCAACTACCCAATAAAGTGGTCAGAAATTGGCAATTTGGACAGTCATGCAAATTTCAAAATAGGGTCCAGAATAAACAGTGCAGACATTCCTGGCACTAAAATAACATTTTCTCTGTTCGTTAGTCATGTCTCGAGGCCCCTCTTATATTACTCTTGATTTCCATTTTGAATTTTTATTCTCACAAAAAATAGAAGATTTACTATTATGCAGACTGCTGCATTATTATATAATTGTATAAATAATGTCAACCCATTTGTGACTGCATATTAGACTGGCCAGTTGGACACGTATTGGACAGTGACGTCATTTGTTTACTCTTGAACATCGGCAAAAATCGAGCATTTCCGCTAATTTGAGCTCAATTTCAAGGTACCTTTCATTGTGAAACCAACCAAAATCATCTCTACTTCTGTAATATATCTTCCATTCTGTCAAATGAGACCAAGAAAACGAGAATACAACAGTAAATACTATATGAAAATACACCTCAAATTCAGCGTTTTAATCCAAAAACACTGTCGGAGTTTTTTTTTTTCTCATACACTGCGTACTGCAGGATTTTTTTTTATACTGCACACACTCTCCAGATAAAACTCCAGATAAACTGACCAAGCAGACCCATTCTCTCACATGTAGGTCTGCCAGCTTTCTTCTGCTAGATTTGATGCCGCTAGAACTTTGGCATATTAATATGTCACCAACATTGGCATAAGACATATCTGTATGGCACCAACAGCGAAAGGGTTAAACACTTTTTAACAAATTTGGAAAAATGTTTCTGTACTCAAAATTAAAAAGTCCAATTAGGAGGGAAAGGGATTGTGGGAGGAGGGTACCAAAATATGCATCTAAAGCTGACCAATTATTTTTTAAAACCTTGAATTTTCTTTGCTTTTTTTTTTTTTTTTCAAGCAAATAGGTAGGAGGTACCTGGTATCAGCAAGACTGACTTTCATGTATGCATTGCTCTGAATAAGAGAGCTACCACTGGTAATCTGAGACAGAATAATAGATAATGCATACAAGAGAATAAATAATAACATAAATAAGCTTTTCCTTTCAAATGCACTATACAAATATTAAATATTATATTGGACAACACCCACATACCTACTGTATAAAAAATTTACAAGTTATCACAATTTTTTTTTTTTAACTATGAATATGCAAGAGCTAGATGCTGGAGAACATTCTTAACACTAAATGCATGGCACTATGGAAAACAGTGAAATTCTGCAAACTGCTGGTGTTTGGTTTTATATATTGTATTACCTTTAGCATGAGCCACTGTTGACAGCATGCAGCAATAAGCATAATACCAGCAATTCATTAACCATTAGTGGTTTCTAGTATAGCCTGCATAAATATGACTGGCAACTCTAACTTACAGATAAGAATTTACAATGTTTTCCATTACACCAGCTAATTGTACTTGAGGTGAACGCTTCAGGCTGTAATTTCAAACTGTTCAATATTATTTACAAAATCAATGCCAGCATAATAATTCTCTTCATTACAAAACATTAAAATATATTGCCTTTTATTCACTACAGACATACCACTTTGTAAATATCAGTAAGAAAGTTAGAAATAAACTCGTAAGAATGCCATAAAGAGACTCGTCAAAATAGAGCAAGAGTCGTTAAAATATTTGAGGCAAGATTCATCAGTTTCATTGTGCAACAATAGTGTAAGTGCTGCTGCAAGTCTTTATCACTTATTATTAAGCACCACATATACACATACTTGTTTCTTCCCCAGGCAAACATTTGAGAAGCAAGAAACATATCATTATCCTTACTATTTTACTTGTAATATTGAAAGACTTTGTGCATATTTGCATGACATATACTTTCTTACTCTGTCTTACTTTATAAATTAAAGTAACAGCACTGCTCAAATAAGTACAGTATAATGTTTGTACACAAGTACATTAAAGTTACTATTGAACACTTCACACACATTGTACTTTCAGTCCAACATTGTGATCCTTAATTGGTAAAAATTGTGAGCTCAGTGGACACTTGATCTTAGTACAGAAACAAAGAATGAAAATGCTTTGTGGATCCAAACTCTGGTATACAAGGTGACTGCTTAAGACATGAATAATATCACATACCTAGGATTTGTAAGAATGAGACAAGACCTAAAAGGTAAAACTGATAATGAATATCCAAGAAAATACTGTAAAATAAAAATTCTGTACCTAGGTTTTTAAGAAATAACAGAATTCATCTTGTTTCAGTGGAATAGAGAACTGAGGAATTAAGAGTTACTGTATTTCAAAACATTACACGTGGAATTGGAGGCTATGAAGAAAGAGGACTTTTTGGTGGCATCAAAACAACTGGGGGTGACAGAGGAGTTAAATTTGACAGTACGGACATGGGTAATGGGGGGGACGGCAATAATGGCAGATGTGAGAGTGGTGGCTGGGGAAGCGGCTGTATTAGGGGCTCTTCGAGAAGAAGATCAAAATTGCAGCGTTTTACTATAACTGTGGCTTCATCAGGAGACATCTTGTGTGTTGTGATCAGATGTTGCTTTAGATTCCTGCAAACATTAAAGTTCCATATACTAAAATACTATGACAAATTGTTTTAGCACTTTATTTGATAATAATAATAATATGGCACAAATTAGAAGATTAATAAAGTTTACATAAATAAGAACCTACCTATAAATGTCTAAGTACGTATATAGTCAGTACAGTGGACCCCCGGTTCGCGATGCTATCGGTATTCGATAAATCCAGTAACCGATGCATTATATCGCAGAAAATTTGCCTCGCTTCCCGATACAAAACCCGGTATGCGATGTGGTTCGTACGAGACGTGTCCATGTGTGGCCTGAACTGCCCCGTGTGTGCCAGTGTTTACAAGCCAGCCAGTGTGAGCACATCTAAGGATACATTCGGTACATTCCATATTATCACTGTTTTTGGTGCCTGTTTTTTCCAAATAAGTCACCATGGGCCCCAAGCGGTTGTGAACCACTTTAGGAAAGTCATAAAGGAACAAGAGGTATAGGCCTCTATGGACAGATACGTTGTGCGACAGAGATCCAGTGACTCTCAACCTGGTCCTAGTGGCATTAAAAGAAGGGAAGTAACCCCGGAAAAGGACTTGCTACCTCAAGTCCTAATGGAGGAGGATTCCCCTTCTAAATGCTAACACCATCCACACACTCCCCTCCTCCCATCCCATCAATCATCACCAGATCTTCATTAAAGGTAAGTGTCAATTATTCTTTCGTTATTTATTGTTATTTATTGTTATTGTTGTTATTGTAATTACTATTCTATTGCATTAAACTTAATATTTCATGTGGTAAAAGTTTTTTTTTCATACTTTTGGGTGTCTTGCACGGATTAATTTGATTTCCATTATTTCTTATGGGGAAATTTGATTCGCTTTCCGATATTTTTGGTTTACGATGAGCTCTCAGGAACGGATTAGTATCGCAAACCGGGGGTCCACTGTACATGAAACTGGGAATTTTATTTGCATACATTAACATGTTGATGTACTGATATTCAAATTAATATTTTAATATTACTGTGGCAACATTTCACTGTCCAGGAGCTTTGTCAAGCTGGCTTGATAAATATGAGAACTGGATACAGTAGTGCCCCACTTATACGGCAGATTAGGTTCCAGGCTACTACCAGAAAGCGGACATCGCTGGAAAGCGGAATGCCAGTTGTTTCCACTTATAAATGTCAGATAATAAGTTTTCACTAACATATATTAAGTTAGCAATAGAACAAGGCATTAAAATACAATAAAAAGTAAAATACACACACAGTACACTCATTACTCTCCTCAAAATATTTGTAGTCTTAATGTAGGGTGAGAAGTGAGTAGTGTTTATTGTAAGAAGTCAGGTGTGGTAGGCATGGTAGCCAGCCAGACCACCACACCCACATGTAATATACTTCGACATTTAAAGAGCCCTAGAGCGATAAAATGCATATAGTGTACACTCGTTACTTCCCTTAAAATATTTGTAGTCTTAACCCTTTGACTGTCGCAAGCCCCTTTCTGAAACTGTCATTCTTTGTTGCAAAATTTTTGGAAAAAAAAAAAAAAATATTTTTTCTTGTGAATAGAGAATCTTTTCCCGATGGTAATGACACCAAAAGTACAAAATTTGGTAGAAAACTCATGGAATTATGCTCCCGTGAAGTTAGCAGTCTCGGCGACATATACGCATCGGCGATTTCACCGACTTTGAGCCCTGTTTTTGGCCAATTCCAGTTGACCAAACTCATAGCTACTTCTTTAGAACTCCATTTTTTCTATCAGATGAGTACAAGAAACTGCCCATTTACCGATTTGAACCACCCAATAAAGTGGTCAGAAACTGGCAATTTGGCCAATTTCACATAAATTAAAAAAGATGCAATTTCAAAATAGGGTCCAGAATAAACAGTGTAAACATTCTTGGCACTAAAATAACATATCCTCTGTTTATTAGTCACGTCTCTAGACCTGTCTTATACGTATTACTATTGCTTTCTATTTTGATTTTTTTGAAAAATGCAGTATTAGAATGTGGGGCAGAAGTTTGTGGTTATAGGAGGGTGGGTGCAGGAGGAAAGAGGAGTAATTGGTGGAATGATGAAGTAAAGGGTGTGATAAGAGAGAAAAAAGTTAGCTTATGAGAGGTTTTTACAAAGCAGAAGTGTTATAAGAAGAGTAGAGTATATGGAGAGCAAAAGAAAGGTGAAGAGAGTGGTGGGAGAGTGCAAAAGGAGAGCAGATGATAGAGTGGGAGAGGCACTGTCAAGAAATTTTAATGAAAATAAGAAAAAAATTTGGAGTGAGTTAAACAAGTTAAGAAAGCCTAGAGAACAAATGGATTTGTCAGTTAAAAACAGAGTAGGGGAGTTAGTAGATGGGGAGATGGAGGTTTTGGGTAGATGGCGAGAATATTTTTAGGAACTTTAAATGTCGATGAAGAAAGGGAAGCAGTAATTTCATGCACTGGCCAGGGAGGTATACCATCTGTTAGGAGTGAAGAAGAACAGGATGTGAGTGTGGGGGAGGTACGTGAAGCATTACATAGAATGAAAGGGGGTAAAGCAGCTGAACTGAAGGGATCATGACAGAAATGCTAAAAGCAGGGGGGGATATTTATTTATTTATTTATTTATTTTTATTTATTTATTAATTTGAACATGATACAGTGAAGTACAAAGGAATACAGTTATTACAGTGCAACATGCCAAAGCCCCTTGTATGCAGAGCATTATGGGCAGGCTTAAAATTAACTTAAGACTAACTAAGCAATGATATATTCAGTGGTAAAAACATTATTGTAAACAGATAACAATTTAGCACAAATGAGTATTACAAAGACAGGTCATATGGTCATTTACTGTGTTGCTGTGCGTTCAGTAGAATGGAGTATTCTGTTAGGTAATGTAATTAAAAAATAAAGTCTGATTGGGTCACAGGTTAGACATTTATGAGATACAATAATGAGAAACATTTATGAGATACAATTTATGAGATACAATTATTCAGTATTTATTTAGTTGTGAGTGAGTAAGTGATTTTTGAGAAGAGACTTGAATTTATAAACAGACAGTGTTTCTTTTATATTCACAGATAATGAATTCCAGATTTTAGGGCCTTTTATGTGCATTGAGTTTTTGCATAGCGTGAGATGGACATGAGGAACATCAAAGAGTGATCTGTGCCTTGTGTTATGGTCATGTGTTCTGTTGAGGTTGGTAAGGAGATGTTTGAGGGGAAGGTTTATATCAGAGTTAAGTGTTCTATGAATGTAGTAGGTGCAGTAATAAGTATGGATGTTTTGTATGGTGTGTAGGTTTAGAGTTTTGAATATTGGTGGAGTGTGCTGCCTGTAGTGGGAATTTGTTATCATTCTGACTGCAGCCTTTTGTTGGGTAATTAATGGTCTGAGATGGTTTATTGTTGTTGAGCTCCATGCACAAATTCCATAGGTGAGATAGGGGTAAATAAGTGAGTGATATAGGGCCAGGAGTGTGGAACATAGTACCGTATCTTCGATAGTATGCCTACGGTCTTGGAAATTTTTTTGGAAATTTGTTGTACATATATGTGTTCGAAATTTGAGTCTATTATCAAGGTGGATTCCTAAGAATTTTCCCTCTGTGAATTTTGTGATAGGTGATTTAGTGTTGGAGTGGTTGGTATTTTTGTTTAATAAATGTATGAAAGAGGGGAAGGTACCTAGGGATTGGCAGAGAGCATGTATAGTCCCTTTATATAAAGGGAAGAGGGACAAAAGAGATTGTAAAAATTATAGAGGAATAAGCTTACTGAGTATACCAGGAAAAGTGTACGGTAGGGTTATAATTGAAAGAATTAGAGGTAAGAGAGAATGTAGGATTGCAGATGAGCAAGGAAGTTTCAGAGTGGGTAGGGGATGTGTGGATCAAGTGTTTACATTGAAAGCATATATGTGAACAGTATTTAGATAAAGGTAGGGAAGTTTTTATTGCATTTATGGATTTAGAAAAGGCATATGATAGAGTGGATAGGGGAGCAATGTGGCAGATGTTGCAAGTATATGGAATAATTGGTGGTAGGTTACTAAATGCTGTAAAGAGTTTTTATGAGAATAGTGAGGCTCAAGTTAGGGTGTGTAGAAGAGAGGGAGACTACTTCCCAGTAAAAGTAGGTCTTAGACAGGGATGTGTAATGTAACCATGGTTGTTTAATATATTTATAGATGGGGTTGTAAAAGAAGTAAATGCTAGGGTGTTTGGGAGAGGGGTGGGATTAAATTATTCGGAATTAAATACAAAATGGGAATTGACACAGTTGCTTTTTGCTGATGATACTGTGCTTGTGGGAGATTCTAAAGAAAAATTGCAAAGGTTAGTGGATGAGTTTGGGAGTGTGTGTAAAGGTAGAAAGTTGAAAGTGAACATAGAAAAGAGTAAGGTGATGAGGGTATCAAATAATTTAGATAAAGAAAAATTTGATATCAAATTGGGGAGGAGGAGTATGGAAAAAGTGAATGTTCTCAGATACTTGGGAGTTGACGTGTTGGCGGATGGATTTATGAAGGATGAGGTTAATCATAGAATTGATGAGGGAAAAAAGGTGAGTGGTGCATTGAGGTATATGTGTAGACAAAAAACATTATCTATGGAGGCAAAGAAGGGAATGTATGAAAGTACAGTGGTCCCTTGCTTTTCATAGTTCTCGGCAATCTTAAATTTCGCCAATCATAGGGGTATTTTCGTATAAACATGGACTCGCTTTTCATAGGTTGACTCACGAATAGTAGTTCGTCCGGGACGCATACGCACAGTGTGAGCCGGGGAGGCCTCCCTACCCAGCCAGTCTGGCATTGTTTACCAGTGAGTGAAGGTCCCCTCAAGTGCTCCTACGAAATATTTCATAATATTCCACTCATTTTAGTGCTTGCAAGTACTAAATAAGCTACCATGGCTCCAAAGAAAGCTCCTAGTGCCAAGCCTGTGGTAAAGAAAGTGAGAAATATGTACAGTGACAAAGTCTTGGGCCATTTTAGGAAAGTGTTAAAGAGACGCCAGAAACAGAGCTCTCTCCACAGTTACTTTGCGAGACAGGACTAGAGTGACTCTCAAGGTGGTCCTAGTGACATTAAGAAACAGAGAAGAGAAGCAACCCCAGAGAAGCAATTGGTACCTGAGGTGTTGCTGGAAGGGGATTCCCCTTCCAAACTGTAAACAATCCAATCTCTCTCCACCTCTAGTCTCCCATACACTAAGAAGAATCTCCAATAAAGGTAAGTGTTATGCTGTTAATGTTTCATTCATCATTTCCCATTGTATTGTTTATGTACTACATGTATATTTCATGTAAAAAATTTTTTTGTTTTAATACTTCTGGGTGTCAGGAACGGATTAATTGTATTTACATTATTTCTTATGGGGAAAATTGATTCGCAAATCGTAAATTTTGTTTATAGTAGCTCCTCCAGGAACGGATTAATTACGAAAAACGAGGGACCACTGTATAGTAGTACAAACACTCTTATATGGGTGTGAAGCTTGAGTTATGAATGCAACAGCAAGGAGGCGGTTGGAGGCAGTGGACATGTCCTGTCTAAGGGAAATGTGTGGTGTAAATATTATGCAGAAAATTCGGAGTATGGAAATTAGGAGAATGTGTGGAGTTAATAAAAATATTAGTCAGAGGGCTGAAGAGGGGTTGTTGAGGTGGTTTGGTCATTTAGAGAGAATGACATGGAGAGCATATAAATCTGTAGGGGAAGGAAGGCGGGGTAGGGGTCGTTCTCGAAAAGGTTGGAAGGAAGGGGTAAGGGAGGTTTTGTGGCCGAGGGGCTTGGACTTCCAGCAGACGTGCACGAGCGTGTTCGATAGGAGTGAATGGAGACGAATGGTATTTGGGACCTGACGATCTGTTGGAGTGTGAGCATTGTAATATTTAGTGAAGGGATACAGGGAAACCGGTTATTTTTATATAGCCGGACTTGAGTCCTGGAAATGGGAAGTACAATGCCTGCACTCTAAAGGAGGGGTTCAGGATATTAGCAGTTTGGAGGGATATGTTGTGTATCTTTATACATATATGCTCCTAAACTGTTGTGTTCTGAGCACCTTTGCAAAAACAGTGATTATGTGTGAGTGAGGTGAAAGTGTTCAATGATGATGAAAGTATTTTCTTTTTGGGGATTTTCTTTCTTTTTGGGTCACCCTGCCTTGGTGGGAGACAGCCGACTTGTTAAAAAAAAAAAAAAAAAAAAAAAAAAAAATTACTGTTATGCAGACTACTTCATTATTGTAAATATGGTATAAATAATATCAGTGCACTAGTGAAAGAATATTAGACTCCCCAGTTGACATGCATTGGACGTGTGGTGTGATTTGCTTACTCCTGAACATTGGTAAAAACCGAACATTTCCGCTACTTTGAGCTCAATTTCAACGTTGTTTTCATCGTGAAACTAATCACAATCATCTCTATTTCTGTAATATATTTTACATTTTATCACGTGAGCCCATGAAAACGAGAATACGATAAATACTATACGAAAATACATCTCAAAGTCTGCGTTTTAATCCAAAAAAAATGGCCAGTTTTTTTTTTCTCATTACACACTGTGTGCTGCAGGATTTTTTTTATGTGGTGCACACTGACCACACAGACCCATTCTCTAACATGTAGACCTACCAGCTTTCTCCTGCTTGATTTGAAGCCGCTAGAATTTACGCGTATAAATACGTCCAAAACAGTGGAGCGTAAGACGTATATATATATGACCAAAACAGTCAAAGGGTTAATGATCTTAGTATAGGGTGCAAGGTGAATAGTATTTTTTTGTAGAAAGTCAGGTGTGGTAGGTATCGTAGCACATCTGGCCACCCCACCCACACATTATATACATGTTACAAAGCATTTAAATTGTCCTAGAGTGATAAAATGCATATACAGTACACTCATTACTTACCTTTAAATATTTGTAGTCTTAATGTAGGGTGAGAGGTGAGTAAACGAGATTAAATGAGTAAATGAGGGAGAGAGCGACAGAGAGAATAAGTACATGAGAGAGGACAGATGCGAGTTATGTAAACAAGCCAACCGAATGCGTATGGTTTTAGTTCACTCCGGCAAGCCGACTAGAAAAACATCTCATATTTATGTTAATTTATTCTACTGTGGGTGTATTTATCATGTTTGTATGTTAGGTAGCGTGTTTATTATATAATTTAAAAAAAAAATCATAGATGGATCAAGCAAAATGTCTATATTAATGTTTTATATGACATTTAACCCTTTGAGGGTTTCGGACGTACTAGTACGGCTTACGACCCAGGGTTTTTGATGTACTAGCACGCCTAAATTCTAGCGCCCTCAAATCTAGTGGGAGAAAGCTGGTAGGCCTCCATATGAAAGAATGGGTCTATGTGGTCAGTGTGCACAGTATAAAAAAAATCCTGCAACACACAGTGCATAATGAGAAAAAAAAAACTTTGACCGTTTTTTTGGAATAAAACAGCAACTTTGCACTGTATTTTCGTATGGTATTTATTGTTGTATTCTAGTTTTCTTGGTCTCATTTTATAGAATGGAAGGCATATCATAGAAATTGAGATGATTTTGACTGGTTTTACAATGAAAAGTACCTTGAAATTGAGCTCAAAGAAGCAGAAATGTTCGATTTTTACCAAAGTTCAAAAGTAAACAAATCATGCCAAGCGTCCAATACACGTCAACTGGTGAGTCTAATATTCTTTTGCAAGTGCGCCAATATGATTCATACCATTTTTTATGCTAATGCAGTAGTCTGCATAACAGTAAATCTTCTATTTTTTGTGAGAATAAAAATTCAAAGAGGAAAGCAAAAGAATGTAAGAGGGGCCTTGAGACATGACTAATGAACAGAGGAAATGTCATTTTAGTGCCAGGAATGTATTTCTTGTTTGTTCTGGACCCTATTCGGAAATTGGCATCTTTTGAAATTTGTGTGAAATTGGCAAAATTGCTAAATTCTGACCACTGTACTGGATAGTTGAAATTGGTAAATGGGTGGTTTCTTGCACTCATTCAATAGAAAAAAATGGAGTTCTAGCAAAATATTCATGTTTTTTGTCGACTAGTACAGTGGAACTAGCCGAAAATGGGGCTCAAAGTGGGCAAAATCGCCGATCCGTAAACATCGCCGAGACCGCTAACTTCACGAGAGCATAATTCCGTAAGTTTTCCATCAAATTTCATATTTTTGGTGTCATTATGATCGGAAAAAGATTCTCTATCTTTTCATAAGAAATTTTTTTTTTTTTTTTTTAAATTTGGCCGACCCTGAGAACGAGTCTCGGAGAAGGCCTGTTGACCCTCAAAGGGTTAATGTGCCTCAGAGTGATTATTATTGTGTTATTATTATTATCATTATTAATATGGCATCTTCAAGACTTATAAGGCAATCTTAGAGATGTTAATGTGTATCGGCACGCCAGCACAGTGTGTAAGTTGACTTAGGTACAGGTACACGTAAGTATAATTATCAGAGTAGTACATGTATATATAAAATAACTTTAAAATGCTTGAAAATTTGAAAAGTTTCCAAAGATAATGAAGAGATGCGGTGCTCATGGAGAATGTAAACAAACTGGGTGGCATGCACTGTATTAGAAAGACAGAGGGAGCTGTATAGCGAGTTTTGGTCATAATTTGAAATCGCCGTATTAGCGGAACGCCATAAGGCGAAACATCATAAAGCGGGGCCCTACTGTATAGAGATTCAAAGTGGGTATTTTCTAAACCATAACTCTGTTGCAAAGTATAGCTAATGATGGGGTGAGGGCCAGAACACATCATCACAGTAAGGATTTACTTACTAGACAGCTATGTGCTTCATGAACGAGTCTTGTATAACCCACAGTGTCCTGCAGTACATATGATACTACTTGATAAATGATAGTGGTATATATGGACAAAATAATAACAGCAAAATTGATGTAAAGGTATACCAAGTTTGTAAAGAAAATATAAGTTTACTTAGGTATAGGTACACATAGGTATAATTATCAAAGTATACATGTATATAAAATATGAAATAACTTTAAAATACTTGAAATTTTGGAAAGTTTCCAGACATAATTGAGAGATGTGCTCATGGAGAATGTAAACAAACTGGGCGGCGCGCAGTGACCGTATTAGAAAGTCAGGTGGGGGAGCCGTATAGAGAGTTTTGTACATAATTAGAAATATCCATATTAGTGAAATGCTGCAAGGCAAAATGCCACAAAGCAGGGCCCTACTGTATCTGGTATATCCATGTGAATCCTCCTGTTAGGTTAGTCACATGAAAGAAGAAGGAATGTTTGGATTACCATTATGGTCTTAAAATAGCATTAGTCAGCAATGATTATAGGATAGTTAAAGCTTAACAGAATGCTAAATAATAGTTTACCACTTCTTCATGTGGCTCCAGTATTATATTTGCTTTTATTCCACTGAACACAGGCAAATAGAACACTATAAATACAGTATAGAATATATAAACTAATAGATTGTAAGTATATGATTGAAATTAAAGCAACATATAAAAGAATAAGAAAGAGATGATTGTGGATGATGGTTGGTTGATGTTGAAGTCTCCTGCTAGTAGTAGGTGGTGCTTATTCATGTGTGTATCTGTAATCAGTGCTGTTAGTTTATCACTAAAGGCTGGGATATTAGTATGAGGCATCCTGTATATGGCTCCAATTGTTATAGTTTTTTTTTTTTTTTTTTTTTTTTACAGAGAAGTTTGCAAATATACATTGACCGCATTCATCATTGAAAGATATGATGTTCTACATGATAGTTCATTAGAATAATAGATGGCAATACCTCCCCCAATTTGTTCTGGCCTGCAGTTGTGGACTGCTGTGTATCCTGATAGTGTGTAGATGTCTTTTGTGTCATTCTTAAGCCAGGTTTCAGTAAGAATAATACAGAAGAAGGTTGTCTCTAATGAATCTTGGAGTGCCAGGAGGTCATCATAGTTTTTACTTAGGGATCTAATATTGTAATTCAAAATTGTAATATTTCTGGCATTGCTGAGGACAGCACTGGCTTCTATTGCTGTAAAGTAAAAGGCAGTTGCTTTCACTTAAATGTTGACTGGGATTTAGATTATATAGATTCAGTTCAGGGTCGATTTCAGCATTGAGCATTTAGGGTTGACTGGTAAATATATAAATGATTATGAGTTGCAGAAGGTGATAAAGGGTAATATTAATATCTGTAATAGGGGAAGGGGGTTGAACAATATTGGCATTAGTGTATATTGTCTAGTAGATTGTAGATACTAATAAACACATAGTGATATAGTAGTAATGAAATATAATGAATGATTATGACTAGATATATCAATCGCACCTAACTGTTATTTCACTAATGACTGTATACAGTAGACAGTAAAAAAAATAAGGTTATAATCAGTAGCACCTGGCTTTGGATTGTATTTCACTAACTCTATTATAGACTGCACACAATAGACAGTTAAAAATATAGTTCTATACTAATAGAGGACAGTAAAAGATAGTAAATAATAATGCTGGGTGATATTGCCATTCACACTAAATCTCAAGAGTGCAAGTCCCAAGGATATTCATGAAATTGACATTCTGAACCAACCCACCCTCTAAACCATCACAGCTCTACATGTTGCACTTGCTACAAACACTGGGTTACCTTCTCTGACTGAGCATGCGTCCACAAGTGGGACAGTGACACCGTTGTCTGGAAGGCTGTGTGTATGGAGAGGTGGAACCCATTCCCCCAGATCCACTTCCTGCCATTGTAAGTTGAACATCAGATAAGTGGAATGAGAAGCGATGAATCGGATCTGTTGCACCTGTGATGAGACAGACAAGTTTTTCTATCCTGTAAACTAAATGATTAAGAATGAAACTTTGAAACTTAAATATTCACTTGAGGATTACATGTATACATGTATAAGTTTTTCTACTGAATATCTCAGTGAAAACCATTAACCTGAAAATCTAACATTTAAAGTCATTATGTCACTAAATTCTTTTCGAAAATGTTGAATATTGTACAGTTATGATAATAAACTTGCTATGATATATAAAATATGGCAAAACTACCTAAATTAATTAATGATTTAATAAATTATTACTGTTAATAATCAAATCACACATTTAATTGTTAATAAAGTAGGAAATGTTATTCTTCTATATTATCAGCACTACTTACTGAGCTATATTCTATAGTGTGGTCAGGGATAATAGTGAAAACATTAATGAATGTCATAATACATATGTAATTAATACCATTAAAATATACACAAGAATCATATATCAAGGAAAAAAAGCATTTGGGCAATTTATTTTTTTACATTAAAAAGTGTTTTTTCTCACTTTCCCTTAGGAAAAAAAACATACAGCATAAAAAGCTTTACAGTACTGTACTTTAAAAAAAAAAAAAAGCCTCTGGGGGTAAAAATGCACTTTAAATAAAGTTTTTAGCTGTATGAGCAAACCCCGAAATAACGGATCTGTATAAAGTTTTTGAAATACAAACAATTGCTGAGTTGGTTGATCTGAAACAGGGGACAAAATCTGTTGGTTACAGTTTGCCTTTTATTTTACTTGTGCATAAACTCAGTCTCTTAGTTTTGCTACACTTGCATTCCCACACCCATTTACCCCCTTAACCCATATGTCAAGATTTTTCTGTCTTGTCAACCTTACTTGGTACTCCATCCCTTTTTTCCATTATTTACTAAAAGCAACCCCTATAGAATTATTTGATAAAAAAGGATCCCTTTTGCTAATGTGTTGGTTCCCATGGAACTACAAATTGAACTTGTTAGAAAACACACAATACTGATACTTTAACAACATTGTAAGGGGTTTTTTCATCAGCATTCTTAAAGTGAAAACATATATTTTTAAAAATTTACGTCACATTGTGATACTTTAAAATTTTAAAAGGGACATAGAGGAAAAGAAAACTGAAGAAATAAAATTTTTTGTTTTTTATTCGTATTTTTAAAAACGGGAAAAATTTACTTCCCAGTCACCACAAACACCATAAAAAAACCTTACGTATACAACCAACTGAACCTGAAAAAAATATACAATTTTTGCGATAAAAAGATTACTCCATTATAAAACACTAAGACATTCACGTTCCCCTCATACGAGGTAACACTTTTGAACATAAAGCCGTATTTGCTAGCATTTTTTTTTTTAAAATTTGGTTAGAACAAAAAGAGTTTTGGGAAATAAATTTTTCTGAAAAATTGAACTGCGACAAATAGGGATAGCTTATGTAGTACAAACTCACAGCAAAATAAAAAACCTTCAAAATTAAGTAAAACATATGCATAATATTTATGCATGATTTTTTTGGGAAAATTTTGACTTTAAAGGTAAAGTTGGTAGAAGAAAAAATTACAAATAATTTTTATTTGAATATAATTTTATACATAATTTTTTAAATTCATGTACAATATTTCTTTTTTGATAATCAGCGGCGGGGTCATAAGTAACAAAATCTTTATTTCCCCTTTTCAGCACATATTTTAGTTAAATAAGTAATCAAAAAGAGCAGATTCTATAATACATTTTTTTGTTTAAAAACCCTTTAAAAGGCCAAAAAGTAAATTTTGTTTACGCGCGTAGCGCCCCCCAAATATATATAAGTTTTCTTTTTTCTTCATTCAACATTGCCCAATAAACCGAGCACCCAGACAGAGGGGGAAAGGGTGGTACACTCGGTGTTCCATATTAAAATAATTGGGGGTGCCCGGGGACCTATGCTTTTTTTCCTTTTAAAAAAAAAGATTTCTTTTTTCCCCAAAAAATTTGGGGGCTACGCGAGTGAGAGTTATATACGTTTGACCATTTAAGGGTTAAATTTCCAAGCCCTCCCCTTTAATGGGGTACTTTTTATCATGTTTATTTAAAAAAAACATTTTTCATAACCCTTTATAACGCTATCAAGCCTTCATTTCTTTTTTTTGCATGAATTTATAACTTTTGTGCTAGAATGGGTTTATCGAGAGGGGGTAAAAATCGGGGGATCATTGTTTAACGAAATGTTTCCCCCGGCTAAAATTTCGTGTTTTTATCCATACTATTACTGTTTTAGTATTAAGTGTTCAAAAGTACACTTTAGTAAACAAAAAACAAAAAATAAGTTTTTTTTTCTCGCCCAAAAAAGCTTGGGTAAAAAGGGACTTTCTTGGGGAAAGTACAAAAAATGAAATCCAGAGCTGTAATTTTGGAAATAAAATTTTTTTTTAAGGGTTTTTGTTTTTTATGTTATAGTATCCTTAAATCAGAAATTCTACATTGCAAACAAACACAAGTAGCTGAGTGACATAGTGTCTGACCGTGTAAACACAGAGGGGGGGGGGGGCCCCCCTTCGCAAGTACGGGATATCCCCAGTGGAGCCCAAGAAAAATTTGATCTTTGAAGGGGTCCCGTGTCGTACAAAGACACATTATCCCAAATATTTTTTAAAGGGGAAAAAAAAGGGCTGCCTCACCATTAAGCAGCTCAGCCCAATGTGGGAAGGAATATTGAGAAAGTATTTAAGAATCACCTTGCTTGGATCCTCGGGAAAAGTATAAACCCTTAAATGACAACAGGACCCAAAATTTTTTTTTGTACAAGATATATCCCCATGTGCCCCTTTAGTTGGGGTAAAAAGGGGTGATGAAACCTTATAAGTACTAAAAAATGGTGTTCTTAATGAAAATATCATAGGAGTGCACGTTTTTGGGCTGATCACTGCCGGGACGCCTAAACATGGAGGTATGTAGGCCTATGCCAGAATCATTGACTGCTCATGGAGAAGCGCCCTGAAGGCCCTCAGAAATATATTAGGGGAGAACCCAAAGAGGCCCGGGTCGGCAGTTTCCCCCATGCACCTGTGGGAAGAAAAAAGAAAACAAAATCCTCACCGGAGGATTTTCAAAGAAGTGCAAGAAGTGCCACAGCAAATTAAAGTCACCCCCGGGCCATCCTTCAAGGGGTGGGGGGAGCAGGTGGTCCTGTTGCGATGAAAGGGCCTGGAAGGGGTCACAATTCAGGACCCCAAGGCAGAAAAAAATCATGAAACAATGAGGATGCAAAGAAAGTGCAAATGGGAAGGGGAAAAGACACTTCCATTAAAAAGAAGTAGATGGGAAGGCATAAAAAAACTCGTACTCACCGCCAAAGAAGAAGACATCAGGAGCGAGTTTAAACAAGTCCAGGGTCTGATGCAAAAGGGAAGGGTTTTTGGGTTGGGGTTTATGGGGAAAAATTCCCCATCTGATAGGCCCCAGACTCCACCCGAGAAAGGAGATCTGGATAACATCCCCCTGTTGCAAAATTGGAAGGTGTACCTTGCTAACTAAAATTCTCACAGATATTTAATTGGGTAAAAAAAAAAAAGAAAGGGGGAGAAAAATTTTCTGTTGGGGAGAAAGCAAAGACATGGCTGTCAGAAAAAAAACTGGCAAAATTAAGTCGCGGGGCAAAAGTGATAACATTGTAGATGCTCTCGAGTTCCTTTCTTTTCACCAAAAACAAGTTGATGAAGGCCCCAACCCAATGAGCTATGAGGACACACCAAAGGTAGCTCTCAAACTGGAAGCAGAGGCATCAGCCATGACAGGGTGTGAAAGAAAATTAACGATCATATTCGCCAAACCCTGAGGTTTTACAAGAAATGGACCCTGCTGGAAACCCTCCTGGAGCACCCAAACAAGAGGAAGATGTGTGCCTCTGTGAAGAGAGGAGAACCAATAACCCCTGCACCACTAGAATACAATACTTTTTTGAAACAGTGACTCCTGGAATTTGTGAAGAGGAGCAACTTTCTTTGGGGAAAGATAAATACATTGGTTTTCTCAGCTTGATGTATCTCAGAGTTTTTTTTTTTCTTAAATTGCTTACTTGTGGTTGGATTTATATTTTCATGGTAGTGTACAGTGGACCCTCGGATTATGTCGTCATCGGAATACGTAATAATGGGATAAAGTAATGTTTTTTCGTCAAAATGTTGGCTCGGTGATCATCATTGAACTCGGTATAAGTCATTCGTCTGGAACGTGTCCGCGTGGCCTGAGCGGCCCTGACACTCCATGTACAGCCAGGGTGCCATTGTTTATCAGCCAGTGAGGACAATCCCACCTGTTCATACGATACATTTTGTATTATTCCATTCTTTTTAGTGCTTGCAACTACTAAATAAGCCACCATGGGCCAAAAGAAAGCTCCTTTACCAAAGGTCTGGTACTAGAAGGCGATAAATGCGATAGAATTCAAGAAAGAACACACCAGCCAGGATACTTCCCCACACACACACCAGCCAAGGTACTTCCCCACACACCAGCCAGGGCACTTCCCACACACCAACCAGGGTACTTCCCCACACACCAGCCAGGGCACTTCCGTACACACCAGCCAGGGCACTTCCCACACACCAACCAGGGTACTTCCCCACACACCAGCCAGGATACTTCCCCACACACCAGCCAGGGCACTTCCCCACACACCAGCCAGGGCACTTCCCCACACACCAGCCAGGGTACTTCACACACCAGACAGGGTACTTTCCCACACACCAGCCAGGGTACTTCCCCCACACACCAGACAGGGTACTTCCCCACACACACGATTTGATTTGATTGGGACTTGCGCATGAGTGAATAGAATTATCAAAGCTTATTGCTTGGGAAGCATAGAAAATTGGGTTGGGCAAATACGATTCTGTTAGTGGGATGGTTTGTAAAGGACCTGCCTAGTATGGGCCAACAGGTCTGCTGCAGTGTTCCTGCTTTCTTATGTACACCAGCCAGGGTACTTGCCCCACACACCAGCCAGGGTACTTGCCCCACACACCAGCCAGGGTACTTGCCCCACACACCAGCCAGGGTACTTCTCCCACACACCAGCCAGGGTACTTCTCCCACACACCAGCCAGGATACTTCCCCACATACACGATTTGATTTGAATGGGACTTGCACATGAATGAATAGAATTATCAAAGCTTATTGCTTGGGAAGCATTGAAAATTGGGTTGAGCAAATATGATTTTGTTAGTGAGATGGTTTGCAAAGAACCTGCCTAGTATGGGCCAACAGGCCTGCTGCAGTGTTCCTGCTTTCTTATGTTCTTATGTACACCAACTGAGGAAATTGCTTCAGAGGAGGAGAAAGAGGGAGGGAAGAAGGTGCCTTCTTCAAAGATTAAGGACGTTTGTGCAAGGTGGAGTGAGGTGCAAACATTTGTGGAGGAACATCACCCTAACCCTCTCCCCTCCTCCCATCTTCCATACACCAACAAGAGTCTTCAATAAAGGTAAGTGTGATATTATTGTTTTATACTCGATTTCTCATTATTTTCTGTATGTAAATCTATATTTAATCTTAAAAAAAATATTTTATTTATTATCACACCGGCCGATTCCCACCAAGGCAGGGTGGCCCGAAAAAGAAAAACTTTCACCATCATTCACTCCATCACTGTCTTGCCAGAAGGGTGCTTTACACTACAGTTTTTAAACTGCAACATTAACACCCCTCCTTCGAGTGCAGGCACTGTATCTTGCAATCTCAAATGGTTCAATCGGTCTGCCGTTTGCACTGAATCCCTCTAAATGTTATTGGCCACACTCTCATGTCGCATTTTAAACACATCTCCAGGGTACTTCCTACACACGCACGCAGCCGGGTACTTCCCCACACCCACCAGGTATCTCAACCCACACCACCGTACTCTCCAACCCTCCAGGCGACCCCTACTTCCCCACCTACACGATTGATTGAATGGACTGCACATGAAGTCAATTTTTCAGCTCATTGCTTGGACAGACATTGAAAACTTGGCTTGCAGCCTATGAAATTGTTTTGAGTATTCGCAAAACCTCGGCTATATGTCCAACAGTCCTCTGCATGTTTCCTCCTATCATTGTCTCTAATGACACCAGCTGAGAAATTGCTTCAGGCGAAGCTGGGAAGGGATAAAGGTGCCTTCCATTCAAGATTAAGGACGTTGTGCAAGTGTGAGTGAGTTCAAACTTTGTGGAGGAACAACTCTCCCAACCCTATGCACCCTCCTCCTCTTCCCTCATCAAACAAGAGTACTTCAATAAAAAGTGATAATTTTTGTTATTATTCTCGATTTCTCATATTTCTGATGGATTAATTATTTAATCTATAAAAAAATAATTTTTGTTAATATTTTCGGGTGTCTGGAATGGATTAATTGGATTTACATTGTTTCTTATGGGGGAAATTAATTCGGAAATCGTCAGATTCGGGTTTAGTCACTCTCTCTGGAACGGATTAATTACGAAAACCAGGGGTCCACTGTATATGTAAATTAACTTTACTTGACTTAAATTAACCAACCCTAATGTAAAGTGAAGAAAATAGAATTTGAAAAAAAGGAAGTGTTAAAAAAAAAAATTGTCAAAGTACGTACCATGTTAGAAAACAGATACATATAATGTAATAAAGATAGAAGAATAAAAGTCAGTATGATGGCTGGAACAGTTTACAAAAAACTCACACTTAGAGAAGAAACTTTAAATGATATTTCTGTGCATCATGAACCATAAGCAAGTCATAACAAAACTATAAAAACAGAGAAGATCATCCGGGTAAGGAAGAGGGAAGATGAAGACGATGTAATAACAGCAGCAACAGCAGTAGCGGTGGTGGCAGTGGTAGTATCAGTAGTGGTAATAATAACAGAAAAGAGGTGCATTGTAGTAAACCTAATAATAACCCATGTTAGGAAAAACAAAAAGAAACAAGTAAGGCAAAAATTAGAAGAAAGGAGAGATGAAGGAAATACAGAAGATAGGTCATGAGAAAAGGAGAGAAGGCAAAGATTAAGTTAATTCACTCTCAAGACTTCACCAGATTTGTACAATCACATCCAACCCAAGTCTTTTTCTGTTGAATCTCTCATTACCACAAGTAAAATGTTCCTCTTGATGCTCTCAAATTTCTCTGAATGAAGGCTAATGAAGGTCTAAACCTACTGATGTCGTTTTTTTTTTTTTTATCTTATTTGCTTTCATGTAGATTCTAACTTTTTTTTTTTTCTTCCAGGGTAACTTCTATTATCAAACCTTTGGTATTGCTGTAGGCTCACCTTTATCCTCATTCTTGCTAACCTATATATGGAGCATTTTGATACTGTTTTACTTTTTATATCTAGTCCTCCCCCCCCCCTTTTTTTTTTTAGCAAAACTGGATACATCAACAATGTGCTGGTTCAGTAGTGCCTGCCTTTCTCAGTACATTGTCAAATACTCTAATCTTTAACCCTTAACCCTTAAACTGTCCAAACGTAGATCTATGTTCACATGCCGGGGGCTCCGAACGTAGATCCACATTTTTTTTACATGCTTTCAAATGGAGCACTATGCACGTGAACGTAGATCTACGTTTTGACAGTTTAACCCTTTCAGGGTCCCCAGGCCCTCTCCCAGACTTGTTCTCAGGGTCACCCAAATTTAAAAAAAAAAAAAATTATTTTTCTTATGAAAAGATAGAGAATCTTTTCCCGATCATAACGACACCAAAAGTATGAAATTTGATGGAAAACTTACGGAATTATGCTCTCGCGAAGTTAGTGGTCTCGACGATGTTTACGCATCGGCGATTTTGCCCACTTTGAGCCCTATTTTCGGCCAATTCTAGTGTACTAGTTGACAAAAATCATAACTATTTTGCTAGAACTCCATTTTTTCTATCGAATGAGTACAAGAAACCACCCATTTACCGATTTCAGCTATCCAATACAGTGGCCATAATTTAGCAATTTGCCAATTTCACACAAATTTCAAAAGACGCCAATTTCCAAATAGGGTCCAGAATAAACAAGACAGACATTCCTGGCACTAAAATAACATTTCCTCTGTTCATTATTCACGTTCTCAGGCTCCTCTTACATTTCTTTTGCTTTTCACTTTGAATTTTTATTCTCACAAAAAATAGAAGATTTACTGTTATGCAGACTACTGCATTAGTGTAGAAATGGTATAAATAATATCAGCACACTTGTAAAAGATTACTAGACTCACCAGTTGACGTGTATTGGATGCATGGCATGATTTGTTTACTTTTGAACTTTGGCAAAAATCGAACATTTCTGCTAATTTGAGCTCAATTTCAAGGTACTTTTCATTGTGAAACCAATCGAAATCATCTCAATTTCTGTAATATGTCTTGCATTCTATAAAATGAGACTAGGAAAACTAGAATACAACCATAAATACCATAAGAAAATACACTGCAAAGTCGGTGTTTTAATCCAAAAACACGGTCAAAGTTTTTTTTTTCTCATTATGCACTGTGTGCTGCAGGATTTTTTTTATGCTGTGCACACTGACCACATAGACCCATTCTTTCATATGTAGGCCTACCAGCTTTCTCTTACTAGACTTGAGGGCGTTAGAATTTAGGCATACTAGTACGTCAAAAACCCTGGTGCGTAAGCCGTACTAGTATATCCGAAACCCTGAAAGGGTTAAGGGTTAAAATGCTTGATTAGACCCTTGCCTTCTCATTTTCCTCTTGACCTGTCTTTTGTATAGTAAAAGCTCAATTTAACAGGGCTCCAAGTGATGAATTTCAGAAATACCTTTAAAATCTATTGGATAAATTGATTTTAGAAACAACGGACAGTCTGCTGGGTACATAATTGTCCATTATTGTTATGATGACTAATGGACAAATTATGGAAATACTGAACAAAGTCGGTTGGGTGCAGATAAAACGTACCTCTTGTCAGCAAATAATAAAGTGTATCAAAGGAATAAATAATAAAGAACCCTTAAAGCCAGCAGAAGAATTTAAGAACTGACAAAATATTTTGTGATACTACAAATTCAGGCTTCGATGAAAGAATGATATCATAATAGATATCATTGCAGTAGAGGCACACTTGCATAAAACTTATTGTAGAGACTATACACACCAAAATCCAAATAAAACCTACTCTCCCTGCGACAAACTGGAAGACTTACCAAAAAGTGGAGATGGCTGCTCTTAATATGCCCTCATAAAATATTTGGGGTGATGTGTTTTTGAACTCTTGGATGGTTTTTCTAGGTAAACTCACTGCTCATTTCTTTTTTTTTTGGGGGGGGGGGATGGTGGGGATGTGATAGTGCTTAGTATGATTCAGCAAATCAGCTCATGGATAAGCTCTAATATTTTGGCAAGATTTCACAGAGGTATCAGCAGACACAGTTGGCTACCTGTCAACATTCAATGCTCCAACTGCAGCAGCAATGTCAACCCACTAGCATTGTAGGCATTCAGAATACTGCAGTTTTCTTGGATCAGGTTGTTTGTGAAGGCAACAGAAATAGCATGAACACACCCAAACAAGTTTGGAGGCATTGTACTAATAATAGGTAACCCTCTCATAATTTGCAACTTTATGTTACATATTAGCAAGATGTTTGGTTATGCAAGACTTCATGACATACCAGTTGAGTCAAGAGTCATAGATGAAGGGTCATTTAATAAGGGGAGACAATAAAACACCAACGATCAGTAGTACAAAATGATGTATGAAATGCTGATGAGGTTTTGAGATCAACTTCACTGAAGGTTTTCCAGAATTGAATGACACAATTCAAGCACTGCATGAGCTTCACCAAAATGTTTTTGCATGTAAACATGCAAAAACATTTTGCTTGTTTACATGGCTTGTCTGAAAGTTTAGCAGCATAAGGGGGGCCCACTCTCAGTGTTTAGAAGACTTACACTGGCAAGATCAACACCCAGCTTGAACTACAGGCCTCTTGATTTACATTAACTTGCTATTATGCGATGCCCTGTTTCTATCAGTAATTCTGAATATGCGACATAGGATCAATTTATGTGATCGGTATGGTTCGCAATGTTCATTAAGATTTTTCTTTTATGTAAATAAATATTAAATGTTTTTTTAATTGAGCTTAATACACCTGCCATGGCCCTGTAACACATCTACAGCATAAAATGAGAGACATAAGTACCCCAGGATGACAAGATAAATGATACCTTCATCTTCTTGCATGTAAATACAATCCTATTGGTGCTTTGAAATGGATAAAATCAACTATGCACCAATAACATGGCTGAAGGAGACCTGTCCAAACTTGAATGAACATTTTCAAAGCTGTGAAGTCTCTATGAAGCTTAAGTACAGTATCAAATTCTTTTAGCCAAACTGCTGTGGATGAAACCATTGGAGAGGCTGTGAATACAGGCACTCAAATTGCCACAATACATGGCTTCAGCCTCAAACCAGGTACTGTCCTTCTATTTTCTTAAGTGTGCACTGAGACAATAGTGTGAACACATCTCGATTCAGCATCCAGATATCAGTCGCCCAAACCTAGAGAAACCCTGCATTAGGAGATATTGGTATACTGAACTGGAAAAATTTATTTGATCATCTCCACTTGACCAGCTGCATTTGAAGTGTATGCTTTCCTGCTGAAACTACACTAAGGTGTGTGGTGACATGTTAACAGCTCCATCACCTGAGGTGCATGCTTACCTGCTGACAGCTGCACTAAGGTGTATAACAGATGCACCATCTCAGGTGTGTGCTGACCTGCTGACAGCATGCCAAAAGAGTGATGAAAGCTTACCAGATTTTTCCAAAAACAGCAGCTACAGAAATGTCAAGGGCTTTATAAAAAAACATAAAGTTAAAGCTGTGAACTTTCTGGGTGATAAAACAGACAACCCTTAATTGTACAGGGAGAATGCAAAGAGAATATCTTGAAACCCGATCCAAGGTTGTTCACAGACGTGAGTTATTAGTGCTGAGAACAGAAAATTGGACTTGTGGAACAGTCTTGGTCATCCTTTAGTATTTTACTTAGTAAGTTGGAGAATGCTGATGGCACAAAGGTAAAAAAAAAAAAAAAAAAAAATGCATTTTTAGCACAAACCTGGAGAGCTGAATTTCACCTGCTGAAGGCATCCCACGTTCATCTGCCACGCTTTGATGACGTGGGACTCCTTCATTCGTAAGTTCAGTGAGCTCTGTGGTTACATTTTTGTGCAGATGCTTCATGCTGGCCATGGAAACAACAGAATTTCTGTGGTATTTGATGTATACCAAAAGTATTCAATTGTATCAACAGATAATGTAAGTCATGGTTCTGAAGGCAAAACATTCTATCAAATAAGATTTGGTCACAAAATTAAGAATTGGAGAAGGCTTCTGACATACACAGCAAGCAAGACTAAATCTCTAAGCTTCTTATTGAAAGCTGAAAGAACTTAAAGTACAACTTGGTAATGCAACTAGATTTAACACATATTTATACACAATAAAAGAAAAATTGAGGTCCTCACGTTCAACCAAGAAAATGCTAATACATACTTACTGTTACAGGCTAAGCATGATGCAGTAAACTACCTGGCACTATGTTACATTGCTCATGCCTAAGTACATCTTTCATGTGCTTAGGCATGAGCAATGATATCAGAAGTAAAAACATTCATTAGAAAGGGCACCGAAACACACTGATTGTTCTTATTACCTACAAAATAGCTGCAGTACTAGAAGTGTGTGTGTACTGCATTGTTGGGACTCATCCATGGACTGGGTGCAAGGTGCAATACTGCAAGCACACTGGCCAGACAACTTAAAGCTAACTGCATATATCTAAGATAAACCATTTTTGATACACTATATATCAAATCCTAGAAAAATAGCATTTAGTTGGAAATATCCATTACCTGATTTCAGAAACTTCAGGTTTAAGATGATCTGAAAATGATAGCAGCATCTAGTCCCTCAATTTGGTAATCAGATCTTGTTTGGCTCATAGACTAAACAAGGATGTCTGTCTTCACAGTGTGGTTGACCAATGTAATGGTTTACAGGAGGAGGTAGCAAGTACTACAACCACTTTAAACATTAAAAACTTTATGCTAGACTAAATAATAAAGATGGGACATTATGAGCTTAGTTCTACTCCTGTATCTACACATACATACTGAATATAGGACATTTTAAGCTTAGCTCTGCTTCCTGTAGCTACAAATAGGTAATCACATAAAACATGTTCCACTCAAAGACACAGTATTGTGCTTTAAGAAAAAAATACAGTACCTCCCTTCTCTCCTACATACCATACCCAGAGCCTCACTCTCATAAAATGCTAATTTTAACAACTTACATGTTCCATACATATGCAAAACACCTGCCAGATTGCTCCCAACACCCTAACATGTGAGGCAGTGTGTGCCAGAATAGAATACTCACTAAATTCACACAATGGAGAAAAATGCAGGCAGTGGGGAGATCAGAGATATGAAGCTTAAGTTACCATACTCTGTTATGGGACACTGAGCCTAACTTATAGATGCAGAACACAATTTCTACATATTCCCACAAACAGATGACACATTACAGAATTGTTTCCTTCACTAACTTGGATTTCAGCCATGGTGGTGCTCATTCTTTTCTGCGGTGGAGTGCTTCACATAACTTTTCCAAGTCCATAAGTGTAACAATAGCTCCTTACCATTATCTAGTACTGTGTTGTTTATTCACATGCTTTAATGCAATACAGTTAACAACACTTGTTTTCAGTTATTATTATTACATTAATGGAAGGGGCACTAAATGGATCATACAACACAAAGGGGAATAATTATTTTTCAGAAAAGTCCTTCAAAATCAGTGCAAATATTATTAAAGTGATGCTGAGTAATTCATTTACGTTAAATAATAATAACTAAATTTAGGCAGACATTAGATGGGTCGGAAACACTTAAGCTACATTGCATTGTTATTTTAGTAAGGCTGGCCTTGCATTAATTTCATGAGGAAGCACTAAACCTGTAAGGGTCATACAGCACAGGAAATGGAAGGAAACCAAGACACTTTATAATATCTCCTTTGGGTTTAGCACTCCCCCTACGAGTGTAATAATAATAGGCAATCAAGTTTGATATAAGAAAGTGGAAGGCACATCCAGTTCCCTGGAGCAAGAACTCTTCACCAGCATCAGAGCACCCCTCCCTCACTTTGAAAGGAAGGTTGGGATGAGCTGCAAAATTAGTTTTCATGCATTATCAAATATTTCCTCTCCTATTAATTTACATAAGTGACTATACAGGCTTTTACAGCTTTATGTGGTTTTATTTTATGTATTTGTTTTTATGGGGTGACCCCATTTCTCCTAGTAACTGATACATGCATTTTAAATTCACTCTTGTGCAATCATTAAAGCCGAGAAGCACTTGATCAAACCATATCTCATTAAATATCACTCTAAACTGGTTTATACTTATATTTATAAGAAAGAAATGAGAGAAAGAAAGCAGATTTAATCATGGGAAATCAACTTAGCATATTATCAATGAAATTCAAAGAAAATGGACACCTGGCAAGATAAAATTGGCTTGCATCAATACACAGTTGGAGCTGAGGGTGAAGGAAGGAAGGGATTCATAATGTGTACACTTCAATCCAGATAAAAACAGGCTGATTGGTTACTGATATATGATACTCTTGGTGCAAAGAAATTTATTGAGGAGACATTTTGCTCGGGGAAGCTTTTTCATTTTCGAATTGAAAAAACTTATTATATTGAAACATTTCCTCAATAAATATCTTACCGGTACATGTGTCATAGTTCACACTTGTCAAGTGTCAGTAACCATCTCTCATGGTTGGTGGTGGAGGAAGGGCAGAAGGGAATAGGATTATCATTTTTTTTTATCAATTGCATTTAATTTTGGTATAGGACTGTCTGGTGCCTGTCTGGTATGCTCATAATTTTTTGGGCAAAAATAGAGGAGTGTGGACCTTCTCCTTGGGAAAGTGGAACAGAATTCTTCCTCCGTAAGCCATGCGTGTCGTAAGAGGCAACTAAAATGCCGGGAGCAAGGGGCTAGTAACCCCTTCTCCTGTATAGGTTTACTAAATTTAAAAAGAGAAACTTTCATTTTTCGTTTTAGGTCACGTTCCTCAGTGGGATATGGCCGGTTTGATGGAAAAAAAAATGTGGACCTGTTTCCTCACTTGTATTATAATGTATAGGGTTTATGATTGAATTTTGAATTTTATTTTATTCTTAGTTCTAAACAATTATCTTTTTTCTTATTTTGTACATGATCATTTGTAGAGTTTGTAACATATTAGAAGTAATACTTGTAATTTTAAGTGTTAGAATATTGGTTTTGTAGTATGTGCCATGGGCTAGCAATGCATCTATTGAATAAGGCAAGGGACACCTATATTTATCAATGAACAAGATCAATATTTCAAAACTAAATATTTTTTTGTTACACTAGGCTTGTCTGACCAACTTTTACAATTGCTCAGTAAAATATTCTCAAGCAACAAAATTTTCTTTCAAATTATTTACAACCTGCTTGTAGCAGTAAATTAATCCCTGTACTGTCTCTCATGTAGATCTACGTTATTGATGCCAGCATCACATAAATTTACGTTTTAAGCACAGCACCCTCAAATATGCTGTGAATGGTAAGTTCTACCCAAGACATAAGAAAATGGGTCTGTTCAGCAGGTATGCACAGTATAAAAAAAATCCTGCCCCTACATAGTGCATGGGAAGAGCAAACTTCTGACCTTGTGTCTAGTTTAAAATAGCAGATTTGAGGTGTTTTGTAGGATGGTTTTATTAACTGTTTCTTGGTATCAAGCCACACTACTGAAGTATAGATAGTTTTGATCAGTTTCAGGACTGGAAGTAGCTTGATATAGGGCTCAAAGTAGCATAAATATAAGAGTTTTGATGATTTTTCTGAGTAAGGGTAAGGCCATCCTACCACCCCTGGTCTGTTTTGTGGGCTTATATGAGATCTGCTCCCATTATTGGGACTCCTTGAACCATGGCCAATCATTGGTTATACTGTACTTTATTATCCAAGAAACAGGGTAAAACCTGTTTTTTTTTTTTTTTTTTGTGTGTGTGTGTGTGTGTGTGTGTGTGTGTGTGATGATGATGGATTAAAAATAGGGGGCAAGTATAATAGAGGCACCTGAGGTTCCTTTAGTGGCTGCAGTGCGTATGTACAGTGTTTATTTTGGACTCAGTTTTTAAACTGGAATTTGTTTAATTTTGTGTAAATTGGCTAAATTAAGAACTTCTTTGCACTTTACAGGATAATTCTATAGTTGAATTAGCAGTTTTGTGCTTAATTGATAGAACAGAAGCCATACTAGCAAAATAGCTAAGAATTTGCTCATTTTGAGTATTGGAATTGGATTAAAATAGGACTCAAAGTGGGCAAAATCACTTGATGTTTAAATTGTGCCCCGACCACCAACTTTGTGCCTGCATAATTCTGTAAGTTTTCCATTAAATTTCTTATTTTTCCATTTTTTCTTTAAATTGTGACACTGACTCAGCACTTTTAATGTTAGGGTTAATAGTAATGCATAATCATTAGACTAAATTTTGTGTTATTATTATAATTAAAAAGAAGCGCTAAACCACAAGGGCTATACAGCGCTGCAGGGCAGGGAAGGAAGCGAGGGTATCAGGTGGCAAAAGGGAGACGGATGATTAGTAGGGTACGGAGAACAGCGGGGCAGTGGATAGTGCAGGGGTAGAGGGTAGCAAGAGATTGAGGTAGAAAGGGCTGAGGGGAGTGCTATAGGTATCATCATCAGTGTTTGTGGAGTAAATCAGCAAGAAGGGAGGTAAATTGAGAGCAGCAGAGCGGATACGACGTTGGAGGTAAATTCTGCATGCTCGTTGATAGAGTGGGCAGTCTAACAGAATGTGGCTAACTGATACTGGAACCTGACAATTCTCACAGAGAGGAACAGGGCGCCTCTCCATGAGATACCCATGAGTAAGACGAGTGTGGCCAATGCGAAGACGGGAGAGAGTAGCCTCCCAACCTCGACACTGATGACAAGAAGACATCCAGTAACCTATACTCAGTCTAATAGAATGAAGTTTATTATTGAGCAGATCAGACCAACGTTGTTGCCAATGGGTGTGAAGGTGGGTAACTATTACAGCAAAATTGTCCGTGAATGGAACACCTCTGTATGAAACTGGAAGGTCATGTACTGCTGACTGCACAGCAGTGTCTGTCTGTTCATTGCCTTGTATGTCAACATGACCAGAGACCCAACAAAAAACAATATCTTTATGCTTGGTAGAGACACGGCGTAACCAAAGTTGGATACGGAGAACTAGGGGTGAGGTGTATCAAATTTTCGTATAGCCTGTAAAGCACTAAGGGAGTCTGAAACAACCATGTAGGCGAAGAGAAAAGGGATGGAGCAAACAGGGGCGATGAACAAATAAAGATTGTCTACTAACATCGGTGACTCTTCTATATATGAAAGGATTGCGGATATCATGAGAGCGAACATAGTAGCGAAGGCAATGGGCATCACGGCGATCGGACAAGGATGGAATATTCACTTCTGCATAGAGGCTCTCAACAGGGGAAGAGCGAAAAGCACCAAGGCATAAATGTAATCTCTGGTGATGGATGGGATTAAGGCTAGAGAGAGTAGCAGGAGAGGTCACTGAATAGATCTGATCACCATAATCGAGTTTCGATAAAATGAGGGCTGAATGTAGGCGAAGGAGAGTTCGACCCATGAAAGATGAGCAAGGGTTTTAACCCTTTGACTGTCGCGGCCGTATATATACGTTTGCGAGGTACCGTGTTTGACGTATATATACTCATAAATTCTAGCGGCTTCAAATCAGGCAGGAGAAAGCTAGTAGGCCCACATGTGAGAGAATGGGTCTGTGTGGTCAGTGTGCACCACATAAAAAAAATCCTGGAGCACGCAGTGCATAATGAGAAAAAAAAAACTCCGACCGTTTTTTTTAATTAAAATGCCGACTTTATGGTCTATTTTCGTATAGTATTTATGGTTGTATTCTCGTTTTCTTGGTCTCATTTGATAGAATGGAAACTATATTATAGAAATGGAGGTGATTTTGATTAATTTTACTATAAAAAGAACCTGGAAATGGAGCACAAAGTACAGGAAATGTTTGATTTTTGCCGATGTTCAAAAGTAAACAAATGATGTCATTGTCCAATAAATGTCCAAATAGCCATTCTAATACGCAGTCATGAATGGGTTGATGTAATTTTTACAATTATTACAGTATTGCAGTAGTCTGCATAACAGTAAATCTTCTATTTTTTGTTTGAATAAAATTTCAAAATAAAAAGCAAGAGTAATATCACAGGGACCTGGAGACATGACTGATGAACAAAGAAAATCTTATTTTAGAGCCAGGAATGTCTGCATTGTTCATTCTGGACCTTATTTTGAAATTGTCGTATTTTTTAATTTTCGTGAAATTGGCCAAATTGCAAATTTCTGACCATGTTATTGGGTAGTTGAAATCGGTAAATGGGCAGTTTCTTGTACTCAATCGATAGAAAAAATAGAGTTCTGAAGAAATAGTTATGAGTTTGATTGACTGGAATAACGGAATTAGCCGAAAATAGGGCTCAAAGTGGGCGAAATTGCCGATTTTTAAATATCGCCGAAGTCGCTAACTTCGCGAGAGCGTAATTCCGTCAGTTTTCCATCAAATTTCGTTTTTTTGGTGTCTTTACAATCGGGAAAAGATTCTCCATCATTTCATAAGAAAAAATAATTTTTTTTTTTTTCGAATATTTTGCGACACCAGAAGCAACTTCAGGATTTGGCCCTTCGACAGTCAAAGGGTTAAGAAGGTTCAGCCGGCTGTGACAAGTTGCCTTCAGAGAGGTAATGTGAGGTTTCCAGGATAACCTACGGTCAAAGAGAAGGCCTAGAAACCTGACCATATCATGTTCAGGGATATGCGAGCCATAGAGGTACAAAGGATGATCAGAGATGATAGAGCATCTAGTGAACGTAATTTGGTGAGTTTTAGTACTGGAAAATTTAAACCCATGCGTGTTGGCCCAATTGGAAACATGGTTGACCGCATGCTGGAGAGAAACTGTAATGAGGTGACAGTCAGCGCCTGTACAAGCAATAGCGAAGTCATCAACATAAAATGATGACCAAATATTGGATGGAAGAAGAGAGGGCAAATGATTTACAGCAAGGAGAAAAAGTGCTGTGCTCAGAACACATCCCTGGGGGACACCTTCAGCTTGGACAAAGTCCGGGGAGAACATATTATTAACCCGAACTTGGAAATATCTGTCAGTTAAGAAGTTCTTAAGAAAGGATGGTAGATTGCCTCGGAGGCCTAAGGAGTGGGCTTGGGCCAAAATATTATACCTCCAAGTTGTCTCATATGCCTTCTCCAGGTCAAAAAATATGCCAATAACTGAGTGGTTATTTGCAGAGGCATTACGTACATATGTATCCAAGCATAGTAAGGGGTCTATGGTAGAACGGCCCTTACGAAAGCCATATTGACTAGTTGAGAGACTGTTGTGTGTCTCTAAATACCACATTAAACGTCGATTTACCAGATGTTTCATCACTTTGCAAACTGCACTGGTAAGAGCAATGGGACGATAGTGGGAGGCATCATGTCCCGTAGTACCCGGTTTGCGGAAAGGGAGAACAATGGCAGATTTCCACAGCTGGGGAAGAGCTCCTTGTGACCAAATAAGATTGAAGAGTTGTAAGAGGACTGCAAGGGCTGACTGATGTAAATGTTGTAACATCCGAATATGAATGTCGTCAGGCCCAGCTGCCGATGATCGGCAAGCTGAGAGTGTCGCTTCGAGTTCCTGAAGTGTAAAAGGAACATTATAAGATTCTTCTTTGAGAGAAGAAAAGTCTAAGGGCACTAACTCTCTGGCAGACTTTGAGGAAAGAAACGAGGGGCATAGATGGAGCCCCTGAGAAATACAGACCAGATGATTACCAATTTCAATGGCAAGAGGGTTTGCTATATCAACACCGGCAACCCGCAGAACAGGAGAGTATTTACCACTCAGTTTCTGCACTTTTTTCCAGACTGCACTCATAGAGGAAGCAGAGGTGATGGTGGAAACATAATCTCGCCAGCAAGTGCGTTTAGCATCATGGATGACACGGCGAGCGACCGCATGCTTCTGCTTAAAATCAAGAAGTCTCTCTGTGGTTCTATTGTACCGGTACCTGCCCGATGCAGCAAATTTCAAACGTACTGCTCGAGCACAAGCAGGAGACCACCAAGGCACGCACTTCTGAGAATGCCTGCCCAAGGTTCGGGGTATAGAATGAGAAGCTGCGGTTAAAACTGAGGTCGAGAAGAGGTGTAAAAGCTCATCAATGGAGGACAAAGAAGGAACCTTACTAAAAGCAGTTAGTTGCGAGTAAAGGTCCCAATTTGCTTGATCAAATTGCCAGCGTGGGCTATGAAGAGATGGTGAATATGAAGAAGTAAGAATGATTGGAAAATGATCGCTGTCATGTAAGTCTGGGAGAACAGACCAGGTGAAGTCTAGTGCAGTGGAGGAAGAGCAGACCAAGAGATCGATGCAAGAGAGAGTATGAGTACGAAGATGAAAATGGGTGGGAGTACCTATATTTAAAACATGGAGGGGTGAGAGGCGAGAAAAGCCTCCAACTGAATGCCACAGGAATCACAGTGAGACACTCCCCCAGAGGATATGATGGGCAATAAAATCGCCAGCTAACAGAAGTGGAGGCGGTAAGAACGAAACGAGAAAGGCAGCATCCGGGATAGATAATGCCCGAGAAGGAGAGAGATATAAAGAACAGATTGTATACCACTTATCCAAGTGGATACAGGCTGCAGTGTAATGCAGCGAAGTATGAACAAACAGCTGATGGTACGAAATATCAGTGCGTAGAAGGACACTTTCATTAAAAGTCCCATCAGAAAGAGGATCCGAAGAATACAATGAATTATAGCCTGAGATGGGATAGATAACAGCGGAGTGTAATTTTGGTTCTTGTAAGTAAACACCAACAGGGGAAAACCGAAAGAGCAGCATCTGAAGCTCACCTCGATTACCCGAGGCCGCGGATATTCCACTGTAAATAGGCCATGATTGGCAACGATAAAGATACCAGAAATCCGCAGGTAAGGGTACCTACGGACTAGAGGGGTTTGAAAAGTCTACATGTGGCGGCAGCGGAAAACGTTTAAGTAGCGAAGGAACGGGGTGGATCAGTGTCCATTGATGGTTTAGTCTCTGCAATATACCTGAGATAGCTTCAAGTGTTTTGGAATTCAAAGATGTTGCATGAGAGACAATATTGGAGATGGAAGGAGGAGGGTGAGTAAAGATTGGGACAGTAATGGACTGTATCATAGTAAGGGGGGACGAAAGGGTGGAGGGAACTGGAGAAGAAGTGTGGGAGGGGACAGAAGAGGCAGAAACCTGGGAGGTGGCAGAAGAGGAAGAAACTTAGGAGGGGACAGGGGAGGAAGACCCAGTACAAGGAGGAGGGTGAACCTCCACACTTGTAACAGAGCCAGTGAGAGGGGAAGAACCAGGTACAGAGACTGGAATGGTAAAATGTGGAGGTGGAAGAAGAGAAGGAAGGGTTAAAGGAGATTTGAGCAATGGCGATTTTTTGGACTTCTGAGAAGTAGAGGGGCGATTGGAAGGAGGTGTCGTACGAGGTCTTGTCGATACCAGGGCTTGTGAGGAAGAACACGAAGTGAGAACAGACTGAGGTGTTGAAGTAGGGACTTCTGAGCCCAGGACAGCAAAAGAATTAGACAGAGGAGTGACTGTGGAAGGGGTAACCACAGAGGAGGCTGCAGAAGATGGGACCCCAGAAGTGGGGGGATATTTAGAAACATGAGAATAAGAAATACGGGGTAGTATTCCTTGGAGGCATAGATGAGAAACTGCCATAGCATAAGGGAGACCTTCCACCTCTTTGAGGCAACAGATTTCTCGCTCATTTAAGTAGACCTGGCAACGGCGAGAGTAAGAAGGGTGAGCCTCATGACAATTAAGGCAAGAGGGAGGTCGACTACAAGACGTATTAGAATGGTCATCGGCACCACAGACTGGGCATTTGGCTATAGCTCTGCAATATTTCACTGGGTGACTAAATCGCCAGCAATTTCTACACTGTTGAGGTGTAGGGATCACCTTTCGAACTTATAAACGATGTCCTGCTACATAAACAGAGGATGGGAGTTCACGGCTGTCGAAAGTTAATCAAGCCACATTGCAAGGGTATCGTCTCTGCCCACGGGCAGGAAGGACACAAGTGTCTACTTTGAGGATTGGGAGACCTTGGAGTTCCAGCTGCTCAAGAATGTCATCGCCACATGACTGGAAATTCTGTTGGACTATGGTATGGTGCAGAATGACAGTACCACTACAAGAATTGAGGAATGACATCTTTCGATAGTGACAGGAATAATATCGATATGTGAAAGAAGAGAAAGATCATGAGCTTGGGTACCATTCTGGACAGTGATGATGCGTGTACCGCTCTTGAGAGCATGAAAGGAAATATCTCTACCAACATGGCGTAGTAGCGCCTTGTCAACACTATGGTCGGAAAGATAGGCAATAGAGGAAGTCGGTCGTAAAGTAAAAAATTTAGTCCATTGTGCATTCCGAAACTGAGTGTGGAAAGGGAGTGCATGACGTGTTGGTCTTTTCTGAGTAGAACGAGAAGGTGGCAAAGAAGTATCATCAGGCAATTGTCATTGGCGTTTAGGAGTGGGACCGGAGTTGGTCCGACATGGGACGGGCTGGCGATTCGAAAATTGCCACACCGTAGAGACAGTGGCTGGAAGCCAGTCAAAGGAGAGCGAAGGTCAGACAAATCAAAGGAGTCAGTCGAAACCCTGGTACCTGAAGCGGGTGATGAAACAGCACCAGCAAGAGGTACAGGGGCATTAGAAGTATCCGAAGAGTGGTCAAAAAACAAGGCAGGGTCAGAACGGGGTGCGGTAACAAGAAGGGGCCCGGGGGTAACAGGGTCATGGATTGGGTCCTCCATGGTTAGGTTACTTCTTTCTTTTTGTTTTTAAGAAAAAAAGAAAGAAAAAATAAAAAAAAAAAAGAATAAAAAAAGGGGGGAACAGGGAGGAATAGTTCCTAGGAGGAATGAAAGGGCAGGAAATCTCCCTCCGCGCCCAAAAGGACCTCACCACCACAAGTAGCGCAGATGCGGCATGGAACCCGTGCCATACCCTACCCTTCATGCCAGTAAACCAGCAATCCGGGATAGCAACCTCACATCTGCCGAGCTACCTCGGTGGACAAAAGAGAGGGTGGCCGGATATCCGCCACAAAGCATACCTCCTTTGGCCACCACCCCTGGAATCCGAAAGGCGGCCTCCAGAGATACACCCATAACCCGAAAGACACCCAAAGCCACCCCCTGGGAGACCGGAGAGGGATCGGGACATCCCCAAGTGATCCAGATTCCACGGCAAACTACACCATTGCCAAGAACCTCAACGGAATGGGATGGACCCCGGTACCTTTCCCCCTACCTAGGAAATAGCGTGTCTGTGGGAAGAATCCCAAAGGCCAGAAAGAGGAAGGGAATAAGGGAGGGACAGGGAAGAGGAGGAGGAGGAAAGGAAAAAGGGAGGATGGGATAGGGAAGGGGGGATTGGGGGGTAATTAGGTTCAGTCTGAGGAAGGAGACCAACAGGTCTAATTCCTCAGACCAAGAGCCTCTTCACCATGCCAAGGAGCCCCCCTTGAAGAGGACTAAATTTTGCAATATTTAATGAATGATACTAAGTTATTTAATTTATTCTTAAAAAAGTCTCATGCCCAAGAAAACAGTAAACATAGGTAAGTAAAGAAATTCAAATCACTGAAAATTCTCGTAAACCAAATAAAAAAAAATTGAACACGTAATTATTTTCCACGTTACTATATTGCTTAATACAGAGGTACCTCGCAGGTCCCTAAAATTATAACCAGAAACAAAACATTATTTAAAGGTTCTTTTTATATCATCTCTTCATCTAAAACCTAACTGCAGTTCTCTCGCATGAATTTATGAAAATGTGGAATACTATGCCTTAGTGTAGATAAAAAATATTTTAGCATATATTTGAAGTGTGTTTGTGGTACTAAACTATTGCTATTATATATTTAAAAATAACTGTCATGTTTTAACATTGTTTTAAGTATAGTACTTTTATGTCTAAAAATAGGGGTTATATAATGCACATAAAATTCCTTAGTCCTTGGTGAACAATATTACCAAAGAAAATATTTTTTAGTTTGCTACCAGAAGATTTGCAAACTTGCAGTACATGAGCTTTGGTATAATAATGCTGCACATTTATGCCTCGAGTATAAATTCTTTTCAAATTAAAATCCATCCACATCTCGTCAGAAAATAGTCAGTTCACTCATGAACTGACTATTGAGCTCCATAGTGTTTTTGCAAGTGGATGATGTAACTTTTCAATTACACTAATCATATTACTTGCACTTTACTGTTGATACGAGTAATAAGTGGAAGAATTCAGAAATGTATATTTTCTCAGTAGCTTTTGAAACAAATTTTTATTTCTTATAACAGTTGATACTGTGACTTCTTTAAAATACTGTATCTGATTATTCATCCAAATAATTTCAAGTATAACCAATTATTGTTAGGAGATAGGGTCCACCTTTAGTGCGATTGTGGGGCACCCATAGCCTCAGAGACAGATAAGACTTCGAGGAAAAATATTTGGATTTCTCCTTGAGGCTGTTGGAATATTCTGCATCTACCATCTCACCTTTCATAAATGCACATATGTGGATACTTTATTATTAATATATTACTATTATGTATATGAGTAATATTAAAAATTAAATGTTAAACCTGTATGGGTCATACAGCTCAAGTATAGCAGAGATATTGAAGAGAAACTATAAATACAATATCAATCTCTTTCTGAGATGGCATAGGTCTGAACAAGCTGACATGACAGATGTCCTCATCTGTATTTTACAAGTATGAGAATGCTCTATGCAACAAATGTCACAGGACATGAATGCATATTCAAGGTGCATTTTTATATTTGCAATATGAATTCATTAAGAAATGAGAATGAATGTAACTTCAATAATGATATCCCATACAATTTATTTCAAGATATACTGTATTAAGGAATATTGAAATTGCCTATTTTTGCCTGTACATTTATTATCACAGAATATACATTCACTACACTGATATGACAAACACTGGAAGTCCATAATAAACACTGACTATAAGCTACAGGTTAGCTACAGGTCAAGAAGACTTAATATATTACAAGGCAATACAACCAAATGAAATCACAATACCTTAAAAATGAATTTGAGATCACTTTAATATGCAGTAATATAACTATTCAAAAACTTATTATTTAATTTTAAATGCTATGTCTGGAATGTTGAGCTAATGAATAGTCTTAAGAAAAGTCTGAGTTTAATCTTACTTAATATAATATATAGTTCTAATTTAAACTACTCTTGTCCCATCATAAATTTGCTGACTATTAGAATAGGTATATTGCTAGTACTTTCTGTACATAATTTACATACAGTATAAGAATTCTTCGAGGATGTATACTCTTAAGTAAAGACAACTGCTGCAAAGACCACAGCAACAATCATATGGAGTAACAGTAAAATAAGCATGAGATTCAAGTAGCCTTATCATACTTAATAAACTTCATTTACAAAAACCTTTGAAAAATGCTGTATGAAATCTGTATTCAAGTAACAATTAAATCATGTCAAGTCAAACTTGTAAAATGATCCATACTTAAGACAGGCAGTGCATTACTCCCAATGCCTATAAGAAATTATTTTTACCTAGTAGATTATTACACTAGGACTAAGAAAATTTTAGAACAAAAACTAAGGCCTGGTCACAGACTGGGCCACAGGGGTGTTGACCCCCAAAACCATCTCCAGGTATGAGAAAAATCAGGTAAATCTCATGTACTCTTTAAAATGGGAATGAAGTTTGTTAATTTCTATATTTCCTTTTAAAGTAAACATATATTATACAATTATTGAAGGATTACCTGAGTCATGGCTTCTGCTTGTGGCTAGTAAAGTTGTGTAAGCTTTGTACTGACAATGTGAAATTCACAAATTGCTGAGCATTTATGGAACAGAGCCACTTGCTTCCAACACAAGATGGAGCCAGGCTATGGAACACGTCCTTGCAGCTAACTTTTTGGCACTCTAGAACCTCTTACGTAAACCTACTTGTGTGCAAAATGGAATATCTCTTAGGTTTTTATTAACACTGTATTTTAAAGTCAACATAGCTTTATTTCTGCTGATATCATGTTCAAACTGAGGACTTTGATTGCAGAGTATTCAGACAATACTACACTATGAAGCTTTATCTTTTGAAAAATCAAAATGAACAGTGATTCACTTCCTATATCAGCCTTCCCAACAATGAAATTCTGTTCATTAAGTCCCAATTTTTCTTTCTGGATGAGAAATTTATAACTGGCCTCAATATGGGTCAAAAACGTAAGAAAAGGGGGAAAAAAACTGGCCAAAATTTTCATTACTGGAAATGTTGCGAGGATCATGTTAGCATCAGTGTTTTTGTAAATCATGCTGAGAGTAGTCCATGCCCCATAGCCTCATCTATAATCTAAGCTAGTATATCAATATAGTAATTCATATTTTTTTTATTTGTTAGCTTATTTTATTAATTTGCTGAAGTATAACAAAAAATAAGTCTAAAACCAACACTAACAAATCTGGAGTATGTTAAAAAGGAAAAACTGCCCATGTGGGTAACCAATAATTGAGTGTCACTTTCAGGCAGTGATGCCACCAGCACACACCAGTCATGGAAGGCTAGGCAAGTCAAATTACAGTAAACCCTCAATACAATGGAATTTTGAAATAATGAGCAAAATCTGCTAAATTGTACTTTTAACTCAATGTTTATTACAGTATGTTTGTAACTTGTGTGTACACCACAATATTAGGTATATATTAGTGCACTTCAGTGATGGCTTTTGTTATTTTTAAACATTATTCTGATTTAACCCCCATTAGTCAGTTATCAAACCATTGTACAGGTGGGACTTGAACTCGCAGCAAGCGAGTCATAAAAATCCAGGCCAGTGTGTAAGCCACTGGGCCAGCTGGCTACAATAAGAGTGGATGAATCTTATTGCAGTCAGCTGGCCCAATGGCTTATGCAGTGCCCTGGAGTTTTATGACTCACTCGCCACAAGTTCAAGCCCCACATGTACCATGGTTTGTTTGCAATCGTTTCATTACGATTTTGAGTTAGTTATATATGTACTTGGTTGACTTTTAAAAAACTGTTTTCTCAATTATTTTTCTATTACTGTCCTGATATATAATGATTTCTTTTTTTTGCATGTATAGTTGGCTAATATTTACTTTGTACAGATTGATTAAGTAAAAACTACATTTCTTTATAGGCGAATCATTTTTTTTTTTGCCTTGTTTAATCAAATACATTTGATATTTTCTATATATTTTGTAGATGTGGTTAGCTCCTAAGTGTGGTACACAATGGATAAGAAACATTGATTTTTTTACATTTTCTACAATTGTTAAAGAATTATTTTTTAAATGTAGTGTAATAAGTTACTAGGGTGATTTGGATCAAATGTACTGTGTATGTATATACACACAGGAACTGTGACTTTACCCCTGCAACCATATATAGGTAAGTATACACACACACACACACACACACACACACACACAGTGGCCACTTTATCAGGTACAGCTGTACACCTGCTCATTAATGTAAATATCTAATCAGCCAGTCTTGTGGTAGAAAATGCCTAAAAGAATGCAGATGTGGTCAAGAGGTTCAGTTGTTGTTCGGAACAAACACCAGAATGGGAAAGAAATGTGATTTAAGTAACTTTGAGGAATGATTGTTGGTGCCAGATGGGATGGTTTGAGTATCTTGGAAACTGATGATCTCCTGGAATTTTCCTGCAAAACAGTCTCTAACTTTTACAGATAATGGTGTGAAAAGCACAAAACACCCAGTGAGCAGCAGTTCTGCGAGTGAAAAAGCCTTGTTAATGAGAGGTCAGAGGAGAATAGCCTGATTGGTTTAAGATGACATGAAGGTGACAATAACTCAAATAACCACATAATATAATAGTGGTATATAAAAGGGCATCTCTGATCATATAACACGCATTAGGCCACATAATACCAAATGAGCATCATTTAAATGCCACAGCCTACCTGAATATTGTTGCTGACCATGTGCATTCCTTTGCAGCCACAATCTACCCATCTTCTAATGGCTACATGACTCGCGAAATCGTAATGACACGATTGCAAACAAACCATACCATGGGCGGGGATAGAACCCGCGATCAGAGAGTCTCAAAACTCCAGACTGAATCTTATTGTGGATAGCTGGTCCAGTGGCTAACGTGATGGTCTGGAGTTTTGAGACTCTCTGATCGCGGGTTCTATCCCCGCCCGTGGTATGGTTTCTAATGGCTACTTCCAGCATGATATTGTGCTTTGTCACAAAGATGATGTCATCTGAAGCTAGTTCCATGAACATGACTGAGTTCACTGTGCTCCACTAGCCACCACAGATACCATATCTCAATCCAATAGAGAATCTTTGGGAGACTCAAAGCATGAATGTGCAGCCGACAAATCTGCAGCAACTGTTTGAGGCTATCATGATCATGTCAATATGGACCAGAATCTAAGGAATGTTTCCAGCACCTTGATGAATCCAAGTGATCAAGAATTCAGGCTGTTCTGGAAGCCAAGGGGGACCCTACCCAGTACCAGAAGAGTGTACCTAATAAAGTTGCCTGAGTGCACGCACACTCACACAGGTATGATAAAGCTCATAGAACAGGGAGAGAGTGGACGTAGTAGTGACCAGTGAAGACATGGGGCCAGGAGCTATGAATCGACCCCTGCAATCACAATTAGGCGAGTACACACACACACACACACGTACGATCTAGCCAACATCTTACCTAAAGTCACCTTGTTCACTGGAAAAGCAAAAACTTCTTATGGAAGACCCTGACCCCCTTTAGTTCAGTTAAAAGTAATATCACTGTATCCCTTTAAGAAAAACTATTTACCTAATGGTCTATTTAATGTAAATCAATGGAATGCAATAAGTAATAGCTATACAATAAAGAATTGTGCATAAAATTAAAGTAATCCTTCACATTACTGAGAAGTCTGAGAAAACACACAAGACTATAAATCAGAACTCTGTCTTCTATTCAGTAAATCCCTTGTTCAGATTATGCCATCTCAGAACTCCACCACATTAATGGTGTAATGACCACATAAATTTAGGCTACTGTAAGCCAATAAGCATCTAGCTCAGATAAATACATGTACCAGCAGTTGTAATATTACACCAATGAAGAACATTACTGAACAATATCTATCAATGACACACTGTGAAATAATTTGCCATACATACACTGCAGCTGAAGGCACAACACAGCCTTTTACTTCCCCAGCTGAAAATACTTACAGGTTATAATCACTTGGCACAGTGAGCACAATGGTACTTTATTAGCACATTTTGATTCCCATTAAAATAACTAATCTTAAAACTATTATTTCCTTCTAATAAAGGGTACAGTACCTTATTAAATCAATAATGTCAATCTGTTCAACTAAATTACTATGTTCAGCAACTTTAAAAATACAGGATCTTTATTACTCACTTGGTGCCAGTTGTTACAACAGCTTGTACTTTAGCTAACTTATATGTCAGAAAACACTAACCTCATGGGTGTGAGCCTTCACTGCATCATTTACAACACACTAACTGCTTCATCAATTAAAATAATAAAGAGAAGTGAGGAAATCAAAATTGGCACAGTAAGCTGGATATCAAAATCCAGACAGAATCTGAATTAAAAGAGGGACTTTTAGTGAGAAAAGCAGAGTAAGCATAGCAGGGGACTGAAGAAAAGTTTGAAAATAAAAATGGCATTTTCCAATGCATCAGGCAACCCATCTATGAGATGACAATGGATAAAAATGGTGTTTCCTATGTGTAATGTAAGAGAGTACAGTACTGTTTCCCACATCAGTCAAATATGATTCAAGGATGGTTAGAAATCAAATTTCAAACACCTTCATTACCAATTTGAACAAAATCATTGCCAGCAATATATCTACTATGGATTAATCATTATAAGCTAACAAATAATAGTAATAAGATATATGAGGTCCTACACAGCAGAAAAAAAACTAGTGCCAAATTCAATAATGGAGAAAAAATGCAGACATGAGGAGATCACAGTTATGAAACTCAAATTACCATTATTTGATATGAAGCTGTGAGCCTAACTTACAGATGCTGAAGACAATATCTACACATTCCCACAAACTGATGAAACATTAAGGAATCAATCTCTTCACCACCCTGGATTTTAGACGTGATGACAGTTATTCTTTTCTGCTGCTCAATGCCTCATACCACTGAGCCTTTTCTTTATATAAGGCTTCACTCACCGGAGTTAATAAAGCCTCTATTATGGTCAAACTGGGAAAAACCTTGAACCAAGATTACAGCAACATAAATATTAGAATTGGACAGTGGGTAATATATATATACATGTATATATATATATATATATATATATATATATATATATATATATATATATATATATTATATATATATATATATATAATATATATACATATATATATATATATATATATAATATATATATATATATATATATATATATATATTACACACACACACACAGTGGAATCTTGAATATTGGCCGCAATCCGTTCCAGAAGGTCGGCCTAAATTCGAAAAGGCCTAAATTTGAACCAATATTTCCCATAAGAATTAATGTAAATACAATTAATCTGTTCCAGACACCCAAAAATATTAACAAAAAATACATTTTTAAAGATTAATAATAGTTTTACATACACAAAACAATGAGAACTAAATAAAATAAATAATTGAACATTAAATCACTATTACATACCTTTATTGAAGACTCTTGTTGGCTTATGGAAAACAGGGAGGAGGAAAGAGGGAGGACTGATTATTGTTTGGAAGGGGAATCCCTGTCCATAAGGACTTAAGGTATCAAAGTCCTCTCTGGGGTTACTTCCCTCCCTGCCTGCTACACTCCCTGCATGCCTGCTACACTCTGTGCCTCCCTTTCACAGTCCCTGTTTCCCTGCTATACTCCCTGCCTTCCTGCTACACTCCCTGCCTTCCTGTTACACTCCCAGCCTCCCTGTTACACTTCCTCCATGCTACACTCCCTGCCTTCCTGTTACACTCCCTGCCTCCATGCTACACTCCCTGCTAAGCTCCCTTTTGCAACATTAGCTTCCTTGATTTCCCTGCTACATTCCCTGCCTCCCAGATGCACTCCCTGCTAAACTCCTTTTTGCAGCATTAGCTTCCTTGATTTCTCTGCTACACTCCCTGCCTCCCAGATACACTGCCTCCATGCTACACTCCCTGCTAAACTCCCTTTTGCAACATTAGTTTCCCTGATTTCTAATTTCTTTGCCAGGATGGAAGTGACTGTTGATCTTGATTTCCCATACATCCTGGCAAGTTCTACTACTCGAACACCACTCTCATATTTTTCAAAAACTTCTTTCTTAAATTCCATTGTGTTTCTCACTTTCTTTACCAAAGGAACTTTACTAGGAACTTTCTTTGGGCCCATGGTGGCTTATTTCACAGTCGCACTTAACCCTTTGAGGGTTTTCGTCGTACTAGTACGTCTTACGCGTAGGGGTTTTTGACGTACTAGTACTCATAAATTCTAGCGGCCTCAAATCTAGTGGGAGAAAGCTGGTAGGCCTTCATATGAAAGAATGGGTCTATGTGGTCAGTGTGCACAGTCTAAAAAAAATCCTGCAGCACACAGTGCATAATGAGAAAATTTTTTTTTTACCATTTTTTTTTAATAAATCAGCGACTTTGCAGTGTATTTTCGTATGGTATTTATTGTTGTATTCTAGTTTTCTTGGTCTCATTTTATAGAATGGAAGACATATTACAGAAATTGAGATGATTTTGACTGGTTTTACAAAGAAAGGTGCCTTGAAATTGAGCTCAAAGTAGCAGAAATGTTCGATTTTTACCAAACTTCAAAAGTAAACAAATCGTGCCAAGCATGCAATACACGTCAACTAGTGAGTCTAATATTCTTTCTCAAGTGCACCAATAATATTTATACCATTTTTTACACTAATGCAGTAGTCTGCATAACAGTAAATCTTCTATTTTTTGTGAGAATAAAAATTCAAAGTGGAAAGCAAAAGAATATAAGAGGGGCCTTGAGACGTGACTAATGACCAGAGGAAATGTCATTTTAGTGCCAGGAATGTCTTTCTTGTTTATTCTGGACCCTATTCGGAAATTGGCATCTTTTGAAATTTGTGTGAAATTGGCAAAATTGCTAAATTCTGACCACTGTACTGGATAGTTGAATTTCATAAATGAGTGGTTTCTTGCACCCATTCGATAGAAAAAATGGAGTTCTAGCGAAATATTCATGTTTTTTGTCGACTAGTACAGTGAAATTGGCCGAAAATGGGGCTCAAAGTGGGCAAAATCGCCGATGCGTAAACATCGCCGAGACCGCTAACTTTGCGAGAGCATAATTCCGTAAGTTTTCTATCAAATTTCAAACTTTTGGTGTCTTTATGATCGGGAAAAGATTCTCTATCTTTTCATAAGAGAAAATAATTCTTTTTTTTTTTTAAATTTGGCCGACCCTGAGAACGAGTTTCGGAGAGGGCCTGTCGACCCTCAAAGGGTTAATAAACAAGCACAAAAACCAATTTATTTTAAGGAAATGTTTGGATGAATGCACGGAGTGTATGCTCATTCACCATGAGACACAGAAAGACTGACTCACCTACGCAGCGGCGTCCCGGTGGGAGGCGGGCTGATGCATGTAATACAGCCGATTTACGAGGCACCGGCCGAAATACGGAGCACAATTTCGGCCCAAAAACCGGCATAAATACGAATCGGCCAATAAACGCAGCAGCCGACATTTGGGGTTCCAATGTACATATATTACATATATACTATATGTATACATTATATATACGTGTATATATATATATATATAATATATATATATATATATATATATATATATATATATATATATATATATATATACACACACACACACACACACACACACACACACATACACATACGTACATACAAAGGTTCTCTGTTTATGCATCTTCCTACTACCAATCTGCCAAGTGATGAATCAAAATTTTTAAGTAGTCATTGAAGTGAAACTGCCTGTTCACCCCTACTGCCAGGTCTCACAACAGGCCTCCTAAATTGTAGAGGAAATATTACACAATTAAAAAAACGCTGTATTAAAAGATGCACAGGAACAGTAAGTGTATAGAGTACAGTGGTACCTCGAGTTTCAAACTCCTCCCAACTCGAACAATTATGTAAGTGTATTTTTGTAAGTGCTTTTGTAAGTGTATTTTTGGGGGTCTGAAACGGACAAATCTAATTTACATTATTCCTTATTGGAACAAATTTATTTGGTATCGGCGCTCGAACAGCCTTCTGGAACGAATTAAGCTCGTAACTCGAGGTACCACTGTACTTACTTTTTCTGTGGTTTACCTGCCAATCCCAATAACACTCATTTAGGTGAAGCATAAGGAAGAATTATTTAAAAAGACTTAAGAAATGAGAAAACACAGAGACTATGACAACATATCAATTAAACAAGACCCCACTAAGGTATGGAAGAATGTAAAAAATTATAATGAAACTGAGCTAGAGGGAAGAAATGAGGAAGGAAATAACAGCACAGGCTGACCATCACTAATCCAGCATCATTGGGACCATAGGATGCCACATTAGTGATGTTTGCCAGATTACAGAATGGTTAGGTTAGAATGCAATTAACCCAATGGTGATATTTACGCATTGGGGATTTTGCCCACTTTACGCCCTACTTTTGGCCCATTCCATTGTTCCAGTCTACCAAAGTCATAGCTGTTTCACTAATATTCCTTCTATTCTGTCAACTGAGTACAAGAAACTGCCCATTTACCTATTTCAGCTACCCAATAAAGTGGTCAGAACTTGGTAATTTGGCCAATTTCACACAAATTTCATGAGATGCCAATTTCAAAATAGGGTCTAGAATAAACAATGCAGACATTCCTGGCACTAAAATAACGTTTTCTCCATTCATTAGTCACGTCACCACACCCCTCTTATTTTACGCTTGCTTTCCATTTTGAATTTTTATTCACATGAAAAATAGAAGATTTACTGTTATGCAGACTACTGCATTACTGTAATTGTATTTACAGTGTCAACCCATTCATGACTATGTATTAGACCGGCCAATTGGGCACGTATTAGATGGTGACGTCATTTGTTTACTCTTGAACATCGGCAAAAAATCGATCATTTCCCCTACTTTTAGCTCAATTTCAAGGTACTTTCTGTCGTAAACCAATCAAAATCATGTCTATTTCTGAAATATATCTTCCATTCTATCAGTGAGACCAAAAAAATGAGAATACAACTATAAAAACCATGCAAACATACATCGCAAAGTCACTGTTTTACACAGTCACAGTTTTTTTCTCATTACACACTGCAGGATTTTTTTATAGAGTCCACACTTACCACACAGACCTATTATTTCATATATAGGCCCAAATTTACTGGTCACAGCTTATCTGAGTGAGCTAGTGAGCTGAGCTCATGGCAACTGACAGTGGCTTCAAAGCCACCTTATCTTTCTGGACAATGTACAGTGTATGTGCTTTACACAGTGAGAAGCATTTCTTGTATTCATTAGAACCATGGCTAGGGCTAAAAGTGAGCAGATTATAACAATAAATGGAGGGAAAAGAAATTGGATGACTTGTGCAGGAAGTAGCACCACCAAACAGTAGCAGCAGGTTGGTGTGGCAACCCTGGAAATTTGAAATTGTGCTAGCCGAAATTAGTGTTGGATTACTGATGGAACCTGATTACTGATTGCTGGATTGTGATGGCAGACCTGTACTTCATACAGACTAACAGGAATGAACATGAAAAAAATGACAAATACAAAACAGAAAATGAGAAAACATTGAATAATTTATATGTGAACAGTTATGAAGGGATTCAGGGAAATTGGACTTGAGTCTTGGATGTGGGAAGTAAAGTGACTACACTCTGAAGGTGTGGGAAAGTTGGAGTTTGGAGGGGCATCTGAGCTTTAGTATCAACACACCTCTGGCAAGACAGTGATGAAGTGAATGATAGTGAAAGCATTGTTTTTTTCTGATAATGCTAACCCAGTGGGAGACAGCTGGTGTGTTAAAAAATATATATAAGCACAGATGGGATAATACATATAAAAAAATTGAATTAGAGATATTATAAAGGAGAAAAAACTGAAAAATGTAGTCTAATAAAAAAAACCTGGAGAAACACATTTGAAATATGATTCCAAGTGATAAGTACTCAGTGTTGAGAAGAGACAGAACCCCACAGTAAATGACTTCACCAAGGCATACTCATCGTGGAGGAAAGATAGCAGGGAGACGTGATAATCAGTTTGATGGCTGACCACTTCTGGACATTAGTGTGGAAGAGCGATACTGAACACAAACAAAACAGCCTGGAAACTGTGATGTAAATATGACTTACAAAATTATAACAACATGATGGTAAACAAATCATAAAGATTATTATTATAAATAATAATAATGTTTATGATTTTAATTTTTATAGAGGGATTGGCATTCACAGTGGACATATAAGCCCACCAACAAGTTCATTTAGCTATCTGTATAACATGTATGCTCTCTCACTTGGTCATAAGCTAGCAAATGGTCTACAGTTCAGTTGTAAGGGTAGTGGCCCTGTGTAACACATTTCAAAAGAACTACACGAGTGCAGTTGAAAAACTACTAGGGTATGCATTTTTATAATGTTTATTAAAGGTCCAGGGGACTATAAGTGTGGCTGCAGAGAAAACAGATGTGGTGAAGAATCTTCCATAGAGGATGATTAAGTAGGAACATCAGGAAAGAATATATGACTTGTACATGGTGGCTAATTTGCATGCTCAAATTATCACTAGAATAAATGAGAGTAGGAAAAACAGGAGCAGATAAGAGAGAGAGAGAGAGAGATAGAGAGTATAGGTGCAGGGCTCTAGATGTATAAGAAAATATGGACAGGTTCCACAAGCTATAGTGTGAAACTCCCCAGAGCAAATGATGAGAGCTAAAAGTCATCCAGTAAAAGGAATAACATGGATAAGGATAAAATAAGAGAATGATTTTGATTAAAGACAAGGAGGGGAAATAAGAGTTACAACATGCAGACTATATTTACCACTTGTCTAAACAGACACCGACTGCAGTATAATCGAAACTCTAGAGTGAGGATTATCACTGCACACAAGAAGTACACTTTCTTTGTATGTCTCATTGGGAAAATGGTCTGGTGACTGTAAAAAGTACACAGCCAGAGATAGAAATTATGACTGTTATACAGTTTCATTTCTTGTAAATAAATACATAAGGAAAAACTGGGAGCTCAACCATTGGAGCTGATTCCTCTTGTATCCTCTGATATTCCATTGTAATAAAGCTATTATTTCCAAGTGTTACAGCAGTACAGTGGAACCTCAAATATCGAACTTTCTTCGGTCCAGACGGCTGTTCGAGTGCCGCTAACGAATGAATTTATTCCCATCAGGAGTAATGTAAATTAGATTAGTCCATTTCAGACCCTCAAAAATACACTTATAAAAGCACCTACAAAAATACACTTACATAATTGGTCGAGTTGGGAGCAGTTCGGTTTTTGAGGTTCCACTGTATTAGAAATCAGATTATGGCTATCAGATACAGTGGTTCATTACAGTCAGTGTGTGGTGGCAATAGCAATTAATAGAGGATTTGTGTGTGATGTTGAAATTAAGATATGGGGGAGATGAGTTAGTATGGAGTTGTGGAGGATCTGAGGATAATGTATTGATGGAACCAACATCAGATAGTATATTTATGCATTTAGGTTTGGATGACAATCTTGTGGATTTTCCTCATTTGAGATTTGTCAAGGTCCATTTTGAGCTGACTCTTCAGTAAATGCCAATATGGCTTCAACTGCTTCTGCAGTCAGAGTATGGAAAGATAGCACGATGCAAGTGCTGGAATTGGAAAGTGAAGTAGATAGGGAAGATACATTGGTAGGTGCTAAGTAAAGAAAAGTTTGCAAGAGGTTAGCTGTTTCTTGTGATGGAGGAGTATGTGTGGACACATGGGGTAGTAGAGGGACATAAGTGCATGCATTTTTTACAACTGTCACAGATGGTGGCATCATCAATGACAAAGGCAGACTTTTAGACAAGGGAAAGTATGAAAGGACAGTTGGTTAGTAGGAACTTTGGAGACTGAAGAATTTTTGAATCTGAGGCTGTGGTAAAAGTGCTGAAGGAACAGTTGAAAACAACTCTGCGCTGACAGTTGAAGGTGGCAGAAGGAACTGAACACCGGGGTAATTGTATCAGATGTTTCTTCCCAGCACTGAAGATACTGGGCAGCCCTAGAGTAAAATTTTCATCATGTTTTCCCTTGGACTCATAGGTAGGTAATTGCCATACTATATGATGTGCCCTCTTTTCTTTAAACAGTGTTTTGCTTTCTTGAAGGGAAGCTAGGAACAACAGGAATATGTATGATGTGGTTTTTCCAGTTGGTCACGGGATGGATATTATTATGGACTGTTTTTCTGCAGACTGGACATTTCACCTGCTACTTCAGTGTTTTGCACCTTTCTTGGTCTTCTGCTCAATCAACTCACTCAATTTTTTTTAATATTTAGCTGTTGCAGCTTTTTTTTTTCTGCCATCTGTTGTGACTGTGTATCATTCTTTTCAAGAAGTGCCAGCATTGTTGAGGTGGTAGTTTGAGCTCCCTTACTTCTACGCACCGTCCCATGATGCAGACTAAAGTTAAGAGATCTTGGCTATCAAAGGTTGTTTAGCTACATTATTTGGGTATTATGTTCAAAGGTAAGATGGATGCAAGTTTCAACTTTATTGATAGGGAGCTGATGTAGTTCAAGTTTGGGTTGATGACAGTCCCACAGCTAGAACTAAGGAAGAAATGTCTATTATGACTAATATGTTCCCGACAGTGTTCATCATGCGATGGATTGGTGACATGATCTGGATTATTTGCCATGACAATGCACATTTCATTCCTTAGGGCATGGAAAGACATATTTTGGCCAACAGAGGTCAATAATTCCTTGCTAATACAATGATCCGTAAGATAAGAATCAGGGTTTACTGACTGGAGGGAAAAACTTTTTGAAAGAAGGCACAGTATCATTTAATGCATGTAGAAGTCTAAACAGATAGCTTGGTCCAAACTGTCCATTGACTCAGGAATGATTGTTGTTGTGTTGTGGGGAAGCCAAGTCCATGGTCAAGGTAAAATTAGAATCAAAGTTGCTAAAGGTAGTAGGCAAAGCATCAAGACTGTGCACATTCATAGTTGTCCCAAAACAATTCTACCATCCATGGAGTGTGTCCATGCAGTGGTTGGGAAGGGGCTGAGCTGTCACTGGTTGCCAGGGACTATTATTGCTAACATATGTTTATGGATAGGTATGGAAGCAACCTTGAGTATAGATGAAAAAATCCACTTATCCACCCTAAACTACAGTTGTTTCTGAGGCAACTGGTATTTCTATCATTCCCAGAAACTACCTTTTATCCAACCTGGTATATAATGCCAGAATTCCACTTCCAGATTTAACTGAGCAAGACATAACAAAACAACCTGTTTAGACAAATCACCAATAGAGTAACTGTCTTTCAGCTAGTAATGGTGGCATGGAAACCTGCAAGTCAGCTATCATGCACCTTCAGTTGACACCCTTACATCCACAGAACAGTTCCTAAATTTAGAACTCTCACCATCCAAGGACCTGCCAGATACCTACCCAGTCTCACCAGAGAGCCACATAAACATGTGCCAAGATGATCCAATTTTCATTATGTCGAATAATACCACCACAGCATTAGTTAAATACCTCAAAGACAATTGGACCAAATGGTATCTTCATGGGCCTTGAAAAAAGGAACAGAAGCATCACTGGCTAAAATCTTTAAGAAGTCAACTGATACAGGGCAACTGCCAGAGATGTGGGAGAAGACAAATGCAGTCCCAATATTAAAAAAAGGGGACAGACGGGTAGCATTAAACTACAGGCCTGTGTAACCGGCATGCACAGTATGTATGGTTATGGAGAGGAAAATCATAAAAGTAGTGAGCACCTGGAAAGGCGCAAGTTAATCCTTTCAATGACTGTCACATAGAACTACCTCAATGAGGCCACGGGTCCCTTATGTAGTTCTACATTATGAACTCAGCTCACTCATGTAAGCTGTGAGTAGTAAATTTTGGCCTAGAGCATACAGTACAGTGGACCCTCGACCAACGATGGCATCGACTAACAACAAGATTGGGTAATGATGTGTTTTTGCGTAAAAATATTGGCTCGGCCAACGATGAAAAACTCAGGTAAGGACATTCATCCCAAACGTGTCTGCTTGTCCGTCCAGCCTGAGCTCCTCAGCTACCCTGCCTTCAGCTAGTGTGCCATTGTTTACAAGCCAGGGCAGACGGTTCCACGCATACATGTGATACATTTTGTATTATTCCATTGTTTTTAGTGCTTCTAACTGCTAAATAAGCCACCATGGGCCCAAAGAAAGCTTCTAGTGCCAACCCTGGGGTAAAAAGGGTGAGGTGTACTATCGAATTGAAAAAAGAGATAATTGCAAAGTACGAAAGTGGAGTGCATGCCTCTGAGCTGGCCAGGTTATATAGCAAACCCCAATCAACCATCGCTACTATCTTGTCCAACAGAAAGACAATCAAGGAAGCTGTTGTTGCAAAAGGTGCAAGTATGTTTTCAAAACAGAGATCGCAAATAGTCGAAGATGTGGAGAGACTGTTATTGGTGTGGATAAACGACAAACAATTATCAGGAGATAGTGTTTCTCAGTCAATAATACGTGAAAAGGCAAGGCAGTTGCATGTGGATCTCATTTAGAAAATGCCTGGAACTAGTGGTGATGTTAGTGAAGGCCAGCAAAGGTTGGTTTGAGAGATTTAAGAATTATAGTGGCATACACAGTGTGATAAAGCATGGTGAGGCTGCCAGTTGTGACCCCAAAAGCAGCTGAAAAATATGTGCAGGAATTCAAGGAGTACATAGACAATGAAAAATTAAAACCCAACAAGTGTTAAATTGTGACGAAACAGGCCTGTTTTGGAAGAAAATGCCAAACAGGACCTACATTACACAGGAGGAAAAAGCACTGCCACACAAGCCTATGAAAGACAGGCTAACTCTAATGTTTTGTAGTAGTGCTAGTGGGGATTGCAAAGTGAAGCCTTTACTGGTGTATCACTCTGAAACTCCCAGAGTGTTCAAGAAAAACAGTGTCGTCAAGGCTAATTTGTGTGTGATGTGGAGAGCAAACAGTAAGGCATGGGTCACTAGGGACATTTTCCATGATTGGTTCTATCATGTGTTTGGCCCCACTGTGAAAAATAAATTGGACCTCAAGTGCTTCTTGGTATTAGACAATGCTCCTGTTCATCCTCCAGACTTGCCAAAGCAAATTGCGTAGGAGTTGAGTTTCATAAAAGTAAAGTTTTTGCCTCCTAATACCACTCCTCTCCTCCAGCCCATGGACCAGCAGGTCATTTCAAATTTCAAAAAACTGTACATCAAAGCAGTGTTTCAAAAGTGCTTTGAAGTGGCCTCAGACACTGAATTGGCCCTAAGAGAGTTTTGGAAAGATCACTTTAGTATCCTCAGTTGCATAAACCTTGGGAGGGAGTGACTAACAGGACCTTGAATTCTGCTTGGAGGAAATTGTGGCCACAATGTGTACAAGAGGGGGATTTTGAAGGGTTTGGGGCTAACCCTGAGGAGCCTATACCAGTTGTGGAATCTACTGTGTCATTGTTCAAGTCCATGGGGTTGGAGGTTAGTGGGGAGGATGTGGAAGAGTTGGTGGAGAACAACAATGAAGAACTAACCACTGATGAGCTGCAAGAGCATCTGCAACAGAAAGAGACCACAACTGAGGAAATTGCTTCAGAGGAGGGGAGAGAGAGAGAGATGGAAGAAGTTGCCTTCTTCAACGATTAAGGACATTTGTACAATGTGGACAAAGGTGCAAGCCTTTATGGAAGAACATCACCCTGACACAGCTATTGCAAGCCATGCTGGTGACTTTTACAATGACAATGTTGTGGCCCATTTTAGGAAAATCTTAAAAGAACGCTAGATACAGAGCTCTATGGACAGATTTTTGGTGTGACAGAGGTCCAATGACTGTCAAGTTGTTCCCAGTGGCATTACAAAAAGAAGGGAAGTAATCCCAGAAAAGGACTTGGTACCTAAAGCCCTTATGGAAAGGGATTCCCCTTCCAAACAACTGTAAACTCCTCCATCCTCTGCCCTCCTCCCATCTCATCACTCATCAATAAATCTTCAATAAAGGTAAGTGTCATTTATTCTTCATGTAGTATTTATTGTGTATGTATCATTGTTTTCTGTGTAAGAAAATGTATATTTCATGTGAAAATTTTTTTTTTCCATACTTTTGGGGGTCTGGAAAGGATTAATTGGATTTCCATTATTTCTTATGGGGAAAATTAATTCGGCTAAGGACAAGCTCTCTGGAACGGATTAAAATCGTTGGTTGAGGGTCTACTGTATATAAAAAAAAAAGGCCTGCCCACACAATGCATGATGGGTAAAGCAAAACTCTGATCTTGTTTGGTTTACAATAGTGACTAAGGTGTTTTCTAAGATGGTTTTTATGGGCTATTTTTTTTATTGGTTAATAGAATGGAAAACATCCTACTGAAATAGATGATTTTGGTTGGTTTCAGGACTGAAAGTAGCTTGAAACTTGGCTCAAGGTATCAGAAATATTTGATTTTTGCCAATTTTCCAAAGGACTGGTAAGGCTAGCCCCACACCCTGCGGTCTGTCTTGTAGGTTTTTAATAAGTCTGATTCAACTTTTGGGCCATAAACCATGACCAATCATTCCTGGTTATATTTCATTGTCCAAGAAATAAAGTAAATCTTCTATTTTTGTGTAATTATAAATTCAAACCTCTTCAAGGGGGGCTCCTTGGCGTGGTGAAGAGGCTCTTGGTCTGAGGAATTAGACCTATCGGTCTTCTTCCTCAGACCGAACCTAATTACCCCCCAATCTCCCCTCCCCTATCCCATCCTCCCCATCCTCCCCTTTTTCCTTTCCTCCTCCTCCTCCCCACTTCCTCCCTTTTGCCCTTCCTCTTTTTGTCCTTTGGATTTCTTCCCACAGGCACGCTAGTTCCTAGGTAGAGGAAAGGACACCCCGGGGGGTCGATCCCATTCCGTTGAGGTTTCTTGGCGGTGGCGTAGTTTGCCGTGGAATCTGGATTGCCTAGGGATTCCCGATCCCTCTCCGTATCCCGGAGTAGCTTTTGGGGTCTTTTGGCGACGGGTGTTCTCTGGAAGCCACCTTTCGGTTCCGGGGTTGGTGGCTGAAGGAGGTAGCTTTGTGGGGATTCGGCCGCCCCTCTCTTTGTCCACGAGTAGCTGGCGATGTGAGGTTCTATCCAGATTGCTGGTTTTACTGGCATGAAGGGGGTAGGGTATGGCACGGGTTCCAGGGCTGCATCTGCCTACTAGCGGTGTCGAGTCCTTGGGCGCGGAGGGAGATTTCTGGCCCTTTCATTCCTCCAGGAACTATCCTCCCCGGTCCCCCTTTTTTTTTCTTTTTTTATTTTTATTTTCCTTTCTTCTTCTTTTTTTTCTTAAAACAAAAGAAGGAAAACTAACCATGGCAGCCCTAGTCCATGAACCGGGTACCCCCGGGGGGCCCTTCTTGATACCCGCACCCCGTTCTGACCCCGCCTCGTCTTTGGACCACTCTTCAGACATTCCTCATCCCTCTGTACCTATTGCCGGTGTTTGTTTCCTCACCTGCTTCAGGTATGAGGCCTCGACTGACCCCCTTCGATTTACCAGACCTTCGCTCTCACTCTGACTATGCTTCCGGCCTCTCCCTCTACGGTGCGGCAATTTTCAAATCGCCGACCCTTTCCACGTCGGACCAACTCTGGTCCCACGCCTAAACGTCAACGACAATTACCTGCTGAGATAACTTCTCCACCTTCACCTTCTCGTTCTTCTCAAAAAGATCGACACGTCCTTCACTACCTTTCCACGCTCAGTTTCAGACTGAACAGTGGACTAAATTCTTCACTTTACGACCAACTTCCTCTACTGCCTATCTTTCTGACCATAGTTTTGGCAAGGCACTCCTACGCCATGTTGGTAAAGATATTTCTTTTCATGCTCTTAAGAGCGGTACGCGCATCATTACCGTACAGAATGCAAACCCAGGCTCGTGAGCTCTCTCGTCTTTCCCATATAGATACGTTCCTGTCACCCTTGAAAAACACCATTCCCTCAATTTTGTAGTGGTACCGTTATTCTGCCCCATACCATAGTTCAGCAAAATTTCCAGACATGTGGCACCGACATTTAGAACAGCTGGAACCCCAAGATCTCCCAATCCTCAAGGTAGACACTTACGTTCTTCCTGCCCGTGGGCGGAGACGATACCCTAGCAATGTGGCTCGTTTAACTTTGACAGCCGAGAACTCCCACCCTCAGTTTATATAGCAGGACATCGGTTACAAGTTCGAAAGGTGACCCCTACACCACAACAGTGTAGAAATTGCTGGCGATTTGGCCATCCAGCGAAATATTGCAGATCTATCGCCGAATGCCCAGTCTGTGGTGCCGATGACCATTCTAATCGTCTTGCAATCGATCTCCCTCTTGCCTTAACTGTCATGAGGCTCACCCTTCGTACTCTCGCCGTTGTCAGGTCTATTAAACGAGCGGGAAAATCCGTTACCTCAAAGAGACAGAAGGCTCCCTTATGCCATGGCAGTTTCTCATCCCCCGCCTCCAAGGGGACTCCCACGTGTTTTTTATTCCCGTGTTTCAAAACGTCCCCCCACTTCGGGTTTATCCCATCTTCTACACCCACCTCTGTGGTTACCTCTCCCATAATCACTCCTGTATCTAATCCTTTTGCTGTCCTCGGCTCAGACGTCCCTACTTCAACGCCTCAGTCTAATCTCGCTTCTTGAGTTCTCTTTTTACAAGCCTCAGTATCGACGAGACCTCGTACGACACCTCTTCCCAATCGTCCCTCTACTTCTCAAAAGTCAAAAAAGGTCCGGTAACACCTCCTACCCATCTTCCACCTCCTCATTTTACCCTCCCTGTCTCTGCCCCTAGTTCTTCCCCTCTCACTGGCTCAGTTACAATTTGCAGAGGTTCCCCCCCCCTCGTAATGTACTTCCTCCCCTGTTCCTCCCCAAGTTTCTTCCTCTTCTGCTACCTCCCAGGTTCCTGTCTCTTCTGTCCCTGCCACGCTTCTCCAGTTCCCTCCACCCTTTCGCCCCCCCTACCTTGGTACAGTCCAATACAGTTCCAATCTTTACTCATCCTCCCCCTACCATTCCCAATATTGTCTCCCATACAACATCTCTGAATTCTGAAACACTTGAAGCAATCTCTGAATTATTGCAGAGACCAAACCATCAATGGACACTGATCCACCTTCCGCTCTTTCTCTCCCCTCTGCTCCATCTGCGCCAACTCCTTTCTTCACAGCGCACCGTTCCTTCGCTGCTTGAACATTTTCCACTGCCTCCGCATGTGGACTTTTCAAACCCTCCTAGTCCGTAGGAACCCTTACCTGCGGATTTCAAGTATCTTTATCATTGCCATTCATGGCCTTTTTACAGTGGAATATACGTGGCCTCAGGGGTAATGGGGGTGAGCTTCAGATTTTTCCCTCTCCCAGTTTGCCCCTGTTGGTGTTTGCTTACAGGAACCAAAATTACACTCTGCTGTTATTTCTCACATCTCAGGTTTATAATTTATTGTATTCTTCAGATCCTTTTCCTGATGGGACCTTTAATGAAAGTGCCCTTCCTTCTCCGCACTGATATTCCGTACCATCAGCTATTTGTTCATACTTCGCTGCATTACACAGCAGCCCGTATCCACTTACATAGGTGGTATACGCTCTGTTCTTTATATCTCTCCCCTTTTCTGGGCATTATCTATTCCGGATTTTGCCTTCCTTGTTTCGTCATTACCGCCACCAATTCTGTTACTTGGTGATTTTAATGCCCACCATTTCCTCGGGGGAGGGTCTCACTGTGATTCCCGTGGAATTCAGTTAGGGCTTTTCTTCCCACCCACCCCCTCCATTTTTTTAAATACAGGTACTCACACCCATTTTGATCCTCGGACTCATACTCTCTCTTGCATCGTTCTCTCATTTTGCTCTTCCTCCGCCGCATTAGACTTTACTTGGTCTTTTTCTCCCGGACTTACATGACAGTGATCATTTCCCAATCATTCTTACTTCCCCTTCATATTCGCCACCTCTTCGCACCCCACGCTGGCAATTTAAACGGGCAAATTGGAAAACCCTTTTCTCACACCTGACTGTTTTTAAAGAGGTTCCTTCTTCGTCCTCCATCGATGAGCTTTTACACCTCTTCTCATCCTCCGTTTTCACCGCAGCTTCTCATTCTATACCCCAAACTTCGAGCAGGCATTCTCAGAAATGCGTGCCTTGGTGGTCTCCTGCTTGTGCCGTGCAGTACGTTTGAAACGCGCTGCATGGGGCAGGTACCGGTACAATAGAAAACCCCAGAGCGAAATCCTTGATTTTAAACAGAAGCGTGCGATCGCTCGCCGTGTCATCCGGTGACGCTAAAAAGCACTTGCTGGCGAGATTATGTCTCCACCATCACCTCTGCTTCCTCTATGAGTGCAGTCTGGAAAAAAGTACGAAAACGGAAATGGTAAATTTCTCCTGACCCGGCTCCTGTTCTGCGGGTTGCCGGTGTTGATATAGCAAAAACCCACTAGATGTTGCCAATGAAATTGGGAATCATCTGGTCCGTATTTCTCAGGGACTCCATCTATGCCCCTCATTTTTTTTCCTCAAAGTCTGCCAGAGAGTTAGCACCCTTGGACTTTTCTTCTCTCAGAGAAGAACAGTATAATGTGCCTTTTACACTTCAAGACTGGAGGCAACACTCTCAGCTTGTCGATCATCGGCAGCTGGGCCCGACGACATTCATATTCGTATGCTACAACATTTACATCAGTCAGCCCTTGCAGTCCTATTACGCCTTTACAATCTTATTTGGTCACAAGGAGTTCTTCCACAGCTGTTTGGGAAATCCGCCATTGTTCTCCCTTTCCGCAAACCAGGCACTTTCGGGACATGAAACCTCCACTATCGTCCCCATTGCTCTTACCAGTGCAGTTTGCCCAAAATAATGGAACGTCTAGTAAATAACGTTTAGTGTGGTATTTAGAGACACACAACAGTCTCTCCACTCGTCAATATGGCTTTCGTAAGGGACGTTCTACCATAGACCCCTTACTGCGCTTGGATACGTATGTTCGTAATGCCTTTGCGAATAACCCTCAGTTATTGCCATATTTTGATCTTGAGAAGGCATATGACCAACTTGGAGGTATAATATTTTAGCCCAAACCCCCCTCCTTAGGCCTTCGGGGGCAATCTACCATCCTTCCTTAAGAACTTTTTAACTGACAGGCATTCCGTGTTCGGGTTAATAATGTGCTCTCCCCGGACTTTATCCAAGCTGAAGGTGTCCCCCAGGGATGTGTTCTGGCACAACACTTTTTCTCCTTGCTATTAATGATTTGGCCTCTAGTCTTCCATCAAATATTTGGTATCACTCTAGTTGAGACTTCGCTATTGCCTGTGCAGGCGCTGACTGTCACCTCCTTACAGTTTCTCTCCAGCATGCAGTCGACCGGGGTTTTTTAATTGGGCCACCACACATGGGTTTAAATTTTCCAGCACTAAAACCACCAAATCACTTTCACTAGACGCTCTGTCATCTCTGATCATCCTTTGTACCTCTATGGCTCCGTATCCCTGAACGTGATACAGTCAAGTTTCTGGGCCCTCTTTGATCGTAGGTTATCCTGGAAAACCTCACATTACCTCTCTGAAGGCAACTTGTCACAGCCGGCTGAACCTTCTTAAAACCCTTGCTCATCTTTCGTGGGGAGCTGATCGTCGAACCCTCCTTCACCTACATTCCACCCTTATTTTATCGAAACTTGATTATGGTGACCAGATCTATTCAGCGGCATCTCCCTGCTACTCTCTCTAGCCTTAACCCCATTCATCACCAAGGATTACGTTTATGCCTTGGTGCTTTCGCTCTTCCCCTGTCGAAAGCCTCTATGCAGAAGCGAACGTTCCATCCTTATCCGATCGCCGTGATGCCCATTGCCTGCGTACTATGTACGCTCTCATGATCTCCGCAATCCTTCCATTTATAGAATGGTCACTGATATTAGTAGAACATTCTTTATTTGTTCGCCGCCCCTGCTTACTCCGTCCCTTCTCTCTTCGCCTTCATTCGCTCTTGTCTTCTCTTCAAAATACCACCTTTCTATTGTACATGTAGCATCACACTTTTCCCTACCCCCCTGGGAAGGGTTTCCCGCTGTTCGAGTCTGTTCTTTCTCCCTCCCTTGCTCGAAAGCCCAAATGTCTACGGTCCGCTTCCCGCTCTCTTTTTCTTGACCACTTTCACTCTCATTCTCCTGCCATTGCTGTGTACACAGATGGGTCTAAGTCTTCTGACGGGTAGGATTCGCAGCAGTGTTTCCGGACAGCGTCGTACAAGGGCATTTACTATCTTCAGCTAGTATTTTTACTGCTGGGAATTATATGCCATCCTTACAGCACTTATCCGTATTGCATCTATGCCTGTGTCATCATTTGTGGTTGTCTCAGACTCCCTTAGTGCTTTACAGGCTATACAAAAATTTGATACACCTCACCCCTTAGTCCTCCGTATCCAACTTTGGCTACGCCGCATCTTTACTAAACATAAAGATATTTTTTTTGTTGGGTCCCTGGTCCCTGTTGACGTACAGGGCAATGAACAGGCAGACACTGCTGCGCGGTCAGCAGTACATGACCTACCAGTTTCTTATAGAGGTATTCCATGTACGGACTATTTTGCTGTAATATCTTCCCACCTTCACACCCGTTGGCAACAACGTTGGTCTTTCTATGCTCGGCAAAAACTTCAGTCTATTAAACCGAGTATAGGTTTTCTGGCCGTCTTCTTATCACCAGTGTCGAGGGTGGGAGACTACTCTCTCCCGTCTTCGCATTGGCCATACTCGTCTTACTCATGGATATCTCATGGAGAGGCGTCTTGCTCCTCTCTGTGAGAATTGCCAAACTCCATTATCAGTCAGCCACATTCTGTTGGACTGCCCCCTTTATCAACGAGCACGCAGAATTTACCTCTGTCGTCGTCTTCGCCCCGCTGCTCTCTCTTTACCTTCCCTTCTCGCTGATGGACCCACCTTTCATCCGGACCTCTTCCCTTGACTTTTTGACAACGACTGACTACTCCACAAATTTTGATACGTTCAGCCCTTTCTACTTGTATCTCTTGCTACCCTCTACCCCCGTACTATCCCCTGCCCCGCTGTTTTCTGTAACCTGCTGATCATCCCCCCTCCCTTCTGCCATCCAATTCCCTTGCTTCCTTCCCTACCCTGCAGCGCTGTATAGCCCTTGTGGCTTAGCGCTTCTTTTTGATTATAATAATAATAATAATATAAATTCAAAACAGAAGGAAAGTGCAATATAGGAGACCTAAGAATGTGATTAACCCATAAACGGTCCAAACGTATATATAAGTTTTTACCGCTAGTGCCCTAAATGTATATATACGTTTTATTTTTCCTGTCTTCAAATTTGGCACGATTGGCCTGAGATGCCTTGTCAGTATAGAATGGGTTCTAACACTCAGTGTGCGTAGTATTAAAAAAATCTGGGACCACTTAGTACCTTGTGGGAGCACCAGTTCAAATGAGCACCAGCTAGAGCAAACACTTGGGATTCACTGATGTCATGTAGTATTAACACTCCCATTTTAAGAGGAAAGTGATTTTGACCCTGAGTTTAGTGGCTTTGAGGTGGATGTGGCCACAAGTGGTCGAGGAAATATAAAAAAAACCTCGATAATAACCCATGTGCAATATTTGTGCAACACCCTTTCAGAATGTCTTATAACCTATGCCCTAAGTAAAGAGAAACAATTCTGGCTGGCTGGCAGGCTGGCTGCCTGGCTGGCTGCCTGGCTGGCTGGCTGGCCAGCTGCCTGGCTGGCTGGCTGGCCAGCTGCGTGGCAGCCAGCTGTGTGGCTGGCCGGCTGCTGGCGGTCTGGCTCTATCTCTGTCTCTGTCTACCTTTGTCTCTGTATATCTGTGTCTATCTTTCTGTCTCTATCTATTTGCCTCTAGTCTATCTGTCTCTGTCTATCCCTGTGTATCTGTCTCTGTATGTCTGTCTGTCTATCTCTGTCTCACAGGTACACATAAATACAAGTATACATAGTGTAAATTACCTTGGATAACCCAATAAATCCAGACAAAGTGCTATACTCTGCTTGAAGATGTGATGACTACGCAGTCTTGTGGCTCTCTCTGAGACAGAGAGCTAGACGGATAGACAGATAGACAGGGAGCTTGACAGACAAATAGACAGACATGTTTGTGTACCAGCGAAAACAAAGCAGGCCCTAATCATTTCTTATCACTGCACCCTTGCGAATGCTCATCAAAGGTCAGCTCTTATCAAATGTTATCTCATCTTATCACGTCACTGTCAGGGGTGGACTTTGTTTTTCATGCTTCAGGGGAACTTATTATTTTATTATTATTATTACAAAGACGACGTCTTATTTCTTTCTTTCTTTCTCTTTCTCCTCCTCCTTCCTCCTCCTCCTCCTCCCTCCTCCTCCTTTCCTCCTCCTCCTTCCTTCCTTCCTCCCTCCCTCCCTCCCTCCCTCCCCTCCTCCTTCCTCCTCCTCTCTCCTTCCTCCTCCTCCCTCCTTTTCCTTCTTCTCCTCCTCCTCCTTTTCCTTCTTCTCCTCCTCCTCCTCTTCCTCCTCCTCCTCTTCCTCCTCCTCCTCTTCCTCCTCCTCTTTCCTCCTCCTCCTCTTCCTCTTCTTCCTCTTCTTCCTCTTCCTCCTCCTCTTCCTCTTCCTCCTCCTCTTCCTCTTCTTCCTCCTCCTCCTATTATTATATACTTCCACATATCCAAAACATTGCTGGGACCTATAAATACTTTGTATATATTCCAAGAATATAGTAATTGACCAAGGCAGGTGAAAATGTCCACTTGTCAATGTGTTTGTGACAATGTGAGTACAATTTCAGTACCTAATACTAGTGTCAGAACAAAGATTGGTTATGAAATGACAAGAAATACTATAAATTGTAATTATCAGAGCATAAAAATTATAAAATAATATGAAAAATGGAAAAAAAATATATCGGCAACACTTCTGCGAGCGGCAGCGCTCCATGCTGCCGCCAGGTGATCACCAAGTGCCTCATATCTTGGTAAGTACTGACCCTAAATTTTTTTTTTATCCTATAACACTTAGAAAAATGTGCTCTTTTTTCAATAAAAAAAAAATTATTTTTCTAAATATTCAGGGCACTGGGGTAGTAAACGTATATATACGTTTGGACCATTTGCGGGTTAATGAATAGAAGAAATGTTGGTTTAGTGCCAAGAATGTCTGTTATTTTTTAATTACTAGTGTTTTTTTTTAATTCTGTGCAAAACTGGCCAAATTGCCAAAGGCTATGCATTACATAGGGTAGTTGTAATAGTCGATTCGACGGCTTTTTGTGCTCATTCGACAGAACAGAAGGCACATTAGCAAAATAACTATGAACTTGGTCGAATGGAGTAATAAAATTGGCTTAAAATAGGGCTCAAAGTGGGTGAAATCACTAACATGTAAATTGCACCCAGAATACTAACTTTGTGTCTGCGTAATTCCTTAAGATTCTCTACCATTTCAGAATTTTTCTTTAAAGTAAGGGTCTGGATAGAGAAAGGGTTAATAAACAAAAATCAACACAGCTTAAGAGATGGTAATTTCCATCTCACAAGCCTGCATGAGTTTTATAACACGTTAAGAAAAGAAAGGCAAGAAAGACAGGGATGGTTGAAGTGCATATTCTTGTGCTAGGAGGTTTCTGACAGTACCAAACAAGCAATTGGGCCAAAAGGTAGAGAAGCAGGCAAGAATATGAGGGAAAGCATTGCAGTGGATTAAGGAATACCTAACAGGAAGAAAACAAAGAGTGACTGTCCAGGATGAGGTGGTGGGATGGCCAAGTACTGGGACCTGTATTGCTCTGGTGCACATGAACAACATGCCACATAGGAGACAGAGTCTAATGTATCCCTGTGTGCAGATGTGATATTAATAAGGAAAATAAAAATGAGAGAGGATGTGGAAAGGCTACAAATGGTCATTCATGACACTATATACAATATATGTTAAGAATGTATAGCAACAGTATGGAACCATACCTGATCAAGCATGTCAAGAAACTGGAAAAAGTCAGAGTTTGCAATGAGACTAGTCCCAGAATTATGAAGAATGAGCTGTGAGGAGAAAGATTAAAGAAGATAAAACTGACAACATTATAGGAGAGAAGGAAAGGACCATGGAAGACATGATAAAAGCATACAAAATGCCGAGAGAAAAATGATAGAATGGATAAGTACAAATGGTTCAAAAGATGAGAAACAATACAGACAGCACATTGGTAGAGGCAAGAGCCATACATAGCCTTAAGAATAAGTATGATAGAGCTAGGGGTATGTAAACGTGGTAGCTGCCTGCTGGAGGCAGGGCCAGGAGCTGAGACTCAGTTGCTTTAACCATGAACAGGCGAGTACTACCTTTGATAGTAATAATAGAATGTGACTGGACAGTGATTCCTTTTCTCTTTGTTAAGTGTTGTGCCTAAATTTAAAAAAGGGGAAAATATCCCCAAAATGAGGTCAAAAAGAAAAGGGCAATGTGGGGCTTTCAGTGAAGGTATGGTTCAATTCCTCACATCAAGAGCCCTTCACCAGCGTCAAGGCATCCCCTAAAGGGTCTTATCAACCAACAGAGGCATTGTTTAAAGTTCTTAGTCTTTCTTCACACATTCTTTTTAAACTTTGAGAATTTTCAGGAATGGATACCACGATACCACTGTATAATCCAATTCTGACCTACTGTATGTTGAAGTTTCTTTATGATTGTGTCATAAATATATCTGATGGTTGTGAATGAGACACTTGTGCAATATTTGGGTAACTTTATTGTGGAAATGTTTTGCCAGCCAGTGGCTTCTTCAGTCCAATACAAAGAAGAACAGTGGAAGAAGAGGAGCTTGAGGTAATCGGTCCTTCATCCTGGAGTCGGTGTGTTCAGTCCATCAATCTTGATAAAAGATTGATTTACTGAGCACATTGACTCCATGCTGAGGAAATGATTACCTCAAACTTCTCATCATCCTATGGTGTAGAAATATACCTAGTTGGATGAATCTTATTGTGGCTAGCTGGTCTAGTGGCTAACGCGACGGGCTGGAGTTTTGAGACTCTATGACTGCGGGTTCATTCCCGGCTGGGGGTATGGTTTGTTTGCAATCGTGTCATTACGATTTCTTGAGTCATGTTGACGGCAGTGAAGGGACTTGAGCTAGAGTTCGTCACGGCCACGCTAGCTGGAGATTCGTCTGTAAAAACTTCTCATCATCCACCTTTCTCATCTGTATTGGACTGAGAGGAAGCCACTGGCTGGCAAAACATTTCCACAATAAAGTTACCCAAATGCTGCACACGTGTCTCATTCATCATCTTGTAGGCTTTCTAAACCATTGACATAATATCTAAAGAGTATCTTGAAATTTACTAGCACAGCATATGAGTTTCTCAGTTTCTATTTTATGTGATCTTTCAGTAACAGTCATCTGTATATAACTGCACCTTGATCTGCTCTCTCTCTCTCTCTCTCTCTCTACCTCTCCCTCTCTCTCTTTGATATGAGAAGTCTTGCAGGAAAATTTCTGGCAGCAGCAACATGATTGTGCAATTTAAAATAGTGGAACCAGCCAGAACCAAACATACACTTTCATTCAGGCTTTCCTTATCTCATGCTGTTTTATAGCATTCTAAGGCTTTCTCCTTTATTATGATGAAATTAAGTGCTGCACCTTTCTTGGTCTTCTGCTCAATCAACTTTCATTTTTTTTTTTAATATTTAGCTTTTTTCTGTCATATTTATCTGTTTTGGCTGTGTATCATTCTTTTCAAGAAGTGACAACCTGATTTACTCACAGCACAAGCTCTTGACATTGCCTCATTTCTTTTAATTACACAAATTAATGCTTCATTCAGACAGAAGGCTCATGCCATCTCCATCACAGAGGCTCCACCTTCAAGCTAACTTAACCCTTAAACTGTCCAAACGTAGATCTACGTTTGAAAGTATGTAAAAAAAGTAGATCTTTTTTTTTTTTTACACTTGAAAACTTGTAAAAAAAACTTTGATCTACTTTTTTTTTTTTTATATCTGAAAATATGTAAAAAATGTAGATCTACTTTTGGAGCACTACGCATGTGAACGTAAATTTGTTTGGACAGTTTAAGGGTTAAAAGTTCAAATTTTTCTAAATGCTAAGTCTTCAATGTTTGTACTTTTTTCCTTGGCACTTCCACCATCACTTTTACTCCTCTTGGATGCATTATTATCCACAGACAGGATGGGCTGTTAAAAAGATATAAAAAAAAAAATCACTAACACTCGACTAAGGATGGTTTGGGATGTGTATGCATGTAACACTGAGGGTGTAGGAAGTTAGTTTACATTAAGAGTGCTACCAGGCCTCCCACATAAAGACAATGCCCTTGCCTGTAGACCTGCTGTGAGACATTGCCTGTAGACATACTGTGAGACATCACTCGTAGACCAACTGTGAGACAGGTGGGAAAGATCCTGCTGCATGGCATATTTTTACCTAAATTTACACTTGCCTAAATGAACACTATAGCATCCTCATTGAAAGAATAAAAAGTTCTAAGGCATGATGCAGTGAATTTCAGACTATAGAGATGTAAATTACTGTAAAAAGAAGACTTAAGGTGCTCATAATGCAGACTTGGAATAAAGAAAAGAAAAGTTGACATAGCAAGCCTTCATAAACTCACAAAAAGAGATAAGGAAGTGTTCCTAGAACCAGCAATAAACTAAAGGCCACAATATATGTATGAAAAAAGCAGTGCAGAAAATGGACTTCAAGGAGGCAGTGTGTACAGTAACTGATGAAAACTTTTACAATTTTCACAATTAAGAGACAGATACCATGAGCATAGCTCTTATCTTTTAACTACAAATGGGCTGTGAAATAACAATTATATTCACATTATTGCCAAGAGGATGTATCTCATTATTCTGAAGCAGCAAATGTACTCTCAACCATACTTCAATCTATCCAGTCACTGATTTTATGTACATGTTTATTAATTCATTTCAATAAAGATTCTCAAAAGACAACAATGGGTGGCATGTATTCCCCAACATTTATTATCAGTATACTCCATCTTCTAAATACATTATATACCAAACTCTTATTCACTGTGTTCCTAAAACATTAAATAAAAAAAAGTTTTGTAATCCTTAATTAGACAATACAGTGGTACCTTGACTTACGAGTTTAATTCGTTCCATGACTGAGCACGTAACTCAATTTGCTCGTATATCAAATCAATTTTCCTCACTGAAATTAACTGAAATGCCACTAATCCCTTCCAGCGGAATTCCTGGCTCTCAGGAGGCAGGAGAAAATACTGCAATATAGCATTAATATCAACTCTACGGCTTATTTATCTATCACAGTTGATCTAATATGACATAATAAATAACGTAAAAACGTGATATATACTCCAGAATGAATGAAATATGTCATTATATGACGAGTAGTGGCGGCCACTCCCGAGGTAAAAATAATTATCGCTCTGACTATATCTTCCCATTCTTGCCCTTCTGAGGTCTTATTATAAGAGAAAACAGGGTATTTGTGAGGCTAACTGTACTAGATCACTAGTTTCATAAGGAAAACACTAAAACAAAAGTGATTTTCTTGTGTTTTTCTATGATTTCATATTTTAATTCAATGGACATCATCCTCTTCTTCTTCTCAGCACTGTCCTTTGCACTTACTTTCTCAGGACCCATGGTTAGAAAAAAGTTTGGCAAAATAACTGCACAAAAAGCACAAAATGCTGGGTGGATGTTGTGGCATTCGCTGCTCCAACTAGTGGCGGTGTATCTGCAGCTCGCTCGTAACCCAGATGTTGACTTGCAACTCAAAGCAAAAAATCGACCGAGCGACGGCTCATAACTCGGATTATTATTATTATTATTATAATTAAAAAGAAGTGCTAAGCCACAAGGGCTATACAGCGTCATAACTCAGAAAACTTGTAAGTTGGGGCACTCCTAAGTCAAGGTACCACTGTACTGTATATTCTTACTTCAGTTATACTTACCCAATTTTTGCCTGCTGGTTAGAAAACTGACAATCTTGATGCACATCAAGCTAGAAATCTATGCCTTGTATTTTATCATAACATATAATACTATTATTGTAGCACACTTTCTTCTCTTATATGGAAGAAAACCCCAACACAATGGAAAATTATTTGACTGGTTACTAGATTTGAAGTATTCTTCATTCATACCAAGGATCAGTAGGCTTGAATTACTCAATATACTTTAGCACTAACCCATTCTACTTACCTATGACTTCTGAAACACGTTGAACATTATTCTGATCACTGCATGTGGTCACATAAATATCAGAGGTCAGACATGCACAAAACTTGAAACTGAGGATGATGATAGCTGGTCAGATAGCATTGATAGAGAAAAATCATGATCATAATAACAAATATAATTTTTTCAATACTGCCATTATCATCTTTGACCACTGGGTCTTAAAGTCAGCAATCTGTCAATCTGGAAACTGTCCCCATTGTGAGCAAACGTCATTTTACTGTTTGATGTAAAACAC